>CALYLW010000523.1:335911-492837 GCA_944989445.1 Ampullaceana balthica | reverse complement strand
TATTCTTCTTAGACTAGGACTAGTTATTAGTCTTATAGTAGGCACTCCAACTCAAAATTTCAAATACATCTGACATATACAAACAGCTTATAATAGGAAAGAGCTTGCTTTCAGCTTTCCAATGACACCAAAAACATTCTTCTATCTCTGATAGGAAAGAATTTATGATTTTTTTAGTGAATTATTTTTCCTCCTTATTTACCTTTGTATTTAATTCTAAAAACTGTGATCAAATTTTAGCTCTTCCCTGAGTATTTTGTTCATAAATTTGTCATTAATGAAGTTAGAGCCCTGCAATTTGGGGGATATATTAATAACCCATTCTTAAACAAAAAATAACTCATGAGTTGTGAATTAATTAAATATATTTTATAAAACATGCCCATATAAGCACAGCGGGTCATTGCGACAAACGTCCTGAAATTCAGTTATACTACAAAATATTATAACTTTTAAACCAACAAACCCATAACTGTAAAATTTTCAGTACAAACAGACAATGCCCAATTAAAATTAATGCAAATAAAGTTATTCATTAAATTTTAATCTGATAATTTATGCATATTTTTTTTAAAACCTACATTGAAAACCGAACACGGCAGAGAGAATTCACATTTAAATGTTTAACTTTGAGACTACTAAAGCTATTGAAATGAAATTTTTAGCACAAACAGATCATGTCCAGTTGAAATAAATGCAATAAAAAATTTATGAAATATAGATCACATAACTTGCATATTTTTATTTTTAAAAAATTAATGGAAAACCGAAGACGGCCGAGACAATTTACATTTAAATTTATAACTTTTAGACTACTAAAGCTATTTAAATGAAATTTTCAGTACAAACAGATAATGTCCAGTTGAAGTTAATGAAATTTTTAAAAATGAAATATAGATTAGATATTTTTGCATATTTTAATTTTTTTTTAAAAATATTGAAAACCGAACACAGCCGAGACAACTTACAATTAAATTTATAACTTTTAGACTTCTAAAGCTATTTCAATGAAATTTTCAGCACAAACAGATAATGTCCAGTTGAAATTAATAAAAAAAAATAATTATGAAAGTGTTTAATATTATTTATGCATTAAAAAAAAACAAGTGAATTGAAAACCGAAAACTGCCGAGACAATTTACATTTAAATTTATAACTTTTAGACTCCTATTACTACTAAGGCAATTGCAATGAACTTTTTAGAACACAATATAATAATATATTTTCAACTTTTTTTAAATTTAAAACTGTCTGGTCCTGGTCAACAATGTTTGAAGTTGTCTCATGCATCTTTGGTTTCCTTTTTTTTGACTAAATTCACAAGTCACAAGGAATAATGATAATTTTTAATTATGAAAAATAACAATAAAATAATTACTACTACTTCTTCAAAACTACTGACTTAACTAACTACATGTTACTGTTATATTATATGAATTAGCATGATTTACTATGTCTATATGAATGAATGATATGACATTCATTAAATTCATTTTCATAATCATAAGTTCTTCTTTGTCTTTGTTAATTATTAATACTAGTGGCCAACTTATTTTCCAAGATTTAAAAAAAATTGGTAAATAAGTTTTTAGTTATTTTAATTAATGACCATAAAGTAGCTATCTATAAAAAAAATAAACTTTGATTTAATTTGTTTTAAACGTGGTAATAATAGTAATAATGATACCAATATTTACATTAGTGATAAACTATTTCCGGTAGATCAACAAAACAAAATGGCGGAAAATCGGCTAGTTTGAATTTTTTTAATTTTCCGCTAACTCTCATTAAGTCAGACTGAGATCAATAGTCTTGAAATTAAGTGAATCATTTTAAGCGATATTAAAACTATGCATCACTGTAATTTGCAGGCCCGTCAAAGATTTAACAAAAACAGAATAAGACAGTAAAGTCACTTATTCATTGTTTACTTAAAAAATGGTAGTCTTAGCGTGGTCGGATTTCCAATCTATTTATACCGTCGTGACCGGCATTCACTGCGGATTTGAATTAAACGAACGAAGTTCATTTATTTTTAGAAATGACGAAAAAGAACGAAACAACCCGACATCTACCGAAAACGAACAGCGCGAGCTCATCACAGCGATCGCCGCTGTCCAGCCCGCGTTTTTTTCCTGCCCGCTACGCGAGTATTGGAGTGCCTACTTATAGACTTATACTTACTTATACAGTTATCTTATTCTTATAGATTATAATTATACAGTATCAGCATTATAAGTTATAGACTAGCGGCTTAAAAGTCGTTTTTTCTTCTCTGATTATGATAATCAGATAATCATAACTGCTTAATATACCCTGTATAGTATAAGTATAAAAATAAAGGCCATAAAGGCTAATCCCTTACTAAGCCTAAGCCTTACTGGGCCTTAGCCTTAGCCTTATTAATTTAGCGCATTTTAAATTTTTTGAACAAAAAAATAAAATAACTTACTTTAAGACTTTTATTAATTTAAACACTTAAAAAAGAAATTTATAAAAAGTATGTAATGCTTTAAAATTAGTTTTTCGTGTGTTTTTGTTGAGTTTAAAGGGGTTTTTAACTTAGAAAAAGGTTTTTAAAAGCAGACTTCCAACAACAACAATGGCGCCGTTAGTCACAGACAGAAGATAGTGAAATATACACATTTTCATTTTTATTTCGTACAAATCGTAAAATTTATTTCAACAAAAAACAAAAACAAATGTTTTAATTTTAAAATCAGGTAAGTTTTAATTTCTAAAAATGTTTTTTTTTGTTTTGATGACTTGGTCTTGAAATATCAAATGCGCGAAAAATAAGGGATTAAGTTAAGTATTAAGTTAGGCCTAACCACTTACTTAACTTGCAAAACATTCATAATCATTTTACATTTAGTTCATTTACTGATTTACACCATACTATACTATTACTTTGCTATACTAAATAAGACTACTCTACTATAGACTAAACTAAGTTAGTACTATTACTATAATATCATGAATAAGAAAGTAGCCAGCTGCCTACTTCTACTTCTTCATTCTTCAAACTTCTTATTTATATTATAATAATAATAACTACCATATTTATTATAAAGTCTTAAACTTAAGAAGAGACTGTGTTTTCATTAATTATGTACTTCATTAACAATGAAATTTAAAAAAAAACTTTATTACCAGCCTGTAACTGTAACATAATCCTTTACAACTGCGAATAACAAAATATTCATCCATTATTTCCGAACACGTAACACAACAGTCGCCATAACTGACACACCTTCTTGGAACACACGAAGCATGATCTTTGACCTCTGAACTCCAGGAGCACTTCTATTCGCTAGAGGTTTGTTAATGCGCCTGGCCGTGATACCGCTTACGTCACAATCCCTGAATGCTGATGTTGCTGAGTCATTGTGACTAGTTGGGTCTGCTAAAGAGGTCAACATTAAATTTTGCTGTGCAGTAATAACAAGTTATCAAGCTGACAGTATCAGAAACACATTATTAATACTTGTACTTTGTTGGAAATTGTTTACATTAGGCATTAGGAATCAGTTATGCAGCAGCAGGCTTTAAATACCTTTAATCTTTATCTTTGAACATGACAAGTATATTAAAGATTAAGATATATAATATATCCTTTGTCCTTGTTTGTTTTTGTTGTCCCTTCCTTTTTCTTTTATTTTAATATTTATTGCATAATATGTTTTACAAATTCAAATAATACTGTTGTAAGTACCTATTTTATGTTATTGTACTGATGAAGGCATTAGCCATTAGCCGAAACGTCTGCTGTCGTATTAGTTTAACAATAAAGCTTAAATATATTGTTTTCATTGCACAATTTGTTTGTGTATTTTGTATTTTATTTAAAGGCTTTATCGCAGTCCCATTCTATATGATACATTAAAGATAATAACAATGACAACTAATCTGTGTTATATTGTACATGTAGTTGCATTTCTGGGGGTTGTCTGAGTGGCACTTTTCAATCAACACAGCTTAATATCCATGTCTAAAAACTGAAGGGAAATCGACGGCGCCTTTTTAAAATTAAGCCGTGACTCCACCACCCACCCCCCCACGCACACACTCATTTTAGTGGCGCGAGTCACCTCTGCTCACGCCCAAGAATTTCATTTACACAGCAATGTCAAAATTTACACGCCGTTACACGGACCTTTACTTTTGGTTCCGTGACAAAGCTAGAGAGCTCTAGGCTTCAGCCTATTGAACAATACCAAAAATACTACTTAGTACTAGGGCCGTCCATTAGTGTCATAAATATAGGGATAGGGGCCGTCCATAAATGACGTCCCGCTCCTAGGGGGGGGGGAGGTGGTCACACTTTTGTGACGGTCCGTGACGAGGGGGAGGGAGGGGGGTTGAAGAAATGTGACGTTACATCAAAAGGGTAACTTTAAATAAAACTTCCATAGAAATATTTGGTGGCTTACGATTTATGTAATGACTTTTAAAAAAATAAATTTATTATTATTTTTTTTAATCAGGGCTTCTCAATGTGCCGGTCGGTAGGCCATCAGACGCTGGTTGGCGAAAGTTATCAAGAGACGAAAATTAAATCTAATTATAATACTTCAGTTTGAGAACTCACAAGATAACGTATGAAATTATTTGTTACACTGTTGTTTGATGTTGACATCAAAGCATTTTGATCAGAATAGGATTATGTGTAGATATTTTAAGTCAAAACGACACGGAATATCATTTTTCTTTACAAAAAAAGGGGGGATGTGGAATCTATTTGATAGAATTATAAACGTTTTAAGTTTGATATAATTGTTCGGTTGGTTTTTGGTCAAACGCCCCTGGCCATTCAAGATATAATGATAAATCAGCCCATTTAAAAGATTATTGTCACTCGTGTCAATATAAATGAAAGTAGGGTGGATTTAGGTGTCTTCGTATAGTAAGTAGGTAAGAAATCTACATAGTTGTCACATTTTTAAAAAATGCATTTTCTGGAAGGAACCTGTTCAAAAATGGGCATATGTTCCAAGCTTTCACGTACACATGACGTATTTTAATATATCTAGTGGATTGTAGTGGATGTTATATGTCCCAATTGAGTCTGCATTACCCCCAAGAATTCCATTTTGACCCCAGATGAGGTTATTTACCCCTGTTCGCCGACCTCTTTCTTACGGGATGCCCGTCAGTCAATTGAGGGATTTAAAAAACAAACANTTTTAAGAGTATTATTTTTAAATATTTTTTTTCTAAACAAAGACGTTAACCGTGATGCATAATAGTCAATGTTTAATTTGTATTCATTAAAATACAATATAATCTAAGGATGTTAACACAGTTCATTTTCTGAAGGCCGGTTAAACGTTTTGAAAAAAATGCTTCACGCGGATTACGATATTAAAATGTAGACCTTCACTAAATAAATAATAAATACTTAAATGACAATAAAGGTGATTTGAAACATACTTATTTTCAAATAGAAAATAAGGTGGGGTTTTTTGGAGGGGGGGGGTCAAAGCTTTGTGACGTATTTTTAGAGGGGGGGGGTCTAAATTTTTGTGACGACGCGTGACGGGGGGGGGAGGGGGTAAAAAATCGGCCCAAATTGCGTGACGTCATTTATGGACGGCTCCATTACAAATAAATTCAAAATATTTCATTCATGGAAAGGAACTAACCCAAAATAAAGATGCAAAATACTTAGGAGTCATAATAAATGAGAAATTAACATGGAATCCCCATGTCAATCAAGTTATTAAAAAATCAAACAAAACCTTAGTCTTTATAAAAAGAAACCTTTACAAATGTAATAAAGATATAAAACTAAAATGCTATCTAACTTTGGTGAGACCTGTACTAGAATATGCATCTTCTGTATGGCACCCATCCACCAAAGAAAACATTGATAAACTAGAACAAATCCAAAACAGAGCTGCCAGATTCATTACTGGAGAATATTCAAAACTGACTAGAATAACACCATTAGTTAAATCGTTAAACCTTGAAACACCAGAGGATAGAAGAACCAAGAGTAAAGTAGTAATCATACATAAAGCAATTAACTCTAATTTAGAAATACAACACAAAGATAACTTAATACAACCCTCAGATAGACTTAAGGATAAAAACACCTTTCTTATTCCGTATGCAAGAACAAACTCATACAAATTTTCGTTCTTCCCGTCCGGAATTCGGGCGTGGAATGGGTTGCCTGAAGAAACCAGGAAAGCCAACACTTTATCAACACTTAAAACTCTAATAAGAATGCAGGACTAAACACAAACCATAGATAAGCGTAGGACGCAATAATCTTCTGTATAGAAGGAGCGTCTGAAACAGATAAGATAAGACAAGGGAGGAGGGGCGGCTCGATACATTTGTTGCCATGGGGGACAGAAGCAAAATTATATTACATCAACCAACAAAGGCTATAAGACAGTATAAGTAATAAAAACTGTTATTTAATCAGGTTATGTACGTAATAATATTACTATCCTGTTATTCATTTAGGCTTAGCGTTGCCATTGAAAAATGTTGACTGTATTTTGTAACTCTGAGTTACATTTTTTTATTGCTTTCCTATTGTGTCACTAAATAATTATTGATCTGGGGTCAAATAGTCTGTCAATGTTTTTAACTGTTAAATAAGTCTTATATTTTCTGTTACAGACACTTCTTCTATACAGAAGATTATTGTTTCCTAAGCTTATCAATGTTTGTTTCTAGTCCTGCATTCTCATTTGAGTTTTGAATGTTGATAAAGGATGATTTTCCTGATTTCTTCAGGCAACCCAATCCAAGTCCGAATTCCGGACGGGAAGAACGAGAATTTGTGTGTATTTGTTCTTGCATACGGAATAAGAAAGGTGTTTCTATCCCTGTGGGGCCGTCCATAAAGTAAGTGAAGCCATTTTTGACCATTTGTAACCCCCCTCCCCTCCCCTCCTGTAACAAATCTCGGACACCCCTCCCCCCTAAAGGTACGTCAAACTTTCGATTTTTTTAAAATTAACAAATAATCCAAATTTTATCCGAAACACACGTGATGTCACACATTGCCTGACTCCCCACCCCCCTGTCCAACTTTCTTACAACCCCTCCCCCTGTCACAAACTGTCCAACTTTCTTACAACCCCTCCCCCCTGTCACAAACTGTCCAACTTTCTTACAACCCCTCCCCCCTCCGGAGCGTGACGTACTTTATGGACGGCTCCAATGTCTATCTAAGGATTGCATTATGTTATCATTGTGTTGTGTATTTCTAAATTAGAATTAATTGCCTTATTTATTGTTAATACTTTACTCTTGGTTCTTCTATCCTCTAGTGTTTCAAGGTTTAATGATTTAACGAATGGTGTTATTCTTGTCAATTTTAATTGTTAAATTTTTTTGTGTGTTAAATTTGCATTAAAAAATATTAAAAAACAAGGGCGGTAGCCGGTGTATAAACTATTCATTTTTCTTGATAATTTTATTTCCCTTTGATTATTAAAGAATTTCCCATGATTTTTAATTATCTAAGGGGCCATCCATAAATGCAGTCACGCACCTAGTCACACTTTTGATACGATGCGTGACGAGGGGGAGGGAGGGGGGTTGAAGAAATGTGACGTCACATCAAAAGGGTAACTTAAAATAAAACTTCCACTGAAATATTTGGTCGCTTACAATTTATTTAATGACTTTTTTTAAATCGGTACTTCTCAATGTGCCGGTCGGTAGGCCATCAGACGCTGGTTGGCGTAAGCTATCAAGACACGAAAATTAAATCTAATTATAATCCTTAAGGTTGAGAACCCACAAGATAACGTATGAAATTGTTACACTGCGTCGTTTGATGTTGACATCAAAGCATTTGTGATGTAACCACAGCTCCGTTTGGTTCTCTCATGGCAGGAGTCGAACTTTTTTGCCCGTTACCCCAAAATATACAAGTTTATGTGTGCGTTACCCCCCCCCAACCCCAGACTCTATGTCCTGCTCACATGACTCGGGGATTTTGGGGAGCGTCGTTAGCCCCCCCCCCTCCCAAATGCTACTGGTGAATTTTACAAGCATGACAAGTGTCTAAAAATGATCTGAATAGGATTATGTGTAGATATTTTAAGTCAAAACGACACAGAATATCCTTTTTCTTTAAAAGGGGGGGGGGATCTATTTGATAGAATTAAAAACGTTTTAAGTTTGATATAATTGTTCGATTGGTTTTTGGTCAAACGCTCCTGGCCATTCTAGTCTTCTAGATCAGTGCTTCTCAAAGTGGTGGTCCGCGGACCGGTGCCGGTCCGTGGGCCATCCGCTGCCGGTCCGCAGATGTTCTCAAAAAAAGGACAGAAAAAATTGTCAGTGCAGGGAAAATAGTGCACCGTTACCTGGTGCAATAGAAAAAATTCCTGCCGCTCCACCATACTAAAAAGTTTGAGAAGCACTGTTCTAAATATAATGGTAAATGCGCCCATTTAAAATGAGTCAAGTATTCATTAACTTTATTGAATGCATTAAATTCTTGACATCGCAATTCGAGAGGAGCACAAAACAACTTTTCTTCTTAGCTCAGTTATTAAGGCATTAATTTTAAATATCACAGAAAGGATACTTTATACAGACAAGTCATGTGGATTAAGATTATTGTCACTCGTGTCAATATAAATGAAAGTAGGGTAGATTTAGGTGTCTTCATATAGTACGTAGGTAAGAAATCTACATAGTTGTCAAATTTTTAAAAAATGCATTTTCTGGAAGGAACCGGTTCAATAATGGGCATATGTTCCAAGCGTACACGTACACATGACGTATTTTAATATGTCTAGTGGATTGTAGTGGATGTTATATGTCCCAAATGAGTCTGCATTACCCCCAAGAATTCTCTTTTTGACCCCAGTGAGGTTATTGACGTCTGTTCGCCGACCTCTTTCTTACAGATTGCCCGTCAGTCAATTGAGGGATTTAAAAAAAATACATTTTTAAAAATGCTATTTTTAGAGAAAAAAAATCTAAACATTAGACGTTAACCGTGATGATCAATAGTCAATGTTTAATTTGTATGCATTAAAATAAAATATAATCTAAGGATGTTAACACAGTTCGTTTTCTGAATGCCGGTTAAACGTTTTAAAAAAATGCTTCACACGGGTTACGGTATTACAATGTATATCTTCACTAGATAAATAATAAATACTTAAATGACAATAAAGGTGATTTGAAACATACTTATTTTCAAATAGAAAATAAAGTTGGTTTGTTTTTTTTGGTGTTTTTTTTTGGGGGGGGGGTCAAAGTTTTGTGACGTATTTTTAGAGGGGGGTCTAAGTTTTTGTGACGACGCGTGACGAAGGGGGGGGGGAGGGGGTAAAAAATCGGCAAAAATCGCGTGACGTCATTTATGGACGGTACCTAATTGTAACCCAACGGTGACCAAACAGCGGCTTACTAGCGGCATGCGACTTTTCTGTGTTCACGTCGCAGCTAGCGAAAAATTTAATTTATAAAATGAAAACTTTTCATTTGAAATGTATAATATAAAAATAAACAAAAGATATAATACAAGTCTTGACTGAAACAAGGGTTTGAAAATAATTTGGTCTTGATCTAACATTTAAAAGTTGAAGGGAGAAATTTCTGTTTATGTAATAGTTAATGTAAAATGTTAACTTTATGGGTAATATTAAAGCTTTTGGTAAAGATCCCCATTTCGAAGTCAATACTGTAAGTCCTAAGAAAGTTAGTAACTTATTATTTAAAAGTTGTCATCAAAAATGGCAAGTTGCAGGAAACCAAAATGTAAAGAAAAAATTTAATTTTTCTACCAGAATAGGAAGAGGACTTTGAATTTATTGTTCGATGTGGTAGACAATTTACCTCATCTGACATGTATGACATGTATGAATGTATGACATGTATGACAGTATGACATGTATGACACGTATGACATGTATGACGTGTATGACATGTATGACGTGTATGACATGTATGACATGTATGGGCATGCATGACATGTATGACGTGTATGACATGTATGACGTGTATGCATGTATGACATGTATGACATGTATGGCATGTATGACATGTATGACGTGTATGGCATGTATGACGTGTATGGCATGTATGACATGTATGACGTGTATGAAACGTATGACATGTATGACATATGTTATTACTACTTTGCTCTGATAATGTAAGTTAGTATTTTAGTTTTATGTTTTTATTGTTTTTGTAATTTTTTCTTTTTATAAAGCTAACAGTTTTGTTGGAATTCATTGTAAAATTCGCATCTTACATGCTAACAGAAGCATATATAGGCACAGCTTACATGCTCATAGACAGCATTATATAGTCACAGCTTACATGCTCATAGACAGCATTATATAGTCACAGCTTACATGCTAATAGATAGCATTATATAGTCACAGCTTACATGCTAATAGATAGCATTATATAGTCACAGCTTACATGCTAATAGACAGCATTATATAGTCACAGCTTACAATCTAATAGACAGCATTATATAGTCACAGCTTACATGCTAATAGACAGCATTATATAGTCACAGCTTACATCAGCGGTTCTCAACCTGTGGGTCGCTACCCCCGCGGGGGTCGAATTACGATTTGGCAGGGGTCGCCAAAGACCATCGGAAAAATATGTTTTTTGTGTGTTTAAATGTGTAAAAATGTGTAAACCTTGCCATGTACATATTTTGTCTATTCCTCTATACTAATCTATAGTCTATTCAGTAACTTTAGTAAGTTTAGTTGTTGTAACTTAATTATTTTTAGATTTTTATAATGTTTATTTCAACACTATTTTATGAACCCCTCAACAACCGGTAATTATATCAACAGAGAGTAAGGCGCGTCTGGATGCTCAGAAATCTGAGCTCAGCAGGCTGGCTAAGTGACGTAGAAGCTGAACTGCTGCTGCTTCTGGTTCCACACACTGTAGTGTAGGCTGTAGGTCAATATTTCATTGTGCGTGGTATTGAAAACTATCGTTATAAATTTTTCATTTAAAATTTTAAGTTTTTAAAAACTGCTAGCAACGAAGACGTTGCCACAAGAGTTTCAGGAAGTAATGAAAAGCGTCTAAGTTCCGTCAATTTTGTAAAAGCGAGTGCGCTGAACAGTCGTCTGTTTTCGAAACTTTGTAATGAGATGGATGCGTCCATTGATGTTCTGCTATTTCACACTGAAGTGAGATGGTTGTCGAGAGGGAAAGTTTTGAAACGCGTTTTTGATCTTCGTGACGAAACTAAAAATGTTCTTTAATCAGAAGTCTAAACCACAGTTCGAAGCACTTTTCAGCGACAAAAATGAGATTCAGAAAATTTCTTACCTGGTAGATATATTTGCCATTTTGAATGAGTTTAAATTATCACTGCAAGGACCAAATGCAACATGCCTAGATTTGTCTGAAAAGATCCGATCATTCGAAATGAAACGTCAGCTTTGGGAAAAAAAATTTGATGACAATAAAATGTACATGTTGCCCACCTTATCTGCTTTCTTTGAGGAAAATGCCATTGAACCGGACAAGAGAAGTAAAATGATAATTTCTGTGAAAGAACACTTGCATATGCTGGCGGACGAAATTTCATCGTTTTTTCCAAATCTACCTAACACTCCATTTGCACTTGCCAGAAGTCCATTCACAGTCAAAGTTGACGATATTCCTGAGACAGCATAAGAGGAGTTAATCGAACTCATTTACAGTGGTGCAGCGCGAAATGATTTCTTTTCAATGACAGTTACAAAATTCTGGATCAAGTGTTTGCAGTCATATCCTGTTCTGTCCGAAACTGTGTTGCGCCTTCTTCTTCCTTTTCGAACAACTTATCTTTGCGAAACAGGGGTTTCCAGCTTGCTGGTTATCAAGTCTAAATACAGAAGTAGACTTGTTGTGGAAGATGATCTTCGTTGTGCTCTCACAAAATGTCCAGAGAGTTTCTGATATTCTGAGAAAGAAGCAACCTCAACCTTCACATTAATTGACTTTGGCTTTCTTACGTATTTGTAATTAGAAATAAATACGAATGTCATTGGCAAGTGATGCAGCGTTCACAGGCCACGGCTTTGTGGGTTCCACGCATTACCCAGCCGCCTAACTAGTGTTAGGTACCCATTCGGAGCTGGGTGACTCAGGGACGCCCTAGGCCCCGGGAACAAATCCTTGCCGTCACATGGATTCGAACCCGTGACCATCGGTGCGCCAGTCGAGCACCGCGTCCCACTTACCTAATTAGAATATGTCAAGTGAATTATGGGTATTCTAGGCCCACGTAGCGCTAGTGGACATTATTTTTTATAAGTCAATATTGAATTGGTATTATTTTAATGTGATGTTGCAGGAATAGAATGTAGCATTTGATTCATACATTCTTAACATACGGTACACCAAGACTTGACCAAGCTATCCAAGGGGAGAATTCATTGATTTAAAATGAGACTTATAAAAATAAGAAAAACCCGTAAAAAACCAAGCTTTTGACTATAAATCCTTTATGTACGAGAAGTAATTAAAAGAATGTTCATTATAATACGCAGCGCCAGACCATCCAGAAATACAAAATTGCAGTTGTGTCGTAAAACATGTTAAATATAATGCGCACCGATCAGGAATATGTTTATAAAAAGAGCTGTCAATAAAATACGCACCTTATTGCGCGACAGAAAGGTTGTTCAATATAATACGCACCGCGACGCTCTATCTAAAAAAATAGCATGATACATAGGAATAAATAAAATAATCTAAAAAATCAATAATTTAATTACGGTACATGCGATCGATCTGAAATTTTGATACATTGTTTTTATCATCGGTACGAAAGTGCCTGCAAAATTTCAGCTCGCTATCTTGCGACCAAGTGGGTTAAAAATCGATCAAAAGTTTTGGCGACAAGGTCGGTCGGTCGGCCGCAGACACCACGAGTTAATATAAAGGATTTAATATGCAAAACGTGTAAGCTTGAACAAACAAAATCAAATAAGGTCACTTATTTTTAGACATGTTCTCGTTTAATATATAGCAAACGATCAGACACAATTCAGATATTAACAAAGTTCATAATTTTCTTCTCATCCAGGCCGACATAAACTTTTAGCAAACATCCAATCAGAATTAAGGTAAGAAGAAAATCTTGAAATGCTTTCTTGAAACAGCCAATGAGATCACAGCTTACGTCACTGTGCCTTACATGCTGACAAGCCCACACCTCAGAGTCCTGCCACCTTCTTAAGGATGGGTCTTTGTGGCGGCCCATCGGCCGACCCGTACGAGTAGGACCTGGGCCGGATGCTGGCCAGAAAGACGCTGGTGCTAAGGGAGGAACCCTTCTCCTCGTCTGCCCAGCGGACGTGCACGTGCTCCTGGCCGTTGAGACCGCCGTCAGCGTTGAGTGAGGGGGACAGGAGGCGGCGGGGTCTAGTGGTGTGAGACTCACTGGCTGACCGGTGACGTAACACCGGACTAAGGCACGAATCAGAGTCGTCAAAACTAATGGAGCTTTCCGTTCGATTGACGTCATTGCATTGACCACTGAGTGGACAATCGGGTCCATGTAGGTCACGTGACTGTTTGGGAGCGTTGGGCGACAATGTCTTGGGCGCTGCTGTTCTCACTGTAGTGGACGATTCATGGTGTCTGTTCAGAGATGGGCTGGGAGAAGTGGACTTACGTTGACCGATCGGACTCAAGGATGACCTCGCCAGGGGAGCAGACCTGAGGTAAGCTGACCGACTTCCTAGCCTGCCGTTAGACCAACTGTGACTTCTCTGCCGCATGGCATCCAAGGTCGAATATTCCACGCCCCCGTCCAGTGAGGTCGTGCGTGGAGACGGGGTGTTGATCCGTCGCGTGAGGAGTCTATGAGGTGACACGTCACAGCTGCTGCTAGCGCGTGACCGACCGGACACTACGGCCCTGGATAGCTTGATGTGGCTGGAGCTGTCCCCGCTGGAGGACATCCAATGACATGCCCGTTGATGGGGGGATGGGTCAGTCATGTCTGGAGAGGAGAGGGGGGAGGGTTTATCAGGAGTAACTCTGGTACTGTGTCCTGACCTGTGGTCAGTGTTAATGCTGCACGTGCAAGTGGCTGGGGCCGCAGTGTCCAGACAATCTTGTTGGTTGAACAGTGCCAGTTGTTTTTTACTCACTCGTCCACGGCGGCCGTTCTTTAGATGGTCAGTTGGGCAGCCATCAGCAACGTTCTTCCAGTCTGTGCTGTCGTAGATGTTACTGGAACAACTCGTGCCCATCTCCGGGAAACTCCGGGAAACTCGTGGCAACCGAAAATCGCCGGTAGAGTTAAAAGACTTTAAACGGTTAAGAAAGCCATAAAAGTGTGTACAGTCGTGTGTGCTCAGAAAGGACTCACAAGTACACAGTGTAACGTCACCAGCACACGTCTTTTCGCGGTTGTTGTTCCAGTCGTTGTTGGCGTGTTCCTGGACGCAATGGTCACCAGCTTCATTAGATGTCCAAGCATGAGATGTCCAAACATGGTCCTCACTCAAAGCGACAGGGCCGGCACACTGGTCATCTCGTGGGGTGAGAAATTCGTCCAGAACCTTCTGGAAGTCGTGAGAGCCTTCAGGGCAGGCGAGGCGGCGAGACTGGTGGACGTTGGGTGACCAGCAGCTCATGGCACGGACAGAGGTTGACCATTACTGACCACACAGGCTATGACGTCATCGGTCAAGTTATCACAAGATTGAAGTTCGGAGTGATGACATCAGCAACTGGGGATAGAAAACAACAAGTTTGTCATAGAGTGACCTTGTCATAGAGTGAACCTGTCACAGAGTGAACTTGTCATAGAGTGAACTTGTCACAGAGTGAACTTGTCATAGAGTGAACTTGTCATAGAGTCAACTTGTCATAGAGTGAACTTGTCTTTATTGTGCTAGTAATATTGCTGTGTAAGACATTGGTTACAGCATGTTTTGATTACATATTACATGCTACAAATAAACTATATTATAAGGATACTTAAATTATATTGATACTAGGTTGTGCTGCGGCGCCGTGGCGCCTGCGGCCCCTCCCCCCTTCTTTAAGGGCGCCTACGGCGCCCACCTTTTTCAAAAGCCCACTAACTTGTCCTTGTATGATCAATACGTAATATTAAAATTTCTTAAATGTACACAAAGTATTTTATAATAGGTTTTAAATTTTATGTCAAAAGCCCAAGTAACTTATCCTTGTATGATAAATACGAAATATTCCTGAAATGTACACAAAGTCTGTATAAAATATAGGTTGTGCTGGGTGCCCACTTTTATTTAGGGCGCCTAAGGCGCCTACTTTTTTCAAAAGCCCAACAAACTTGTCCCTGTATGATAGATACGTAATATTAAACTAACTTAAATGTACACAAAGTAATTTAAAATAGGGGTTGTAGGGCGCCTAAGGCGCCCACTTTTTTTAATTTGGTTAAAATCCCAAGTAACTTATCATTGTATGATAAATACGAAATATTCCTGAAAATTAAACAAAGTATTTATATAATAATTTTTACAGTGCTAATCCCCACACGATTTTTTAACTAATTTTAGAAAGCAGCGCACCAAATTACAGCACCAAAAAATAAGTATTTGAGTCAATCAGCACTGCTTACAACACAAAATTTTTAAAAAAGCAGAGTGATGTCCCTTAGCGTTAGGTTTTAAAAAAAAAGCAGAGTGATGTCCCTTAGAGTTAGGCATCAGTGATAATTGAGCGTAAATATTATATATATAACGATAAATTATATCATTATATTATATACATATATTATCATGATTTATTATATAGAATATCCCAATGAAATGTATACACTCTTGAAATGACCATAACATCAACATTTATTATACTACAGCAAAGTTTCATAGATCAAAATACTGTGAACAAATGAAGGAACCAGCCAATTATCAAAGTGTTCAAATTAAAATACATTTTAATGATATTTGTGATGTTATATATTATCACAATATACTATAATGGTATAGTTTATTATGATATGTTTTGATGATATGTTATCAACATACATAGTTAGCAATGTATGTCACGTCCCGTCTGTCCTGTCCGTGACGCTACTAATTTTAGAAAGCAGCGCAACAAATTACTGCACCAAAAAGAACTCTTTTCGAAAGTTCCACATAAAATTGTGCAATATGAAAATAAATGAATAAAATAAAAATAAATGAAAGTTTTAGTATTACATTATTTTTTATTCTGATGTGTATTTTTTCAAAATAAATAGATTTCAGCTGAAATGTATTCACTTTGAAAACTTCCGTCATTTTTGACGGGTAATACACTAGTATTATCATAATAATTACAATGATATTATTATGATAGGATTTATTCCCTCTCTCTATCCCTCCAACAAATGCCTCTATCTCTCACCCTCCCACAAATGCCTCTCTATCCATCACCCTCCCACAAATGCCTCTCTATCCCTCACCCTCCCACAAATGCCTCTCTAATCCTCACCCTCCCACAAATACCTCTCTATAACATCTATTAAAAATGTCCATCTGATATCTGTCCCACTGGGAAGAGGGGAGGGGGGAATGATGTAAGCAACAATAATGTAATTACAACTATCGTCACGCCCCCGCCCCCCCCCTCTCCTCCCAAGTGCCAAGTTTAACTCACAACGTAACGTAAGGGGAAACAACTCGTTTTTTGGTGGAGGCGGGAATCAATGAACGTAAAGGTATCTTTATTATAATGCTCAGTTATTTGCCCTTTGCTTCAGGTCCGGGTAAACAAAAAGTGAAAGCGAGCTATCGTTGAAATATATGCTTTTATTGTTAGTGTACAACGGCTTGCATGTAGTCTGTAATGCGATGGAATAAAATCACAGTGAACCATCTTGACATCACAGTGTTTACAAGACATCAATTTAACATTCGACAACTCTGCTCGACGATGGGATGATGTTATCTCCCTTTTATATATGCTCGACGATGCGATGATCTTATCTCCCTTTTATATATGCTCGACGATGAGATGATCTTATCTCCCTTTTATATATACCCGACGATGAGATGATCTTATCTCCCTTTTATATATGCTCGACGATGAGATGATCTTATCTCCATTTTATATATGCTCGACGATGAGATGATCTTATCTCCCTTTTATATATGCTCGACGATGAGATGATCTTATCTCCCTTTTATATATGCTCGACGATGAGATGATCTTATCTCCCTTTTATATATGCTCGACGATGAGATGATCTTATCTCCCTTTTATATATACCCGACGATGAGATGATCTTATCTCCCTTTTATATATGCTCGACGATGAGATGATCTTATCTCCATTTTATATATGCTCGACGATGAGATGATCTTATCTCCCTTTTATATATGCTCGACGATGAGATGATCTTATCTCCCTTTTATATATGCTCGACGATGAGATGATCTTATCTCCCTTTTATATGTAAAGAAAACCTTTGTAAACTCGGATGATTGTAACATGGCAAAATGTCTTGGACAAATGTAAAGACAGACATAAAAAGTCTGAAGTCTGAAACGGGAGACAAAACGATATAAAGAGTCTGGGCACCTAGAATACTCACATGAAATATTGACGAAATATTCGGTGACGTATCTGATGAAATTTAAGAAAAAGTATTACATGAAATAATAGATTTGAAACAATTAAACGAAATGTATGTGTTATATTTAGCTCGAGTTAGCCATGTTTTATCAAGATATCTGCAGTTATACAATTATTGATTTTGATTATTTTACAGCCGACCCCCCTCCCCCCACACAAAAAAAAAGAAAAAAATTAATCCCAAGGCTTATCACACAACATTGTTGCACACTCAGCCAAAAGCTGTCCAGCAATGCTCCCTTAAGCTGGGTGACACCATGAGACACCGCACTGGGTGACACCAAGAGACACCGAACTGGGTGACACCATGAGACACAGCACTGGGTGACACCATGAGACACCGCATTTGGTGACACCATGAGACACCGCACTGGGTGACACCATGAGACACCGCACTGGGTGACACCATGAGACACCGCATTGGGTGACACCATGAGACACCGCACTGGGTGACATCTTCAGACACCGCACTGGGAGACGCCATGAGACACCACACTGGATGACAACATGAGACACAGCACTGGGTGACACCATGAGACACCGCACTGGGTGACGCCATGAGACACCGCACTGGATGACACCATGAGACACCGCACTGGGTGACACCAAGAGACACCGCACTGGGTGACGACATGAGACACCGACCTGGACGACACCATGAGACACCACACTGGGTGACGCCATGAGACACCGCACTGGGTGACACCATGAGACACCGCACTGGGTGACGCCATGAGACACCGCACTGGGTGACGCCATGAGACACCGTACTGGGTGACGCCATGAGACACCGCACTGGGTGACACCATGAGACACCGCACTGGGTGACGCCATGAGACACCGCACTGGGTGACGCCATGAGACACCGCACTGGTTGACGCCATGAGACACCGCACTGGGTGACACCATAGTGTGCAACTGCAAGAGCTAGGAGAAAGTCCAAAATATTTGGAAGCACAGAACTCGTGTGTAAAAACTGTGGTAAAGACTGTCACTCAAGGATAGGACTGCACAGCCCCTCGAAAAATGCAACCCAACTCAACGGTGTTTCACCATCGTCTCGTGAGACGGAAGAATGCCGATGTGTACAACTGCAAATGTACTCGACTAGGAGAAAAGTAATGTACAACTGTGCCATGTACTTTACTGGGAGAAAACTAATGTACAACTGTGCCATGTACTTTACTGGGAGAAAACTAATGTACAACTGTGCCATGTACTTTACTGGGAGAAAACTAATGTACAACTGTGCCATGTACTTTACTGGGAGAAAACTAATGTACAACTGTGCCATGTACTTTACTGGGAGAAATCTAATGTACAACTGTGCCATGTACTTTACTGGGAGAAAACTAATGTACAACTGTGCCATGTACTTTACTGGGAGAAAACTAATGTACAACTGCACTCTTGTTTTTCTAATAAATGCAAGAATTTATTTATCAATTAGTTAATTATTTTATGTTTAAAAACTAAAATGCATGTCAAAGTTTATTTTTTTACGTTTCTACTCCGATGTTAGAGATCTATTTAAAATGGCAAGGGAAATAACTCTCAAGATTAAGAGGGAAAAAAACCATTCAATCTATTTCAAATGTCAATTTCCTTCGCCGACAATTTTTATTCTTTGCAACGCCATTAAATCTTTAAAAAGTATATTAGAGAAAAAAAACAGTCACAAAATAGGATATATTTCAGATTGAAGGCACGCGAAGAGCTGAAATAAGAGATATTTCAGATGGAAGGCACGCGAAGAGCTGAAATAAGATACATTTCAGATGGAAGGTACGCGAAGAGCTGAAATAAGAGACATTTCAGATGGAAGGCACGCGAAGAGCTGAAATAAGTGACATTTCAGATTGAAGGCACGCGAAGAGCTGAAATAAGAGACATTTCAGATTGAAGGCACGCGAAGAGCTGAAATAAGTAACGAAAAGCTAATAAATAAATATGACGTCAAGATTTGCTGTCAGGACTTCCATAGTGATACGATAAACAAACTAATGCAATCAACAGAAACTACAGGGAACAAACAGACATTGCTATCAATACAGACAGACATTGCTATCAATACAGACAGACATTTCTGATTGTTTCATTGCTCTGGCAGACTTCAATAACGAATGAATAAACCAACTTTCGATCATCTCTGGATTAAATGTCTATACCTCCATGTTGTATGTAACTCCATGACGTCTGTGACTCAATGTTGCATGTGACTCTATGACGTCTGTGACTCCATGTTGTTTGTGACTCCAACTTCTGTGACTCCATAACGTCTGTGACTCCAGCTTCTGTGACTCCATGACGTCTGTGACTCCATGACTTCTGTGACTCCATGTTGTATGTGACTCCATGTTGTATGTGACTCCATGTTGTATGTGACTCCATGTTGTATATGACTCCATGACGTCTGTGACTCCATGACGTCTGTGACTCCATGACGTCTATGACTCCATGACGTCTGTGACTCCATGACGTCTATGACTCCATGACGTCTGTGACTCCATGACGTCTGTGACTCCATGACGTCTGTGACTCCATGTTGTATGTGACTCCATGACGTCTGTGACTCCATGACGTCAGTGACTCCATGACGTCTGTGACTCCATGACGTCTGTGACTCCATGACGTCTGTGACTCCATGTTGTATATGACTCCATGACGTCTGTGACTCCATGTTGTATATGACTCCATGACGTCTGTGACTCCATGACGTCTGTGACTCCATGACGTCTGTGACTCCATGTTGTATATGACTCCATGACGTCTGTGACTCCATGACGTCTGTGACTCCATGACGTCTGTGACTCCATGATGTCTGTGACGCCATGACGTCTGTAACTCCATGACGTCTGTGACTCCATGACGTCTGTGACTCCATGACGTCTGTGACTCCATGACGTCTGTGACCCCATGACGTCTGTGACCCCATGACGTCTGTGACTCCATGACGTCTGTGACTCCATGTTGTATGTGACTCCATGACGTCTGTGACTCCATGTTGTATGTGACTCCATGACGTCTGTGACTCCATGACGTCTGTGACTCCATGACGTCTGTGACTCCAAAGCACCAGACAACAAGAGTTACTTCCCCCTGTTAAAGATTTGATGATATCCCCTGTCAATCAATTAAAGATTTGGTTTCAACCCATCACAGTAACCTGACCTGGGCACGTGACGTCATTTACGTGTGTCCACTGAGATTGTCTGGCGTCTTGTTTGTGAGTGGCTCCCAATACAAGAACACAAGGACACAATAACTAGGACTTCGGAAATTAAAGATTAAATAATCGATTAATCATTACAAAATTTAATCGATTAAAATTACTTTGATAGATTAAAAATTAAGAAAATATTTCTAATATTTTTTCAATTTATTAATAATTTATATTTTTGTTACTTACATAATTTTCCCTCGTATTATCATAATTTATTTAGACGTTCAAACGTAAACAAAAAGGTTTTTCTTCCTTATTTCTTGCAAATCAGAACGAATTTGCTGTGTTACGTCACAAAATTTGGGTGCCAAGAATTAACGCGACTTAACCGATTTCGCGAAATAATGAATCGCTACTTAACGGGAACTATATATGCGGTATACAAAATATAATTAATCGAAATTAATCGATTATTCGATTAAATTTTACACGATTAATCGAACAATTTAAAACAAAATCAGTATCAGCCCTAACAATAACACAAGAACACAAAGAACAAATGATAATTGAGGTGTAGTTATTACGGCTGGCTGCAAATGTCAAAACAACTTCGCCATTATAAACGCTTTTATTTCATGACGTTCTAAAACAATACCGTAAGGTCCGAACTATACAACTGACCAAATAACGTTAGCAGTGGAAGTAGAAGTGACACAGCTCTTAACAGTCAATGACGTCATTAGGGCTTTTCATACGCAGTTTCCATGGAACCTCGGGAATTTGTGTGGGGGTTGGTGGGAAGGTCAGGAGCTAGATTACAGAGTGTAATGTGGTGAAAGGGTTGTGTGGTCTTGTGGTTGGTCAGGCTGATGACCTACTTCTGGAGACCACTGGAGGGAACTTGTCCAGCTGTTCTGGTCAAGCTACCCCCCCCCCACACACACACGCACATTGAATGTTTGAGATCTCTCTAGCATAGCAGCACTGACATTAGCGTACATGTTACTGTCAATATCTCATAGCAGCACTGACATTAGCGTACATGTTACTGTCCCTATCTCATAGCAGCACTGACATTAATGTACATGTTACTGTCCCTATCTCATAGCAGCACTGACATTAGCGTACATGTTACAGTCCCTATCTCATAGCAGCACTGACATTAGCGTACATGTTACTATCCCTATCTCATAGCAGCACTGACATTAGCGTACATGTTACTATCCCTATCTCATAGCAGCACTGACATTAGCGTACATGTTATTGACACGATGACATCGTAAACCAAGACGTACATGACACGACGACATCGTAAACCAAGACGTAGACGACACGACCGCTGTTTGCTTTACTTAAAAATTGTCACCACTATTTCCACTAGGAGTCGTTGATAAAAGTTTGAGAATCACTGGTGTGTCGTCCATCAACCGATAAATGGTCTCAGGCTTTGGTCCTAATAATGTATGTGAGGGTGTGGGGGTGGGTGGGGTTGCAGGTGTGTGTGAGGGTGTGGGGGTGGGGGGTTGCAGGTGTGTGTGAGGGTGTGGGGGTGGGGGGTTGCAGGTGTGTGTCAGGGTGTGGGGTGGGGGGTTGCAGGTGTGTTTGCGGGTGTGGGGTGGGGGGGTTGCAGGTGTGTGTGAGGGTGTGGGGTGGGGGGTTGCAGGTGTGTGTGAGGGTGTGGGGTGGGGGGGTTGCAGGTGTGTGTGAGGGTGTGGGGTGGGGGATTGCAGGTGTGTGTGTTGGTGTGTGCGTTGGTGAGTGTCTTGGTGAGTGTGTTAGTGTGTGTTGGATTGTGTGTTGGTATGTGTGTTCGTGTATGTGTTGTTGTGTGTGTGTGGGAGGGGGGATGTGTTTGTGGACATATTGTTTCGTGCCACCCGATGAAGCACGAATCAAACCCAGCAAAAAGTAAATGTCACGTGACACTAACCGACCAACCAGAGGCGAGACTGAAGGTGTCAATGACAATTTCCTCTCTCCCATGAAGTATTTTCCAGCCTATCATTAGGCTACCAACGAAAGCCATTAACTGGAACTGCGGCTATCTCGTCCAACGGAACCACGGCACCACACCGGAAATTGACGTCATCGATCAGCGTCATCTGGGGAGTTTTTCTCCGTTTGTGGATTAAGGGATTACAACTACAAAGGATTAGGCAAGGGATTACAACTCCAATGGATTAGGGGATTACAACTCCAATGTATTAGTGGATTAAAACTCCAATGGATTAGGGGATTACAACTCTAATGGATTAGAGGATTACAACTGTAATGTATTAGCTAGGGATTACAACTCCTATGGATTAAGAAGGGGGATTATAACAACAATGGATTAGGGGTTTATAACAACAATATAGTCGAGAGTTTTATGGTTTTAAGATGACTGCATGACGTCATAGGACCATGAAATTAAGTAGCCTCACTAAGAATGTAGCTCTAGCATATCCCTAACTGTTAAACATTTAAAAAATCATTTTCAACACATTTTAGAATTCAGTTAATATTAAACTTCAGACTTGGGTTTGGCCATCTACATTTCAGCCTCAAGTTTTGTGAATACGTCCCATGTCCAGCCGATGGCCAAACTTTATGGCCCATGTCCAGCTGATGGCCAGACTTTTTGGCCCCATGTCCAGCTGATGGTCAAACTTGTGGCCCCATGTCCAGCTGATGGCCAGACTTTGTGGCCCCATGTCAAGCTGATGGCCAGACTTTGCGGCTCCATGTCCAGCTGATGGCCAGACTTTGTGGCCCCATGTCCAGCTGATGGCCAAACTTTGTGGCCCCATGTCCAGCTGATGGCCAGACTTTGTGGCCCCATGTCCAGGTGATGGCCAGACTTTGTGGCCCCATGTCCAGCTTATGGCCAGACTTTGTGGCCTCATGTCCAGCTGATGGCCAGAATTTGTGGCCTCATGTCCAGCTGATGGCCAGACTTTGTCGCACCATGTCCAGCTGATGACCAGACTTTGTGACCTCATGTCCAGCTGATGGCCAAACTTTGTGGCCCCATGTCCAGCTGCTAGCCAGACTTTGTGGCCCCATGTCCAGCTGATGGCCAGACATTGTGCTAACACAGGAATAGGCCAAGCAACCACTGAAGTCTTATATGTAGGCTAACTTTCTATGACTTCAATATCTTTACTTACATTATGTAATAATAGAGTCCCAACTGTTGTATGTACAATCCAATGATTTGACACTTGGGGTCCACTCAATCTTTACTTATGTAATAATAGAGTCCCAACTGTTGTATGTACAATCCAATGACTTGACTCTTGGGGTCCACTCAATCTTTACTTATGTAATAATAGAGTCCCAACTGTTGTATGTACAATCCAATGACTTGACTCTTGAGGTCCACTCAATCTTTACTTATGTAATAATAGAGTCCCAACTGTTGTATGTACAATCCAATGACTTGACTCTTGGGGTCCACTCAATCTTTACTTATGTAATAATAGAGTCCCAACTGTTGTATGTACAATGCAATGACTTGACCCTTGAGGTCCACTCAATCTTTACATCAGTCTTCACAATCTTGGAAAGTGTTTGACAACAAAGATAAATTATATAAATAAGAAAAACCCGTAAAAAACCAAGTTTTTGACTATAAATCCTTTATGTACGAGAAGTAACTAAAAGAATGTTCATTATAATACGCAGCGCCAGACCATCCAGAAATACAAAATTGCAGTTGTGTCGTAAAAAATGTTTAATATAATGCGCACCGATCAGGAATATGTTTATAAAAAGAGCTGTCAATAAAATACGCACCTTATTGCGCGACAGAAAGGTTGTTCAATATAATACGCACCGCGACGCTCTATCTCAAAAAATAGCATGATACATAGGAATAAATAAAATAATCTAAAAAATCAATAATTTAATTACGGTACATGCGATCGATCAGAAATTTTGATACATTGTTTTTATCATTGGTACGAAACTGCCTGCAAAATTTCAGCTCGCTATCTTGCGAGCAAGTGGGTTAAAAATCGATCAAAAGTTTTGGCGACAACGTCGGTCGGTCGGTCGGTCGGCCGCAGACACCACGAGTTAATATAAAGGATTTAAAAATAGAAACACTTTGTATTTATATTTTTGAACATCAGATCACAACGAGCATGTTAGTCTAGCATGGATAGTGTTAGCACAACGACTATGTTAGTCTAGCATGGATAGTGTTAGCACAACGAGCATGTTAGTCTAGTATGGATAGTGTTAGCCCAACGAGTATGTTAGTCTAGCATGGATAGTGTTAACACAACGGGCATGTTAGTCTAGTATGGATAGTGTTAGCACAACGAGCATGTTAGTCTAGCATGGATAGTGTTAACACAACGGGCATGTTAGTCTAGTATGGAGAGTGCTAGCACTACAGAAGAGAGCATTGATTATAATCATTAGCAAAACATAACACTCTCCTAGTTCTAGAGCTATATCGACTTGCTACCCCCCCCCCAAACAAACTCACCCATCCCCCCAAACACAACACCACACACACACTATGTGTAGTCCCTCATCAGCCCGTGACTACACACTATGTGTAGTCCCTCATCAGCCCATGACATCTCACACAGTGGCAGTGAACTCATGTCATAAACATTTCACTACGGTGATTCTCACACCCTTGACATTGAGTTCTAAAGAACTTGAGACAAGCAGTTTGGACCACCATACCATCCCCCTTGAATACTCTCTTCACATCACAGTTGAGTGTTTCTAACAAACTGGGGTTTGTAGGGCGCCTATGTCGCCCACTTTTTTGGGTTCAAAAACCCAAGTAACTTATCCTTGTTTGATAAATACGTAATATTAAACTTCTTGAAATGTACACAAAGTCCTCAAATCCTCTTTTTACATCGCTCTCTTTTCCAAAATTAAAATATAAGCTAAAACAATGACGTCATATACAAAAATTTACGGTGATAATCTTTTAATTTATAATTATTTTGCACACCTCCTGATGCGCACCTTGTATATATATATATTTAAATATAAGCTCAAAAATGACGTCAAATCGTTACGGATACATACTCCTTCCAACCTGTGACTTGGGCTATTATATTGTTTTTGTTCAGATTTCAATATGGCAATGTTGTATACAGACTTGAATATAGCAATGTACTAAAAAGACTTGAATATAGCCATGTTCTAAACAGACTTGAATATAGCAATGTTCTATACAGACTTCAATATAGCAATGTTCTATACAGACTTGAATATAGAAATGTTGTAAACAGACTTGAATGTGGCAATGTTGTATACAGACTTGAATATTGTAATGTTGTATACAGACTTGAATATAACAGACTTAAATATAGTTATGTTCTAATATGACTTGAATATAGAAATGATATAAACAGATTCTAATATAGCAATGTTCTATACCAGCGGTTCTCAACCTGTGGGTCGATATCCCGCGGGGGTCGAATGACGATTTGGCAGGGGTCGCCAAAGACCATTGGAAAAATATGTTTTTTGTGTGTTTAAATGTGTAAAAATGTGTAAACCTTGCCATGTACATATTTTGTCTATTACTCTATACTAGTCTATAGTCTATTCAGTAACTTTAGTAAGTTTAGTTGTTGTAACTTAATTATTTTTAGCTTTTTATAATGTTTATTTCAACACTATTTTATGAACCCCTCAACAACCGGTAATTATATCAACAGAGAGTAGGGCGCGTCTGGATGCTCAGAGGTCTGAGCTCAGCAGGCTGGCTAAGTGACGTAGAAGCTGAACTGCTGCTGCTTCTGGTTCCACACACTGTAGTGTAGGGCTGTAGGTCAATATTTCATTGTGCGTGGTATTGAAAGCTATCGTTATAAATTTTTCATTTTAAATTTAAAGTTTTTAAACCAACCGATGGAAATGGAACATGCAGAGAAGAACATTATGATTAAGAAAAGAAAATATAGTGACGATTTCTTACAATATGGTTTTACTTCAATAGTTACAGCAGGAATTGAGAAACCGCAATGCGTTATTTGTAATGAAGTTCTTTCAGTCGAATCTATGAAGCCAAACAAACTGAAACGTCATTTTGATAGCAAACATCCAAGTTTTGCGGGGAAGGATACCGAGTATTTTAGAAGTAAAGCTGATGGCGTCAGGAAAGCCCAGACTTGACACTGGCGGCAAGTACCACCAACAAAACGTAGCAGCCGTTGAAGCTTCATATTTGGTGGCGCTCAGAATCGCAAGAGCTATGAAACCTCACACCATTGCCGAAGACTTATTGTTGCCAGCGGCCAAAGATATTGTTCGAGTTATGATCGGACCCGAATTTGTTAAGAAATTGAGTGCAATTTCCTTATCTAATGACACTGTCCGGAGAAGAATAGATGATATGTCTGCTGATATTATTGATCAGGTAATCCAGGAAATAAAATCTGCTCCACTTCCAATATTTAGCATCCAGCTTGACGAATCCACGGACGTTGCAAACTGTTCACAACTACTGGTTTACGCGAGATATATAAATGAAGGCGACTTTAAAGATGAGTTTCTTTTTTGCAAACCTCTTGAAACGACAACAACTGCACGGGATGTATTTGATACAGTTGGTTCATTTCTGAAAGATCATAAGATCTCTTGGGAAAAGGTTTGTGGTGTTTGCACTGATGGTGCTCCAGCTATGCTAGGATGTCGGTCTGGATTTCAACGTTTGGTACTAAATGAATCATCAAAAGTCATTGGAACTCACTGTATGATTCATCGACAAGTGCTAGCAACGAAGACGTTGCCACAAGAGTTTCAGGAAGTAATGAAAAGCGTCGTAAGTTCCGTCAATTTTGTAAAAGCGAGTGCGCTGAACAGTCGTCTGTTTTCGAAACTTTGTAATGAGATGGATGCGTCCAATGATGTTCTGCTATTTCACACTGAAGTGAGATGGTTGTCGAGAGGGAAAGTTTTGAAACGCGTTTTTTGATCTTCGTGACGAACTAAAAATGTTCTTTAATCAGAAGTCTAAACCACAGTTCGAAGCACTTTTCAGCGACAAAAATGAGCTTCAGAAAATTGCTTACCTGGTAGATATATTTGCCATTTTGAATGAGTTAAATTTATCACTGCAAGGACCAAATGCAACATGCCTAGATTTGTCTGAAAAGATCCGATCATTCGAAATGAAACTTCAGCTTTGGCAAAAAAAATTGGATGACAATAAAATGTACATGTTGCCCACCTTATCTGCTTTCTTTGAGGAAAATGACATTGAACCGGACAAGAGAAGTAAAATGATAAATTCTGTGAAAGAACACTTGCATATGCTGGCTGACGAAATTTCATAGTAATTTCCAAATCTACCTAACACTCCGTTTGCACTTGCCAGAAGTCCATTCACAGTCAAATTTGACGATATTCCTGAGACAGCACAAGAGGAGTTCATCGAACTCATTTACAGTGAAGCAGCGCGAAATGATTTCTTTTCAATGTCAGTTAAAAATTTCTGGATCAAGTGTTTGCAGTCATAGTCTGTTCTGTCCGAAACTGTGTTGCGCCTTCTTCTTCCTTTTCTAACAACTTATCTTTACGAAACAGAGTTTTCCAGCTTGCTGGTTATCAAGTCTAAATACAGAAGTAGACTTGTTGTGGAAGATGATCTTCGTTGTGCTCTCACAAAGACTGTCCCGAGAATTTCTGATCTTGTGAGAAAGAAGCAACCTCAACCTTCATATTAATTGACTTTGGCTTTCTTACGTATTTGTAATTAGAAATAAATACGAATACCTTGTATGTAATGTATGTAATTGTCATCATTGTTACATATTGTGTTTTTTATTACTAACTACGTTACTACGAGAACGGTGTCTGAGCTTTAATTACGTAAAATTTGTAAAAATGAGAATACAATGTCATTCTGCATATGAGATATAATTAAATATATTATTTATAACAGTAGCAAAATTACAGCTATGAGGTAGATACCAACAAAATTTGACGACGGGGGTCGCCACAGCACGAGTAATTTATTAAAAGGGTCGCGACACAAGAAAGGTTGAGAACCGCTGTTCTATACATTATTGCAATCAAACCTTTGTTGTTGCTCAGATGAAGATGAAGAGAGAGCTCCGAATATTATCTGAGGGATCACCAATCACTCAATCGTTATTGATCTTGAAATTGATCGATCTCCGACATTGAGAAATCAACTCAACAACTTTTTCTGTAACTGTGCGTCTATTGAGGTGGCTCCTAATCCAACATTTATTGGATAGACACAAAGGGAATTGTCTAGTGGTAGCTTCATTGACTGGCAAGGGACAGAACCTCGTAAACTAAGATCTCAATAGCCGCCCTTGTCTGAGAGAGCTGCCATGCAAACAATACATGTTTAGTGTAGTGGAGATAGTTTGTAAGAAAACTAAACCTAGATTCATTTACTGACAGTCTCCAGTGGCGTAGCTAGGGATTTGGGGGCCCGGGCGATCGGCCTCTGCATTTTGACCGGTGGCGTAATATTTGATATTTAATGTAAAAAAAATCGGACACTCTTTTGGGGTCCCCTTAATGTGGGGGCCCGGGGGGACTTTCGAATTTGGACCCCCCCCCCTAGCTACACCACTGATAGTTTCAATTTATTAAAACGCATTTCGCCAAAAAAGTCAAAGCAGAATTTATTTACTTGGATAAATAAAGTGAAACATCGTTTGGTTGTTACAAATTTTATTCGTGCCCATCTTAATACAGTGAAACTTGAACATCGAGTTGTGTAGTTTTTGCCTGATGTAAGATACAATTTATAGAATAAACTCTATAGTGTCCTTAATATTAAAAATGTCTTTCTAAAAAAGTCACAAATATATCAAACAAACCGATTGGATAACTCGTCCAGGGATCACGTCAATCATTCTAATGATATGCATGCCCCACCCCCTTCCATTAAAATCTCTCTGAAAAAGAACAACCAACTTTTGCTAACTGTATAGAATATGTTCAAAAGATGAACATTTAGATACAACAAAGATAATTGAACACAGACTCTAAAGTTTGTTGTTGAACACAGACTCTAAAGTTGGTTGTTGAACACAGACTCTAAAGTTGGTTGTTGAACACAGACTCTAATGTTGGTTGTTGAACACATACTCTAAAGTTGGTTGTTGAACACAGACTATAAAGTTGGTTGTTGAACATAGACTCTAATGTTGGTTGTTGAACACAGACTCTAATGTTGGTTGTTGAACACAGACTCTAAAGTTGGTTGTTGAACACAGACTCTAAAGTTGGTTGTTGAACACCGACTCTAAAGTTGGTTGTTGAACACAGACTCTAAATTTGGTTGTTGAACACAGACTCTAAAGTTGGTTGTTGAACACAGACTCTAAAGTTGGTTGTTGAACACAGACTCTAATGTTGGTTGTTGAACACAGACTCTAAAGTTGGTTGTTGAACACAGACTCTAAAGTTGGTTGTTGAACACAGACTCTAATGTTGGTTGTAGATCAATAGATACAGAACCTGACAAGGGAGATAAGCCAGAGCTGATTTGTAATGTTAACTTGTGTTTATTGAAATAGTCAAGAGAAAGATGAGAACGAATCTACATGATTACCTCCCATTAATGCCCTTACAACTGGGCAATGCTATTTGGGCTTTTATGTGTCTGGTTCGGATCTTGTCTGTCTGGTGCAAATATTTTCTGTCTGGCTAAAATCTTTTCTGTCTTGCTCAAATCTTTTTTGTCTGGTTCGAATCTTGTCTGTTTGGCTCAAATCTTGTCTGTATGCATCAAATCTTGTCTGTCTCGCTCAAATCTTGTCTGTCTGGCTCAAATTGTGTCTGTCTGGTTCAAATCTTGTCTGTCTGGCTCAAATTGTGTCTGTCTGGTTCGAATCGTGACTGTCTGATTCAAATCTTTTCTGTCTTGTTCAAATCTTATCTATCTGGTTCAAATCTTATCTGTCTGGTTCAAATCTTGTCTGTCTGGTTCGAATATTGTCAGTCAGGTTCGAATATTGTCTGTCTGGTTCGAATCTTTTCTGTCTGGCCCAAATCTTGTCAATCTGGCTCGAATCTTTTCTGTCTGGCCCAAATCTTGTCTGTCTGGCTCAAATCTTGTTTGTCTTGCTAAAATCTTGTATGTCTGGCTCAAATCTTGTCTGTCTGGCTCAATTCTTGTATGCGGCTCAAACCTTTCTGCCTGGCTCAAATCTTGCCTGCCTGATTAAACCAACTTGTTTTGAAGGTGAATTTATTGTTGATGGTATGTATAAGAAGTGTCCATGGTCTAATGATGGTCGGTATAAGTTGTCTTTGCGTTGAGATTTTAAGATGAATTGCAAATGGTGTGTTGTTGTTGGTATGTTGTTGATGTTTCGTTGGTGTGTTGTTGGTGTGTTGTTGGTGTGTCATTGATGTGTTGTTGGTGTGTCGTTGGTGTGTCTTTGATGTGTTGTTAGTGTGTCGTTGGTGTGTTTTTGGTGTGTCGTTGGTGTAATGTTGGTGTGTTGTTGATGTGTCGTTGGTGTGTTGTTGGTGTGTCGTTGATCTGTTGTTGGTGTGTTTTTGGTGTGTCGTCGGTGTGTTGTTGGTTTAAACAACCAGTTAGCCATTAACTTGTGAGATCGTGAATAAAATCCTATAAACGCTGACCAAATTGCAATCCACGCCAGCTAATGAGGACAAGTTATCTGCTACTGTAAACACATCATACACACTTCCACTAGAATCAGATCAGCTGGAATTTTAAAAAACCATCTAATAGAAGCTGTGTTTAGAATCGGGTATTTAATACTGGAGGGCAGGATCGACACCAGTGAGGGGCGAGCAAAACGAAGTTATGGTAAGGGAGTAGTCGTCACAAGCTGAGCTGCGATACTGTCATACGATACTTGACATACGATACTTGGCATTGTGCCATGTCATGTTTGGCAGTCCCTGTGAAAGTTGGTGAGGAAACCAAGTCAACATGAGTCAATGGTGTTTGTGACATTCAGGTGGTCAACATGAGTCAATGGCGTTTGTGACATTCAGTCAACATGAGTCAATGGTGTGTGTGATATTCAGTCAACACGAGTCAATGGTGTGTGTGATATTCAGTCAACATGAGTCAATGGTGTTTGTGACATTCAGTCAACATGAGTCAATGGTGTGTGTGATATTCAGTCAACATGAGTCAATGGCGTTTGTGACATTCAGTCAACATGAGTCAATGGCGTTTGTGACATTCAGTCAACATGAGTCAATGGTGTTTGTGACATTCAGGTCAACATGAGTCAATGGTGTTTGTGATATTCAGTCAACATGAGTCAATGGTGTTTGTGACATTCAAGTCAACATGAGTCAATGGTGTGTGTGATATTCAGTCAACATGAGTCAATGGTGTGTGTGATATTCAGTCAACATGAGTCAATGGTGTTTGGACATTCAGTCAACATGAGTCAATGGTGTGTGTGACATTCAGTCAACATGAGTCAATGGTGTTTGTGACATTCAGTCAACATGAGTCAATGACGTTTGTGACATTCAGGTCAACATGAGTCAATGGTGTTTGGACATTCAGTCAACATGAGTCAATGGTGTTTGTGACATTCAGTCAACATGAGTCGATGTTTGTGACATTCAGTCAACATGAGTCAATGGTGTTTGTGACATTCAGGTCAACATGAGTCAATGGTGTTTGGACATTCAGTCAACATGAGTCAATGGTGTTTGTGACATTCAGTCAAGATGAGTCGATGGTGTGTGTGATATTCAGTCAACATGAGTCAATGGTGTTTGGACATTCAGTCAACATGAGTCAATGGTGTGTGTGACATTCAGTCAACATGAGTCAATGGTGTTTGTGGCATTCAGTCAACATGAGTCAATGGTGTTTGTGACATTCAGGTCAACATGAGTCAGTGGTGTTTGGACATTCAGTCAAGATGAGTCAATGGTGTTTGTGACATTCAGTCAACATGAGTCAATGGTGTTTGTGACATTCAGTCAACATGAGAAAATGGTGTTTATGGTTTGGTTTGTAACTTTCAGTCAACATGAGTCAATGATGCTTGTGGTTTGGTTTGTAACATTCATTCAACATAAGTCAATGATGTTTGTGGTTTGGTTTGTAACATTCAGTCAACATAAGTCAATGGTGTTTGTGGTTTGGTTTGTAACATTCAGTCAACATAAGTCAATGATGTTTGTGGTTTGGTTTGTAACATTCAGTCAACATAAGTCAATGATGTTTGTGGTTTGGTTTGTAACATTCAGTCAACATAAGTCAATGATGTTTGTGGTTTGGTTTGTAACATTCAGTCAACATAAGTCAATTATGTTTGTGGTTTGGTTTGTAACATTCAGTCAACATAAGTCAATGATGTTTGTGGTTTGGTTTGTTTCACTGAGATCAAGATGTTCCAACTTTCACTGAAAGGCTTGAAACTACAATATAACTGGACAGCTGCATCACACAGCGATAATTCTATAAGGTTGTTTAAGTTCTGTAAAATATCCTAATCATTGTCTCTCTACAAGAAACAAAAACAAAACAAAAGTCATGACTTATAAATAATTATACATTTAGATGGCCAAAAGTCATGACTTATAAATTATAATACATTTAGATGGCCAAAAGTCATGACGTATACATACATGTGCAATTACAGGGCTACCTTGGTATACGAACTGTTTGGAATCGAAACATTTTACTACACGACACGTGTGCTAGATCTTGTATGAGTGAAAATGAAACATCGCGCATGCGTAGCTTGTAGGTAGCACAGTTCACCGCGCGATACCCATGTGTGTTAGTACGAGAACAACTCCCGCATTAACTGTGAATTGTCACGTGATTGTGTTTTTTCTTTTTAAAATATATTATGTAAATTCAATAACAATGAGAGGAGCCAGGCGATGATAAATAAAGGTAAAAAAAGATTTTAAAAAACCACGTTTTTATAAGTGGACAAAATGAAGCAAATAATTTATAACTTATAAGTTCAAGCACATTGATTTAATTTGACTAAAAACGTGGGGCGTGTGTTTGGTATAAAAATTAAAGATTTATAATTTAGAAGGCAAAAGAGAGATCTATAAGTGAGAGAATGAGTGAACTGCATATGTAAAACCTCATAAGCGCCCGCCCCACGTTTATAGTCATATTAAATCAATGTGCTTGAACTTATAAGTTTTAAATTATTTTCTTCTTTTTGTCCACTTATAAACGTGGTTTTTAAAAATCATTTTTTACCTCTATTTATTTTATTTATTGTAGTCCACTTATATTTATAACAACCTGGTTTTTAAAAATATTATTTTACCTTTATTTATTTTACCAAACACCTCATCAGCGCCCGCCCAACGTTTTAATACCACGGCGATGAGGTCACGGGGTGAACTCTGCACGTGAAATTTTGCAACAGCAGACGGATACAGATGCGTATGTAGAGATAAACTAAAAATGCATTAATTTAATTACGGTAAATTCGATAGATCTGAAATTTTGATACAATGCATTGTCATCCAAGATCTATCTGTGTTAAATTTTGAGCTGTCTAGGGCCATCAGAAGTGGTTTAATTTTACGTTGGAAAATTTGAAAAATTGGGGACAGACAGGAAAGAAAACAATGCGGACAGACAGGAACGAAAGCAAGTTAGTAAAGACGTGGTTAAAAAATAGGGGATAGGATCACCATGGAGGTGAAAAAAAAGAGATTATTGTAAAGAATGTAAGTGGTATGCGTGTCCGGGACTTACATCAGTTACAGCATACAGAACGCTGAGAACGGCCATTTCTATGATTGTGGAAAAACAAAAAAGTGATTAAATGGCCGAATGTTGCGAAGGGGGTGAAATCGATTACAAACACTTCTATATGTACAGGGGCCGTCCATAAATGACGTCACGCAATTTTGACCGATTTTTCACCCCCCCCTCGTCACGCGTGTCGTTACAAAAAGTTAGACCCCCCCCCTCCAAAAATACGTCACAAAGCTTTAACGAAAAAAACATTTAAAAAAAAACAATTAAAAAAAAACAAAACGAAAAACAAAACGAAAAACAAAACCCACCTTATTTTCTATCGGAAAATGAGTATGTTTCAAATCATTTTTTGATATCAAATCTCATGTTTTCTAAAAATTATTTGGTATGCGCTGGAAGAGGAATATGGCGAGTACTGTACGAACCCCACATTTGTGCAGGAAAGTAGGATGTCATCTTGTGCGTCGCAAAATACAGTAATACTGCAATTTTGAAGACTGAAAAATACTATGACATTAATAAAATATACAATATTATCCTAACTTTTTACTCCGAAGCTCACGAGGTTGTTTTTTTTTAATGGACGAGGAGGCGTGTTTAAATTGTTGCATTCTCTTTTGGAATTCATGAACTAATGAAAAATACATGGCTACCGCTATCGGGCGGTTTAACCGAGGGGTCTGTTAACAGCGGTAAATTATCTCATTTGGGCTAAAAAGGGAACTCTTGGCGTTTGACCAAAAACCAATCGAACAATTATATCAAACTTAAAACATTTATAATTGTATCGAATAGATTACCCCCCCCTCCCAATCAAAAAAATAATTATAAAAAAATAAAAATTGAAACTACGTGTCGTTTTGACTTAAAATATCTATACATAATCCTATTCAGATCATTTTTAGACACTTGTCATGCTTTTAAAACTCACCAGTTGCATTTTCGGGGGGGGGGTGGGGTGTTAACGACGCTCCCCGAAATCCCCGAGTCATGTGAGCAGGACCTCAAGTCTGTAACGCACACAGAAACTTGTATATTTTGGGGTTCGCCGACTACTGTCGTGAGAGAACCAAACGGAGCGGCGGTGACATCACAAATGCTTTGATGTCCACATCAAACGACGCAGGGTAACAATTTCATACAATCTGATGAGTTCTCAAACTTAAGGATTATAATTAGATTTAATTTTCATTTCTTGATAACTTACGCCGACCGGCGTCTGATGGCCTACCGACCGGTTATTTGAGAAGCAATGATTTTTAAAAAAATATTCAAAAATCATTAAATAAATTGTAAGTGACCAAATATTTCAGTGGAAGTTTTATTTTAATTTACCCTTTTGGTGTGACGTCACATTTCTTCAACCCCACTCCTTCCCCCTCGTCACGCATCATCACAAAAGTGTGACCCCCCTCCCCCTAGGTGCGTGACGTCATTTATGGACGGTCCCACAATGTGATGGCTCTATCCTCCTAACGTCCCACAATGTGATGGCTCTATCCTCCTAACGTCCCACAATGTGATGGCTCTATCCTCCTAACGCCCCACAATGTGATGGCTCTATCCTCCTAACGCCCCACAATGTGATGGCTCTATCCTCCTAACGTCCCACAATTGTGATGGCTCTATCCTCCTAACGCCCCACAATGTGATGGCTCTATCCTCCTAACGCCCCACAAACCACTCTAGCCCACCCCACCCCGCTCAGCTCCCTTGTTGGATCAATCGTCCCAGTGAAGGTCGAACAACTGATCTGAGATGTGGGGCGTGGGACGTGCCTGCTCATAACATTCTACATCACATCTGACATCACATCTGAGATGTGGGGCGTGCCTGCTCATAACATTCTACATCACATCTGGCATCACATCTGACATCACATCTGACATCACATCTGACATCACATCTGACATCACATCTGAGAAATATACTGGGATATAGTCAGATATTTTTTGGGATATAATGCTGAGTGTGTAAAAAATTAATCACGGATTATGTGAGGATTATGTGAGAACCAAGGAAGGATATGTGAGAACATGTTCTACAATAGCTTAGGTAGTCAATTATGACAAAATCCCAAAACATGTAATTTTTCAGTTAAGTGGTCAAAATACTGTCATATCCCCCTTAAATTGAAAGTAAATGTGCATCGGTTTCCGAGATTATGTTAGTCATCAGGTGTCGAGATTATATGTCAGGCTCTATGACGTCATGTTAATTGCTTGGAACATACACTAGTTGATTTAAACGTTGAGATACATGTCCACACATTTACTTGCACATCGAATCTCGTCAAGTTAATTTCAAACACGCCCTGTAACACTGCCAAACTGATTGGAAAGATGTGCTTCGAGAATACAATAGATTTGAAAGATGTGCTTCGAGAATACAATAGATTTGAAAGATGTGCTTCGAGAATACAATAGATTTGAAAGATGTGCTTCGAGAATACAATAGATTTGAAAGATGTGCTTCGAGAATACAATAGATTTGAAAGATGTGCTTCGAGAATACAATAGATTTGAAAGATGTGCTTCGAGAATACAATAGATTTGAAATCATCGATCTACTCCAAAACATCAGACAAACCTGGCTGTCAAAGCTGAGGTCCGATCTTGTTAGAGTTTGAGATCCTCTAACTATTAATGTGAAATATCGAGTTAGACATTTTTCTATTTTGTTTGAAGGGCAAACAAAAAATGACGTCATACAAACAAAGAATGACGTCATACAAACAACGAATGACGTCATACAAACAAAGAATGCATGACGTCACACAAACAAAGAAAGCATGACGTCATACAAACAAAGAATGCATGACGTCATACAAACAAAGAAAGCATGACGTCATACAAACAAAGAATGACGTCATACAAACAACGAATGACGTCATACAAACAAAGGATGCATGACGTCATACAAACAAAGAAAGCATGACGTCATACAAACAAAGAATGCATGACGTCATACAAACAAAGAAAGCATGACGTCATACAAACAAAGAATGACGTCATACAAACAACGAATGACGTCATACAAACAAAGAATGCATGACGTCACACAAACAAAGAATGCATGACGTCATATAAACAAAGAATGTTTGACGTCATACATACAAAGAATGCATGACGTCATACAAACAAAGAATGCATGACGTCATACAAACAAAGAATGCATGACGTCATACAAACAAAGAATGCATGACGTCATACGCCAGTGGAAAGAATCAATGTTGGGTGACACGTAGTCACGAGCAATGCACCGAATAACCTGGTATTGGTATATTTAGGGCGGTTGGAACAGACACACATCTTATTTTAACATGGCACATGTAGGTCTGACAGAACATCACAAAACAACGAACTTTTCGGCTAAAAGATTTCCGCAACGAAAATATAAACAAAAACTAACGAGTGAAATAAATTTTTAAAAAGTAGCTTCTGTTTTATGATGGGAAATCTAAACATCAGAAAGTGGAGGTAGAGATTAGTACCGAGGTGATGTAGTTCAGAGGGGATGTAGTACAGAGGTGATGTAGTACAGATGTGATGTAGTACAGTGGTGATTTAGTACCGAGGTGATGTAGTACTGAGGTGATGTAGTACAGATGTGATGTAGTACAGATGTGATGTAGTACGGGGTGATGTAGTACCGAGGTGATGTAGTACCGAGGTGATGTAGTACCGAGGTGATGTAGTACCGAGGAGATGTAGTACCGAGGTGTTGTAGTTCAGAGGGGATGTAGTACAGAGGTGATGTAGTACAGATGTGATGTAGTACAGTGGTGATTTAGTACTGAGGTGATGTAGTACTGAGGTGATGTAGTACAGATGTGATGTAGTACAGAGGTGATGTAGTACGGGGTGATGTAGTACCGAGCTGATGTAGTACCGGGTGATGTAGTACCGAGGTGATGTAGTACCGAGGTGATGTAGTACCGGGGTGATGTAGTACCGAGGTGATGTAGTACCGAGGTGATGTAGTACCGAGGTGATGTGTTACCGAGATGATGTAGTACCGAGTTGATGTAGTACCGAGGTGATGTAGTACCGGGGTGATGTAGTACCGAGGTGATGAAGAACAGAGTTGATGTAGTACAGAGGTGATGTAGTACAGATGTGATGTAGTACCGAGGTGATGTAGTACAGAGGTGATGTAGTACAGAGGTGATGTAGTACCGATGTGATGTAGTACCGAGGTGATGTAGTACCGAGGTGATGTAGTACCGAGATGATGTAGTACCGAGTTGATGTCGTACCGAGGTGATGTAGTACCGGGGTGATGTAGTACCGGGGTGATGTAGTACCGAGGTGATGAAGAACAGAGTTGATGTAGTACAGAGGTGATGTAGTACAGATGTGATGTAGTACCGAGGTGATGTAGTACAGAGGTGATGTAGTACCGAGGTGATGTAGTACAGAGGTGATGTAGTACAGAGGTGATGTAGTACCGAGCTGATGTAGTACCAAGGTGATGTAGTACAGAGATTATGTAGACTATGGGAAGAGATTAGTACCGAGGTGATGTAGTACCGAGGTAATGAAGTACCGAGGTGATTTAGTACCGAGGTGATGTAGTCTATGGGAAGAGTTAGTACCGAGGTGATGTAGTACCGAGGTGATGTAGTACCGAGGTAATGTAGTACCGAGGTGATGTAGTACCTAGGTGATGTAGTACCGAGGTGATGTAGTACCGAGGTGATGTAGTACCGAGGTGATGTAGTCTATGGGAAGAGTTAGTACCGAGGTGATGTAGTACCGAGGTGATGTAGTACCGAGCTGATGTAGTACCGAGGTGATGTAGTACCCAGGTGATGTAGTACCGAGGTGATGTAGTACCGAGGTGATGTAGTACCGAGGTGATGTAGTACCGGGGTGATGTAGTACCGAGGTGATGTAGTACCGGGGTGATGTAGTACCAAGGTGATGTAGTACCGAGGTGATGTAGTACCGAGGTGATGTAGTAACGAGTTGATGTAGTACCGAGGTGATGTAGTACCCAGGTGATGTAGTACCGAGGTGATGTAGTACCGAGGTGATGTAGTACCGAGGTGATGTAGTACCGGGGTGATGTAGTATCGAGGTGATGTAGTACCGGGGTGATGTAGTACCGAGGTGATGTAGTACCGAGGTGATGTAGTACCGAGGTGATGTAGTAACGAGGGGATGTAGTACCGAGTTGATGTAGTACCGAGATGATGTAGTACCGAGTTGATGTAGTACCGAGATGATGTAGTACCGAGGTGATGTAGTACCGAGATGATGTAGTACCGAGGTGATGTAGTACCGAGGTGATGTAGTACCGAGGTGATGTAGTACCGAGGTGATGTAGTACCGGGGTGATGTAGTACCGAGGTGATGTAGTACCGGGGTGATGTAGTACCGAGGTGATGTAGTACCGAGGTGATGTAGTACCGAGGTGATGTAGTAACGAGTTGATGTAGTACCGAGGTGATGTAGTACCCAGGTGATGTAGTACCGAGGTGATGTAGTACCGAGGTGATGTAGTACCGAGGTGATGTAGTACCGGGGTGATGTAGTACCGAGGTGATGTAGTACCGGGGTGATGTAGTACCGAGGTGATGTAGTACCGAGGTGATGTAGTAACGAGGGGATGTAGTACCGAGTTGATGTAGTACCGAGATGATGTAGTACCGAGTTGATGTAGTACCGAGATGATGTAGTACCGAGGTGATGTAGTACCGAGTTGATGTAGTACCGAGGTGATGTAGTACCGAGTAATCGAAAAACCTGACAAAGCTTTTCGTCTAATCGGAAGTATATAGGCTTCTGGTGCAAGCGGTCGCGGGGTCGATCCCCCAGTGGGGTGTGGCATTTTAAAATTTTGTAATTGTCTTTTAGACTCAATTTTACGATACTGGCAAACAGGTATCTCTTCCTGTTCGGTTTTTTCATGAAAAATTCTTTTTGGCTGAATAGTTACAAGTTAAAGTCTTACATTAGCAGCTAGCACTCATTTTATCTAAAGGTACACTGGCTGGATAGGGCCCCAGTTTTATCTGCCAATGCGTATCTTACAACACTGTAGTGGACGTATCTTACAACACTGTAGTGGACGTATCTTACAACACTGTAGTGGACGTATCTTACAACACTGTAGTGGACGTATCTTACAACACTGTAGTGGACGTATCTTACAACACTGTAGTGGACGTATCTTAGGAACAGCTCAAGCCGTGCTGAATAAAGGATTCGAAATTGTCATTTAAGACGCTAATCAATTTTTACAGGTTACAAAAATTACAAAATATTTTTTAAAGACATTTAATTTTTAAAAATTGACGTCATCACCAGAATATCTTTATAAAACTGCGCGGTTAATTTCTTGAAGCACTACTTTTATTTTATAAAGTTGTGCCCACAAGTTGACACATAAAGCATGAACCTACAAGTTGACACATAAAGCATGTACCTACATGTTGACACATAAAGCATGTACCTACAAGTTGACACATAAAGCATGTACCTACAAGTTGACACATAAAGCATGTACCTACAAGTTGACACATAAAAGATGTACCTACAAGTTGACACATAAAACACATACCTACAAGTTGAAACATAAAAAACATACCTACAAGTTGACACATAAAACACAAACCTACAAGTTGACTAATAAAAGATGTACCTACAAGTTGACACATAAAATATGTACCTACAAGTTGACACATAAAACATGTACCTACAAGTTGACACATAAATCATGTACCTACAAGTTGACACATAAATCATGTACCTACAAGTTGACACATAAAACATGTACCTACAAGTTGACACATAAAACACATACCTACAAGTTGACACATAAAACACATACCTACAAGTTGACACATAAAAGATGTACCTACAAGTTGACACATGAAACATGTACCTACAAGTTAGCACATCATTGTGTTTACTTTTTTTTAGAACATTTTTTTAAAAATTCCATATTACAAAATTTAAGGCCCGAAATTTTTGACAAAAAATGAAATGATTTTGTCTTGAACACATTGTTTCTAAGACTTCACTATCCTGCCACAAACTTTCTGTGGAAAATGAGAGAATTCTTATTGATTGACAGATGGCATCGTAACTGCCAAAACCTACCAGCGGAGTCAGACTTTTAGGACATCTAGTAAGGTAAATGGGAGCAACGCGTTACCTGGATATTTACACGAGCCCGGTGAAACGGTGTGACAAGCAAACATTTTCAGCAGAGGTCATAGACAGGTCATAGAAAGGTCATGGGGAAAATGTCCTTGACCTTAGGTCATGCAGAAGTTGCTTCCAAAATGTTTGTGTTAGATCATAATATTGATTCCAACATAGTTGAGCTTGGTGTTAATTAATAGGAGTTTAGGGCGATAAAGGAGGAATAGAGAGGAAGAAGATAGAGTGAGAGAGAAGGGGCAGGAGTGAGAGAGAAGAGGAGTGAGTGAGAGAGGAGGGAGTGAAAGACCTTCAATGAAATCCGTTGTAGTACTCCAAGGTCTGACCTCACCACAGGTCCAATCATCCGATGTTTCTTATGTAGGTCTGACCTCACCACAGGTCCAATCATCTCATGTTTCTTGTGTAGGTCTGACCTCACCACAGGTCCAATCATCCGATGTTTCTTATGTAGGTCTGACCTCACCACAGGTCCAATCATCTCATGTTTTTTGTGTAGGTCTGACGGGCTCTCCTATAGAGTTCCAATTTCTCTGTTGAGCAGTTCCCTGGCGGTGACCAGTGACCAGTGTCCAGCCAGACTGACCACTGGCCACTCAGTTGTGGGCTCATGTTTGAATAACAAGCCCCGGTGTTGACAGTTGGGGGTGGAGTGATATCCCCTTGACGGTCTCCCCTTGGCTGGACCAAAGTTTCGCCAAGTCTGTAGTCCGATCAAGTCCATAGTCTGGCCAAGAAAGGAAGGGTGGGGAGGGGGGGTAACAAGACACCTAATACTCTCTACCACGAAATTGTCTTCTGCCACCTGATGGCGTGTTGTGGTCAAACTCTAAACCAGACTTTGATTTGGCCAGTTGGATCGCTGGACACCCGATACCATGCCAGTAACAGCCAGGCAACTGAAGTGACCACATTTGTGACCGGCAGTTCCGACCCATAAGCACAAGAACCCGATGCAGGAGCTACTCGTTCATGCCAAGGCCAGGATCAGATGAACAAACAGCAACATTTGACGCATGTGTCTAAACAAAAAGCAACATTTGCCGCATGTGTCTGAACAAACAGCAACATTTGACGCATGTGTCTTAACAAACAGCAACATTTTACGCACGTGTCTGAACAAACAGCAACATTTGACGCATGTGTCCGTTGCCTCCTGTTCCCCAAACTCAGTCACTGAGTGCCCCCCCCCCAACCCTTTAATGTACCATCTTCAAGGATGTATTGACGAAAATTCAACATTCGTAGTAGCCAGAGATAGGAACAATAATAATAAACAGATCATTGATCGTGGGGCTTGAAGAAATAGAAGGAGTTGGAGGGGGGGAGGGGGCGTAGGTCGTCTGCGTACTGATAACGAACATTTTCTTTTTAAATTATATCGTGACAACGGACTTTCAATGAAATTACAGCCAAATAAATTAAAACATTCCAGTGTTTAGTATTTTAACATGTGCAACTAAGTTCTACAGTTTTTTAAAATTATAATTATTATTATTATTTTTTTGTTATTTTTATTTATTTATTTATTTTAATGAAAATGGAAATATGGGGCCGTCCATAAAGTACGTCACGCTATTTTTGACCATTTTTAACTTCCCCCCTCCCCCTGTCACAAATCTAGGACCCCCCCCCCTAAAGTACGTCACACTTTCGAACAAAAATGTTGTTTTTTATTAACAAATAATTAAAATATAATATAAAATATTGTGACGTCACACACGGCTGGACCCCCCCCTCCCCCTTGTCACAAACTGTCACACTTTCTTACACCCCTCCCCCTTCTGGAGCGTGACGTACTTTATGGACGGCCCCTAATTGACATTGTAATATTTAGTCACATTCAAAATGTATTGCTCCCGACCATAACTACACAACCATCTCTGCCAACCATCTCTGCCAACCATCTATGCCAACCATCTCTGCCAACCATCTCTGCTAACCATCTCTGCCAACCATCTCTGCCAACCATCTCTGCCAACCATCTCTGCCAACCATCTCTGCCAACCATCTCTGCCAACCATCTCTGCCAACCATCTCTGCCAACCATCTCTGAATACTATAACTGCCCATCCATGACGATATGTCCCTACCAATAGAACCAACACATCCCAACTATCAGCTAGAGATGAAATATAACACACCGCAATCCTGCAGGTAACTGAACCGACACACCGCAATCCTGCAGGTAACTGAACCGACACACCGCAATCCTGCAGGTAACTGAACCGACAACACAGAATCGTGTTTTTTGGTCTTAAATCATTTTTAAATATTCATTCCTCGATAACAATCAGTTTTTATTTATTGGAATTTTAATTGAGACATAAAGGTGACAAGAACACTCCTAGTGACACCACTGCTAGTGACACCACTGCTAGTGACACCACTGCTAGTGACACCACTGCTAGTGACACCACTGCTAGTGACACCACTGCTAGTGACACCACTGCTAGTGACACCACTGCTAGTGACACCACTGCTAGTGACACCACTGCTAGTGACACCACTGCTAGTGACACCACTGCTAGTGACACCACTGCTAGTGACACCACTGCTAGTGACACCACTGCTAGTGACACCACTGCTAGTGACACCACTGCTAGTGACACCACTGCTAGTGACACCACTGCTAGTGACACCACTGCTAGGAACATCACAGTTGCGGTAAAATATTACCATTTTGTAAATATTGAGTTTGTAATCGTATGATAATTAACCGCATCTCAGGCGTAAATTGTAAATAACAAAGATAACTTCCATAATATATGAATAATCCTAACACGAATATCACAGATTGTGGAGACATATAATACAGCAGAGCAATGCATGATTGTCATTATACATGTAATAGTCGTGGCACGTAAATGTACGTGTTGTTTTAGTTAGAGTCATAGAGAGCAAACATCTTACCTCACGTCCCAAACTTTTGTGAGAGGAAAACTGTTTCCAGAGGAATTTTAATGATCTCTTAGTGGAAAACATTTCTTGAGAGTGTAACTAGTTGGGTTGAAGAGAAGTCCTGAGAGAAAGTAAAAACGGAGACAGAGAGAGAAGGTTTGGATCCTGTCTCGCAGACAGCCGGCTGTTTGGACTCGGAGCTCAGACACAGGGTAGGCTCCCCCTCCCCCTCCTCACCACCCGCGGGGCGGACAACTCTTCGATCCTAATGAAGTGCCGCGAGCTGCGCACAGGAACATGGGCCAGGGATACAACTCGATCTAGGGAGGGGGTGGTGTGTGGGGGGAGGGGGTCTGGGGGAGTGGGGGTCTGGGGGAGGGGGGGAATGGGGGAGTGGAGGGTGACTTCCTTGCTGAGGATAATTTTGATAGCTGCATACGCACAAACAAGGGCGGAGGGGGTCAGGGCGCACGATACGCCCTTTAGAGGGGTTGTAGCGTATAAAAGGGGGGGTGCATGATACGCCCTTTAGAGGGTTTGTGACGTTTGGAGGGGGTGCACGAAAGGTGGCCTTGGTGCAGCTATTCTTGTATCCGCCCCTGTTGGCAATGGCAAGATGTAGAGACTAGAAACATTGATTTTGTTTTAGATAACACGGTTACAAATAAACACTGTTGTAGATAACATGGGTACAAATAAACACTGTCGTAGATAACACGGGTACAAATAAACACTATTGTAGATAACACGGGTACAAATAAACACTGTTGTAGATAACACGGGTACAAATAAACACTGTTGTAGATAACACGGGTACAAATAAACACTGTTGTAGATAACACGGGTACAAATAAACACTATTGTAGATAACACGGGTACAAATAAACACTGTTGTAGATAACACGGGTACAAATAAACACTGTTGTAGTTAACACGGGTACAAATAAACACTGTTGTAGATAACACGGGTACAAATAAACACTGTTGTAGATAACACGGGTACAAATAAACACTGTTGTAGATAACACGGGTACAAATAAACACTCTGAAACTGTTGTAATAACAAAATCTTTTATTGTCAGACATTTAAACATGAGTGCACTCGATGTTAATGTCATTATTCAACATTCACTATACTCCCCCCCTCTCTCTCCTCTCTTTCTCTCTCCCCCTCCTCTCTTTCTCTCTCCTCTCTTTCTCTCTTCTCTTTCTCTCTCTCTCCCTCCCCTCCCTCTCTCTTCTCTCTTTCTCTCTCTCTCTCCTTTCTCTCTCTCTCCTCTCTCCTCTCTCCTCTCTTCTCTCTTTCTCTCTCTCTCCCTCTCTCTCTCCTCTCTTTCTCTCTCTCCTCTCTCTCTCCTCTCTCTTTCTATCTCCCTCTCTATCGCCCCCATCCTCTCATTCCTCATGGACACACCACAGAGAGTCTCCTCATGGACACACCACAGAGAGTCTCCTCATGGACACACCACAGAGGGTCTCCTCATGGACACACCACAGAGAGTCTCCTCATGGACACACCACAGAGAGTCTCCTCATGGACACACCAGAGAGTCTCTCAGGACACACCACAGAGGGTCTCCTCATGGACACACCACAGAGGGTCTCCTCATGGACACACCACAGAGAGTCTCCTCATGGACACACCACAGAGAGTCTCCTCATGGACACACCACAGAGAGTCTCCTCATGGACACACCACAGAGAGTCTCCTGCCAACTGTCAATAACTCCATCCCGCCCCCCCCCCACTTATTCCTGTGCACTCAACTGACAACAAACCCAAGGAGTGGCAACAAGGAATCTCAAACCCTCGACAGCAGACGTGTGAGTTTAGGCCATACAATGTTGTGTATGATGGTGGTGTGCGTGGATAGACTGGCCGCCATCCATACCTCTGAGTGGATGCCATCCATACCTCTGAGTGGATGCCATCCATACCTCTGAGTGGATGCCATCCATACCTCTGAGTGGATGCCATCCATACCTCTGAGTGGATGCCATCCATACCTCTGAGTGGATGCCATCCATACCTCTGAGTGGATGCCATCCATACCTCTGAGTGGATGCCATCCATACCTCTGAGTGGATGCCATCCATACCTCTGAGTGGATGCCATCCATACCTCTGAGTGGATGCCATCCATACCTCTGAGTGGATGCCATCCATACCTCTGAGTGGATGCCATCCATACCTCTGAGTGGATGCCATCCATACCTCTGAGTGGATGCCATCCATACCTCTGAGTGGATGCCATCCATACCTCTGAGTGGATGCCATCTATACCTCTGAGTGGATGCCATCCATACCTATGATTGGTTGTTACCCATACTCCTGGGGCAATGCGCTCATACTAGTTATTTCAGTTATGAAACATTACTTGCTAAAAATCCTTGAGCTTGCCTTTCTCATATTTTGAGTCGTTCTGTTTACTATATAGACTGTTATGTTTACTATATAGACTGTTATGTTTACTATATAGAATGTTATGTTTACTATATAGACTGTTATGTTTACTATATAGACTGTTATGTTTTATTTAATACAGAACTTTTAATGTCATTTGATTTATTTTATAAACAAAATGAGATAACTACACGAATAAACAGACTTCCGGTTAGGAATGAACTTTCGGCCACTCAGTCTGAGACTGTTCCTCACTTGACCGCAGACAGACAAAGCCTCATGACTCACAGTAAGCCCTTCACCCGAATGGACGTGTAATTATAACAAGTCCTCTATTGTTACCCGACATACACGTGTAGATTTAGGTTTAAGCCATCTTTATAATAACCTCTTTATAAATCAATCTGATACGACCATTGAGGCAGACAGTTCATCTTCTGCTGGCTTGACTCTCTCCGCTTGTCTGGCATAGATCATGAAAATTAATACGGAGTTATGAAGCTAAACTGACTCTTCGGTCAGAGGTCAAGGACAGCCATAAAAAAGACGTATACCATATTTCTGTGAAGAGAAACATTTCAACAAAAACAAAAAAACTTTACGATTACCAAATAGTATCGATATCAGTGCTTGTAAGTTAGGGGAGACCACCATCTATAGGGGAGACCAGCTATCTATAGGGTAGACCAGCCATCTATAGGGGAGACCAGCCATCCATCTATAGGGGAGACCAGCCATCTATAGGGGAGATCAGCCATCTATAGGGGAGACCAGCCATTTATAGGGGAGACCAGACATCTATAGGGGAGACCCGCCATCTATGGGAGAGACCAGCCATCTATAGGGGAGACCAGCCACCTATAGGGGAGACCAGCCATCTATAGGGAGACCAGCCATCTATAGGGGAGACCAGCCATCAATAGGGGAGGACATAGGGGAGACCAGCCATCTATAGGGGAGACCAGCCATCTATAGGGGAGACCTGCCATATATAGGGGAGACCGCCATCTATAGGGGAGACCTGTCATCTATAGGGGAGACCAGCAATCTATAGGGGAGACCAGCCATATATAGGGGAGACCGCCATCTGTATGGGAGACCAGCTATCTATAGGCACAGTACTTCTGTTCAATGAAAGTATTTGCACAGGGGAAATAACTGGATCTGGCAAATAGAGAGCTCCATTAACCAAAATACCTGAGGGATTGTGTGAATAAAGTCGGCGCAATATTAAATCAATGAACAAGATCGACTTCTACTGAGGGAAATACAACACGCTGGATACTCTAATAAACTTGGTACAAACTGAATACTCTAATTAACTTGGTACAAACTGAATACTCTTATAAACTTGGTACAAACTGAATACTCTTATAAACTTGGCACAAACTGAATACTCTAATTAACTTGGTACAAACTGAATACTCTTATTAAACTTGGTACAAACTGAATACTCTAATTAAACTTGGTACAAACTGAATACTCTAATTAACTTGGTACAAACTGAATACTCCAATTAACTTGGTACAAACTGAATACTCTAATTAACTTGGTACAAACTGAATACTCTAATTAACTTGGTACAAACTGAATACTCTAATTAACTTGGTACAAACTGAATACTCTTATAAACTTGGTACAAACTGAATACTCTAATTAACTTGGTACAAACTGAATACTCTTATAAACTTGGCACAAACTGAATACTCTAATAAACTTGGTACAAACTGAATACTCTAATTAACTTGGTACAAACTGAATACTCTAATTAACTTGGTACAAACTGAATACTCTTATAAACTTGGTACAAACTGAATACTCTAATTAACTTGGTACAAACTGAATACTCTTATAAACTTGGTACAAACTGAATACTCTAATTAACTTGGTACAAACTGAATACTCTAATTAACTTGGTACAAACTGAATACTCTAATTAACTTGGTACAAACTGAATACTCTAATTAACTTGGTACAAACTGAATACTCTATTGAGAGCTCATGTGTTCTAGTAATTTAGAGGTGATACTAGTAAGTGATACAGGCCTGTAATTTCCAGGGTCTGATTTATCCCCTTTCTTAAAGAGTGGAGTTACGTTAACTAATTTCCAATCCTGGGGCACTTTATCCTGGTTTAGAGAGGCTTGACAGAGAACTACAATGATTGGGGGCAGTTCATTGAATAGTTCTTTTAATAACTTTGCATGCAAATCATCTGGGCCTGTAGCTTTGTTTATTTTTAAGTTTTTTAGGAGTGAATGTATACCTATCTCATCTACAGTTATGTTACCTATTTCCTCCATTTTATTTAAATTTATTGAAACTTCCTTGTCGCCTGAGGCAGAAAAAGATGATGCAAAAATGTGTTAAGGATATTAGCTTTAGTGTCATCATCATTATAGGTTTTATTATTTGAGCCTTTTAGTGTGGCTATTCCTGAAGGTTCCATTTTTTAAGATTTGATAAAGGACCATAAGTTTTTATTGTTATCTTTGGTAATTACATTGTTTATATATTCATTTTGGAGTTTTCGACTAAGTTTTTGTGTCAAGTGTTTAATCTTTAAGTATTTTTTGTGTATCCTATGTGAATAGGTAGCATTAAATTTATTAAATAAGTTCTCTTTTTGTTTGCATAGCTTTTTGAATTTAGAATTGAACCAGCATTTGTTAATTTTATTTGATATTAGTTTTGTTGGAACATTCTCATCCATTATAGTTTTTGATTTATTTTTATATATGGTCATAGGGACATAGCTGGGAGGGGGGCAGAGCGGTGGAAGTGACGTGTGGTCAGTATTGTATGGCACTGTCCAGCAGATGGTGCAGGTTGACAAGTTAGTGTCCGGAGAGTCCTACGGTCAGACTGTCATACAAATGTGACATTTGACCACATACTGACCAAGGCTTTAAGAGAGACTTCTCCAAAACTTTAAGCTGGTGGTCGTTAGTTTGGTTATGGCGATAATGACTCACTGATAAAGAGATGAAAACCTTAATGTCTTTTACAATATTGTTGTACACTAAATAGATGGACATCACTTAAGTCGATCATTAAAAAAATTAATGATTGTACGCACGCTTTAATTTTATATGCACTTTTTAAAAAAATATTTTTTTTGATGTTTGTTATTTAAAATTTAACTGCAAATCAATGAATATGGCCTACATTCAATTTCCATTAAATCTGCATTTAATTCCCAGTCGGTATTGAGAGCTCATCCCGTGAATGTAAAAATAATAGCATACATTTAAATATTTATTATTTTGCACAATAATGATTTTCGTTTCCTTAAGAAAAAATATATTGTAATTTGCCATGTGTATCTTATCTTATCTTATCTTATCTGTTTACAGACGCTCCTTCTATACAGAAGATTATTGCGTCCTACGCTTATCTATGGTTTTTGTTTAGTCCTGCATTTTTATTAGAGATTTAAATGTTGATAAAGTGTTGGTTTTCCTGGATTCTTCAGGCAACCCATTCCACGCCCGAATTCCGGACGGGAAGAAGGAAAACTTGTATGTGTTTGTTCTTGCATACGGAATAAGAAAGGTGTTTTTATCCTTATGTCTATCTGAGGGTTGTATTAAGTTATCTTTGTGTTGTATTTCTAAATTAGAATTAATTGCTTTATGTATGATTACTACTTTACTCTTGGTTCTTCTATCCTCTAGTGTTTCAAGGTTTAATGATTTAACTAATGGTGTTATTCTTGTCAGTTTCGAATATTCCCCAGTAATGAATCTGGCAGCTCTTTTTTGAATTTGTTCTAGTTTATCAATGTTTTCTTTGGTGGATGGGTCCCATACAGAAGAGGCATATTCTAGTACAGGTCTCACCAAAGTGAGGTAGCATTTTAGTTTTATATCTCTATTACATTTGTTAAAGTTTCTTTTTATAAAGCCTAAGGTTTTGTTTGATTTTTTAATAACTTCATTGACACGGGGATTCCATGATAGTTTCTCATTTATTAAGACTCCTTAGTATTTTGCATCTTTAGTTTGGGTCAGTTCTTTTCCATGAATGTAATATTTTGAATTTATTTGTTTCTTTTTCTTTGTTACTCTTAACAGTTGACACTTTTCTGGGTGGAAAGACATGCTCCAGTTAGTTTCCCATTTTATCAATTCATCTAAGTCTTTTTGTAAAATTTTGCTATCTTGCTTATTTTAAAATCGGTTACCGGTATTTTTAGTTATTTCTAGAAAGTTCTAGAGTCAGAGAGTAAATGAGTGTTAGTGTGAGATGTATTAGTATCACATCTTGAAGATATCAAGTATTTAGTAATGAGTGTTAGTGTGAGATCTATTAGTATCACATCTTGAAGATATCAAGTATTTAGTAATGAGTGTTAGTGTGAGATGTATTAGTATCACATCTTGAAGATATCAAGTATTTAGTAATGAGTGTTAGTGTGAGATCTATTAGTATCACATCTTGAAGATATCAAGTATTTAGTAATGAGTGTTAGTGTGAGATCTATTAGTATCACATCTTGAAGATATCAAGTATTTAGTAATGAGTGTTAGTGTGAGATCTATTAGTATCACATCTTGAAGATATCAAGTATTTAGTAATGAGTGTTAGTGTGAGATCTATTAGTATCACATCTTGAAGATATCAAGTATTTAGTAATGAGTGTTAGTGTAAGATCTATTAGTATCACATCTTGAAGATATCAAGTATTTAGTAATGAGTGTTAGTGTGAGATCTATTAGTATCACATCATGAAGATATCAAGTATTTAGTAATGAGTGTTAGTGTGAGATCTATTAGTATCACATCTTGAAGATATCAAGTATTTAGTAATGAGTGTTAGTGTGAGATCTATTAGTATCACATCTTGAAGATATCAAGTATTTAGTGCACAAAATCAGGGTAAATACGGCGTTTGACGTCCGAAGTATTCTGGATTTTATTAATATTTTTTTCGAGTCTACTTCCTGTTTCAAAGGGGCCGTCCATAAATGACGTCACGCGATTTTGGCAGATTTTTTACCCCCTCCCCCCTCGTCACGCGTCGTCACAAAAAGTTAGACCCCCCCCCTCTAAAAATACGTCACAAAGCTTTGACCCCCCCCCCTCTCCAAAAAAACATCTTATTTTCTATTTGAATATAAAGTATGTTTCAAATCACTTCTATTGTCATTTAAGTATTTATTATTTATTTAGTGAAGATCTACATTGTAATATCGTAACCCGCGTGAAGCATTTTTTTCAAAATGTTTAACCGGTCTTCAAAAAACTAACTGTGTTAACATCCTTAGATTAGATTATATTTTAATGAATAAAAATTAAACATTGACTATTAATCATCACGGTTAACGTCTTTGTTTAGAAAAAAATATTTAAAAATAATATTTTTAAAATGTATTTTTTTAAAAATCCCTCAATTGCCTGACGGGCATCCCGTAGGAAAGAGGTCGGCGAACAGGGGTAAATAACCTAATCTGGGGTCAAAGCGGAATTCTTGGGGGTAATGCAGACTAATTTGGGACATATAACATCCACTACAATCCACTAGATATATTAAAATACGTCATGTGTACGTGTACGCTTGGAACATATGCCCATTATTGAACCGGTTCCTTCCAGAAAATGCATTTTTTTCAAATTTGAAAACTATGTAGATTTCTTACCTACGTACTATACGAAGACACCTAAATCCACCCTACTTTCATTTATATTGACACGAGTGACAATAATTTTAATCCACATGACTTGACTGTATCAAGTATCCTTTCGGTGATATTTAAAATTAATGCCTTAAAAACTGAGCTAAGAAGAAAGGTTGTTTTGTTCTCCTCTCGAATTGCGATGTCAAGAATTTGATGCATTCAATAAAGTTAATGAATACTTGACAACTTTTAAATGGGCTCATTTATCATTATATCTATAATGGCCAGGGACGTTTGACCAAAAACCAACCGAACAATTATATCAAACTTAAAACGTTTATAATTCTATCAAATAGATTCCACCCCCCCCCCTTTTTTTTTAAAAAGAAAAAGGATAATTCCGTGTCGTTTTGACTTAAAATATCTACACATAATCCTATTCAGATCATTTTTAGACACTTGTCATGCTTGTAAAACTCACCATTAGCATTTTTTAGGGGGGGGGGATCGCTAACAACGATCCCCCAAATCCCGAGTCATGTGAGCAGTACCTAGAGTCTGGGGGTTGGGGGGGGGGTAACCCACACATAAACTTGTATATTTTGGGGTAACGGCAAGGGCGAAAAAAGTTCGACGAACTGAGCTGCGGTTACATCACAAATGCTTTGATGTCAACATCAAACGACCAGTGTAACAATTTCATACGTTATCTTGTGAGCTCTCAAACTTAAGGATTATAATTAGATTTAATTTTCGTCTCTTGATAGCTTACGCCAACCAGCGTCTGATGGCCTACCGACCGGCACATTGAGAAGCCCTGATTTTTAAAAAAAGTCCTTAAATAAATTGTAAGCCATAAATATTTCAGTGGAAGTTTTATTTAAATTTACCCTTTTGATGTGACGTCACATTTCTTCAACCCCCCTCCCTCCCCCTCGTCACGCATCGTCACAAAAGTGTGACCCCCCTCGCCCCCTAGGAGCGTGACGTCATTTATGGACGGCCCCAAGTTGAAAGTTCTCAATTATTTAAAATGTACCCCTCGGCTTCATCATTGAGTTATTGTTAAATCAAAATCGAGGTTAAAAGACACACACAATTTTATTTTGTCGGAAACGTCAATTTTAGATTCACTGAGAAGTGTTAATATTCAATATTTATATAATTAGAAAATCTATAAACACAACTTCAGATATAGTTTAAAGTAACGATGTATCCGAGAGGTACATTAAGTAACCGAGAATGTCAACTTTGAAACAGGAAGTAGACTAAAATCATTATACAGAATACCTCCGGAGGTCGAATGCCGTATTTACCAACATGTAGGGCCACCACTGTCAACACGTAGGGCCGCCCCTGTCAACATGTAGGGACGCCCCTGTCAACATGTAGGGCCGCCCCTGTCAACATGTAGGGCGTAGGGCCACCCCTGTCAACATGTAGGGTCACCCCTGTCAACATGTAGGGCCGCCCCAATCAACATGTAGGGCCGCCCCTGTCAACATGTAGGGCCGTCCCTGTCAACATGTAGGGCGCCCTGTCAACATGTAGGGCCGCCCCTGTCAACATGTAGGGCCACCCCTGTCAACATGTAGGGCCGCCCCTGTCAACATGTAGGGCCGCCCCTGTCAACACTAAGGACCGCCCCTGTCAACATGTAGGGCCGCCCCATGTCAACATGTAGGACCGCCCCTGTCAACATGTATGATAATCAGATCAACATGCAGTATTTAAACCAACTTGTATGATTGATCCCAATTTCGTTTAGGTGTGAATGTATTTTTTTATTTTATTACTAGCTGACCCGCGGCGTAGCATACGCCGCTAATGATTTAGTGACGGGTGAAGACTTCCTGAAAGACACAGTTGTCAAAATGGGGTGGGTTTGGGCAAACGATTGTGAGTGAATGAAAAGAAGGAACTCTGGAGAGACCCGCGGCGTATCACCCGTAAAAAATGACGGAAGTGTTCAGCTGAAATCTATTTATTTTGAAAAAATGCACTTTTTTAGGGCGCCTACGGCGCCCACCTTTTTCGAAATCCCAACTAACTTGTCCTTGTTTATTCAATACGAAATATTAAACTTTCTGAAATGTACACAAAGTATTTTATAACTTTTTTACATTGTTCTCTTTTTACAAAATTAAAATATCAGCGAAAACAATGACGTCATATATATATTTTTTTACAGCGCATATTTAATTTGCACACCTTTTGATGCATTGGTGCAGTAATTTGGTGCGCTGCTTTCTAAAATTAGTCTCTACTGGACTACTTGGATTTCACCGCAGCTAAGTGTTTTTTTCTATTATTTCGTTTTATTCGTTTCATTTGTGTACTATTTGTCCATTGAAGAAGGCTCTTTGCCGAAACGTTCGCTGTTGTGTTACGTCCTGTCAGGCCTACTAATACCCTGTTTTTATTTTATGCATTTACCTTTCTAAAATTAGTATCTGTTGAACATACTTGCAGCTTGTCTCGCAGGGTCCGAACACGAAGAGAATTATATATAGAGATTATTTATCTTTTTTCTTTTTTGGTCGCCTTATTGATATGTTGATTGTTGACGAGACTCTAATCACGTGGCAGGTGTCATGTGACAGGACATCTAAATATAGTTTTGATTACATAATATGAAGTCCTTTTAACACCAGAGTTGGGGATGAAAATAAATAGAATGTAAAAAAAAATTGGTGCTGAATTGTATGTGCGTGAAAGTCAGCGCTCTATCGCACTTTGTTGTACAGCAGTTTTTTCCTCATGACACCCCCCCCCCATGTTCAGTAGGTCTTCTGATTTAAAGCTGTCACTAATGGAGGGGGGGGGCAGGGGGAAAAAGAAAAGTGGCGATGAACTTCCCTGACTCAGTGGCGATTAACTCCCCTGACTCGGTGGCGATTATTTAATTCGGATTAACTCCCCTGACTCGTGTAACGAGATAAAATTCAACAAAATAGGAAGTGTGCAACCCGTTCATGTTTGAAATTTTGCGACTCACCCCCCCCCACTCTTTTTTTCAATGCCGCGCTGGAATGGCTAGGCTTGTAGAAAGTTGACAACGACCTGATCTTCTGCAGATTTCGTCAAGGACATCGACCCCACGGTTAGGGCAGGTGTAGTATTAATTCTCATCACATGATCTCCTGCTGTGACCACGTGATATTGGATGACCAATGAAAACTGCCTTCATTGACTTGGTTGATATAGGACAGAGTTATTCACAGACATTTTATTTTGTCGTAATCTACTTTACATTTTTTTATAAGTCACTCGCATTGGGCGCCATCTGTAGTCTATTAGCTGTACTAAGATTTAAAGAAATCCTAATCACGGGGTAGATGTAGTCTATTAGCTGTACTAAGATTTAAAGAAATCCTAATCACGGGGTAGATGTAGTCTATTAGCTGTACTAAGGGGCCGTCCATAAATGACGTCACGCGATTCTGACCGATTTTTACCCCCTCCCCACCCCTTCATCACGCGTCGTCACAAAAAGTTAGACCCCCCCCCCTCTAAAAATACGCCACAAAGCTTTGAACCCGCCCCCCTCCCCCCAAAAAAATTATTTCAAAAAATAAAATAATAAAAACCTCATTTTCTATTTGAAAATAAGTATGTTTCAAATCCCTTTTATTGTCATTTAAGCATTTATTATTTATTTAGTGAAGGTCTACATTGTAATATTGTAACCCGCGTTTTTTGAAAGGTTTAACCGGCCTTCAGAAAACGAACTGTGATAACATCCTTAGATTACATTTTATTTTAATGCATACAAATTAAACATTGACTATTAATCATCACGGTTAACGTCTTTGCTTAGAAAAAAAATTATTTAAAAATAATATTTTTAAAATGTATTTTTTAAAATCCCTCAATTGACGGACGGGCATCCCGTAAGAAAGAGGTCGGCGAACAGGAATAAATAACCTAATCTGGGGTCAAAAGGGAATTCTTGGGGGTAATGCAGACTCACTTGAAACATATAACATCCACTACAATCCACTAGACATATTAAAATACGTCATGTGTACGTGTACGCTTGGAACATATGCCCATTATTGAACCGGTTCCTTCCAGAAAATGCATTTTTTTAAAAATTTGAAAACTATGTAGATTTCTTACCTACGTACTATACGAAGACACCTAAATCCACCCTACTTTCATTTATATTGACACGAGTGACAATAATTTTAATCCACATGACTTGACTGTATCAATTATCCTTTCTGTGATATTTAAAGTTAATGCCTTAAAAACTGAGCTAAGAGGAAAGGCTGTTTTGTGCTCCTCTCGAATTGCGATGTCAAGAATTTGATGCAGTAAATAAAGTTAATGAATACTTGACAACTTTTAAATGGGCTCATTTATCATTATATCTAGAATGGCCAGGGGCGTTTGACCAAAAACCAATCGAACAATTATATCAAACTTAAAACGTTTATAATTCTATCAAATAGATTCCCCCCCCCCTTTTTTTTAAAAAAAAATGATATTCCGTGTCATTTTGACTTAAAATATCTACACATAATCCTATTCAGATCATTTTTAGACACTTGTCATGCTTGTAAAACTCACCAGTAGCATTTTTCGGGGGAGGGGGGGGGGCTTACAACGCTCCCCCAAATCCCCCAGTCATGTAAGCAGCACATAGAGTCTGGGGGTTAGGGGGGGGGCGTAACGCACACATGAACTTTTATATTTTGGGGTAACGGGCAAAAAAGTCGCCTGCCGTGAGAGAACAAAGCGGAGCTGCGGTTACATCACAAATGCTTTGATGTCAACATCAAACGAAGCAGGGTAACAATTTCATACGTTATCTTGGGGGTTCTCAAACTTAAGGATTATAATTAGATTTAATTTTCATTTCTTGATAGCTTACGCCAACCAGCGTCTACCGACCGGCACATTGAGAAGCACTGATTTAAAAAAAATATTTAAAAAATAATAATAAAAAGTCATTAAATAAATTGTAAGCGACCAAACATTTCTGTGGAAGATTTATTTAAAGTTACCCTTTTGATGTGACGTCACATTTCTTCAACCCCCCTCCCTCCCCCTCGTCACGCATCGTCCTAAAAGTGTGACCCCCCTGCCCCCTCCCCCCTAGGTGCGTGACGTCATTTATGGACGGCCCCTAAGATTTAAAGAAATCCTAATCACGGGGCAGATGTAGTCTATTAGCTGTACTAAGATTTAAAGAAATCCTAATCACGGTGTAGCAGTGATTCCCAAAGTGGGCGCTACCGCCCCCTTGTGGGCGCTGAAGCGATCCAGGGGGTGGTGGAGGCCACGGGTCAATTTGGGGGGCGGTGAATAACTGTAAGGGGCGGTATATAACTGTAAGGGGCGGTATATAACTGTAAGGGGCGGTATATAACTGTAAGGGGCGGTATATAACTGTAAGGGGCGGTGTAATAACTGTAAGGGGGTGGTGTAATAACTGTAAGGGGGCGGTATATAACTGTAAGGGGGCGGTGTAATAACTGTAAGGGGTGGTGTAATAACTGTAAGGGGGTGGTATATAACTGTAAGGGGGCGGTATATAACTGTAAGGGGGCGGTATATAACTGTAAAGGGGCGGTATATAACTGTAAGGGGCGGTGTAATCACTTTAAGGGGGCGGTGAAAGCATAAAAAAGGAAGAGAAGATTTTTTAAAAAATGATTTATGTATTCCGCTCAAAAGGTTTAATTTTTAAAAAAAAACGTTTTGGATGTTGTTTAGGTTACCGCATACTCCCTCAATTGCATTTAGTTTTTTTTATATCTGCAATTGCGCACTTCCAGTCTGCGAGAACATTTGAAATGAAATTAACGGTGATAAAAAATATAAGGATTTACCGGTATCTAATCTTTAAAAATTAAATAAATTTATCAAACAAGTGACTTTGACAAAACTCTTTTCAACAGCAACCACACAAGATGGCAATGGCTTGCTAGCTTCTTACAATATTTCGTTATGCAATCGGGTAAACCTCATACTATTGGTAAAGAACAAATTATACCGGCTACAAGTGAATTGATACGGACTGTGATAAATCAGCAAGCATCTGATATTATCAAGAAAATTCGTTTAGCAATAATACAGTTCAAATAAGAATGGATGAAAAGGCTCAAGGTGTTGAACATTCATTGTAAAGGTGTTGAACATTCATTGTAAAGGTGTTGAACATTCATTGTAAAGGTGTTGAACATTCATTGTAAAGGTGTTGAACATTCATTGTAAAGGTGTTGAACATTCATTGTAAAGGTGTTGAAGATTCATTGTAAAGGTGTTGAACATTCATTGTAAAGGTGTTGAAGATTCATTGTAAAGGTGTTGAACATTCATTGTAAAGGTGTTGAAGATTCATTGTAAAGGTGTTGAAGATTCATTGTAAAGGTGTTGAAGATTCATTGTAAAGGTGTTGAAGATTCATTGTAAAGGTGTTGAAGATTCATTGTAAAGGTGTTGAAGATTCATTGTAAAGGTGTTGAAGATTCATTGTAAAGGTGTTGAACATTCATTGTAAAGGTGTTGAAGATTCATTGTAAAGGTGTTGAACATTCATTGTAAAGGTGTTGAAGATTCATTGTAAAGGTGTTGAAGATTCATTGTAAAGGTGTTGAAGATTCATTGTAAAGGTGTTGAAGATTCATTGTAAAGGTGTTGAAGATTCATTGTAAAGGTGTTGAAGATTCATTGTAAAGGTGTTGAAGATTCATTGTAAAGGTGTTGAAGATTCATTGTAAGGCTATTTAAAAGCATCTCTGTTTTCTATTCAACTTAAGGAGTCAACTTTGCATGGAAATGAAGCTTTATTTTTTTCATACATGCGGTTTATAAAGGAGGAACAAATTAGCCAAGAATTATTATTTGATACATATTTGCAAACTGATTCCAAAAAGTCACTAAATATGATGAATTTAAATTTAAATTCAAAACAAACAATTCTGGCTGGAAAAGGGCATCCAAGAAGTATGGGCTGTAATTTAACATTTCATAATTACATTTCCTTCATTATATTTAGTGGTAAGTAGATTCAGTGCGATAACTAATTTATTATAAATTTTTTTAAATAAATAAATAAATAAATGCAAATAGTCAATCGCGGTTACTTAAGATTACTGCTGACGAAAATGGAGCAGAGGATTACTAAATTTGTAGCAGCATACCAGGTTCATGTATCTATTTTTTAAAAACTATTATTGAATTATGGAACCAGGTTACTGGTTATGATTCTTATCTTATCTTATCTTATCTGTTTACAGACGCTCCTTCTATACAGAAGATTATTGCGTCCTACGCTTATCTATGGTTTGTGTTTAGTCCTGCATGAATGCATTCAAATTGAAGTCAGTCAACATCGATCTGTTCTTAGACTTATTTATTTTCATACAAGAAAAAGCTTAAAGATGTATGTGGATCCAAAATAGTAGCAAAAGTGTGGCATTAAAGTGTGTAAATGCCGCTCCTAGCAAAAGCCCCTAAAACTCCAGCAGAAAAACTAACTTGAACTTCTTCTTCAGGTCATAATCTGCATTTAGGTTAAGTTGTTCTAACAGTATATCCTCTGGGACTTAATAAGCTTCTGCACTAAATTGCGAACTAAGGATATTGAAGAGTGGTTCCAGGTTCTTGTCGTCTTGGAACCTCATTTCAAATTCCATAGCAAATGCATCCAACTGAGCCTTGCACTTGTCAGCCATTTTACAAGAAACGGTTTTCTGTTTTAGCAAAGGGAAATGGCAAAACCTATTTTCACCTGCTTGCCTGGAGTTTTGCCTGAAATGATTTTACATACACATAAATTTCATGTGTAAACAAGCTATTGCCCTGAATTTTGACATTCAGTTCATTCAACTTTTCAATAATTTCAATGGTAAACATGAAGTCTGAACTCTTTATTAACAATGGTAGTAACAAAATCACAAACAAAACATTTCGTCTCCAAAAACATAATTATTTCTTCCTTGAGATCTCATACTGGCCTGAATAACTTGCCTAGACTCAGCCAGCGGACACTGCCGTGCAGGGTTGCCAGATTGTAGTTTGGGTTAAAAGGCCAAACTGACTGCCAAAAAAGGCCCAAAAAAAGGCCAAACTTATGTTATATGTAAAATGTCAACAAAAATGACGTCACGCACCTAGGGGGCGGGAGGGGGTCACATATGTGTGGCGATGTATGACGAGGGGGAGGGTGCTTTTAAGAACTGTGACGTCATATTTGAAAGGGTCTAGCTCTTGATTACGTGTGACGAGGGGTGGGGTGGGGGGGGGTGAAAATGAATATACAATGAAAAATCTGCCAAAATCGCGTGACGTCATTTATGGACGGCTCATAACGGCTGAGAATTTGTTAACTATTTAAAATGAAGGTAAAACCAGGAGAAAAAGGATAATAAATGTGTAAATGCCAATGTTCGTATGTATGGTTGTACTCACAAAATAAATAGACTATGATACTAACATACACATTTGAAAGAAAAGCTTCAGGTCATCCTTTTCCTCTAGACTGCTATTTGCAGTATTATTATAAACTTTATCAGATGTCAAGTCATCAAGCATTCTTGGTGACATGAGAAAGTCATTACTGCATTTATTTGTAAACAAAATCTCAGCCCTGACTCTAACAATAGTGTTTAAAAGTGTGAGCTGCATTCTGCATCTGGCTTTGTCTTTAATAGCCTCTTCGTTAAACTTTTTAAAAAGTTTTTACTGTCTAACATACACATAAGCTATTAAAAATAGAAAATAATTAATACGGTTATTGACTTATTTTTGTTGTGATAAAGATTATTTATATATATATATATTTTTTTTAACGAAAAAGGCCAACAAAAGCCACACAAAAAATTTGAGGCCAAACCCTCTTAAAAAGGGCCAAATTTTGAGAATTTGGCCTTAAAAAGGCCAATATGGCAACCCTGCTGCTGTGGTAGATAATATCCTAATATTCAAATCTTCAAGCATTGTCTTTAACGCCTGTGGTTAAGTTCCCTGGCTCTTACAAAGTTTATCATACTAACAACTGCTTGAAAGTCAACACAGCTTTACACAGACTTTCCTGATGGTTGCCACAGTGGAGAGGTAAGAGTGTATGGTCAGGGTTATATTCTATAATTTTATTGTTCATACTACTTTTTCCAGTTAAAACTCGCGCTCCATCGGTTATTACAATGGCCATCTTGTTCCACACCGACCCAGTAATTTTAACACAGTTCTCAACAGCATTGAATAAATCCTGGTCTGTAGTTGTTTCTTTCAGTGGTTCAACACTAAGTAATTCTTCGTTAAGCTCGAAACAAGGATTTATTCCCCGTGTAAATACCAACAATAGCGCTGTTCCTATACAATGGTACTTTAATCCAATGCGAGAGTACCACAAAAAGTCTTTGCTTGCATCTCGAAGTTGCTGCATTATATTGTCACTTAATTTTTCAAAACGCCTGACTTTATTTAAGTTCCCTTGTTAAAGAAATGCTATGAATTTTTTTTTGTTTTGGACACATAATGCTTGCTGCATCTGTCAAGCATTTCTTGATGAACTCACTGCCAGAAAAAGACTTGTTCCGTTTTACGACTTTATGGGATATCTCGTAACTGGTTTCGGTTGCAGCATCGTGTGTTTAAGACTTTTGGTGAAAACATTTTGCTGCTTCTTTAAATTATTAAAAAACTTCTTGGATTTTCTTTTCTCTCTTGTTTCGTTAAATTGTGCCAGAAATACAAATGTTTTGCTTGGTGGTATCTTTTTAAGTCGTAAACCTTAAAGACGCTCACACACTGACGGCACAGCAAGCAGGCTGCTTCTCTCCCAGTGCTCGTGAAGCAGTTAATTCGTCATTAAAAAACAACAACACAGTTTTCCTCAATCTTAATTTATTTGGTAGCACTCATTGTTATATCAACGTCTATTTTTGCTTTTAAATTACAAATGTTAAAAACTGTTCGAAATGTAAGTCGTAAACAAAAGCCAATTCCGGTTGAGCTGAAATGTAGTTTTGAACAGGTATGTTAACAATTAATGACTAATGATTTTGGAGCCATAAAACTGATTATAAATCTCTAGATTCGAATCAAATGCTCGGAATAAATTTTTTTTAAAATAAATAACAATTCTAAAAAAAAGAAAAGAAAATTAACAGGACATAACATCGCCACATGTACATGCCGACGGGCCGCATAATATACTCTGATTGGCCGCATATGGCCCGCGGACCGTAATTTGCCTACCAATAATAATAAAAATTCGGGGGGCGCTGAGTAATATTTTTTCTGGAAAGTGGGCGGTAGGCAAAAAATTTTTGGGAACCACTGGTGTAGATGTAGGCGTAAGAAGAGGGTGCTAGGGTGGGGGGTGGGGGGGTCTGCCCCGGCAATTAAGGGTGGCATATATGTCACACTAGATATTGTCATGGGTAGGAGCGGAACAAACTATAGTTTCAGTTCTGGTGGTAAAATCTAGTTTCATTTCTGGTGGTAAAATCTAGTTTCACTTTTGGTGGTAAAATCTAGTTTCTCTTCTCATGGTAAAATCTAGTTTCATTTCTGGTGGTAAAATCTAGTTTCAGTTCTGGTGGTAAAATCTAATTTCTCTTCTCATGGTAATAAAATCTAGTTGCATTTCTGGTGGTAAAATCTAGTTTCACTTCTAGTGGTACAAACCCAACCTTCCCCATTGTATACAGAAAGCTGTTTAGTATAACCAAATGAGGTCATCCATGAATGGCTGCAAGCAAGGTTGGCCTGTCTTTAAAACGCTGACACAGACTTGTTTGTTTGAGAGTTTCAGTTTTCATATTTCCTGTAGATGACGTCACCACCGTACTGACAATAAATGTCACGTCCAGTCATGTTCAGCTGGCCATGACGTCATGGCTGAAAGGGGACACCACTGTCATGTTGCAGACAAGGTTTCTGTTGTGTATAAAGAAGCCGTATTAATCCCGTGAGATTCAGTTAGTGCAGGCAGGATGAAAATAAACTTTCGAAATGGTGTTCGAGAGTACGTGTCCATGTTGTCATAATGCTGTCACCTTGGTAACATGTAAGAATGAGGGACGCGCACTTGACGACAGGGGACGATAACCAACAAATCCTCGGCGTCTTTTTCCTTCCTGTTTACATCTACCACTTGTTGACTTTATGATGTAACATCTACCACTCATGACTTTATGATGTAACATCTACCACTCATGACTTTATGATGTAACATCTACCACTTGTTGACTTTATGATGTAACATCTACCACTTGTTGACTTTATGATGTAACATCTACCACTCATGACTTTATGATGTAACATCTACCACTTGTTGACTTTATGATGTAACATCTACCACTTGTTGACTTTATCATGTAACATCTACCACTCATGACTTTATGATGTAACATCTACCACTTGTTGACTTTATGATGTAACATCTACCACTTGTTGACTTTATGATGTAACATCTACCACTCATGACTTTATGATGTAACATCTACCACTTGTTGACTTTATGATGTAACATCTACCACTTGTTGACTTTATGATGTAACATCTACCACTTGTTGACTTTATGATGTAACATCTACCACTTGTTGACTTTATGATGTAACATCTACCACTTGTTGACTTTATGATGTAACATCTACCACTATGACTATGTGACTTTATGATGTAACATCTACCACTTGTGACTTTATGATGTAACATCTACCACTCATGACTTTATGATGTAACATCTACCACTTGTTGACTTTATGATGTAACATCTACCACTTGTTGACTTTATGATGTAACATCTACCACTCATGACTTTATGATGTAACATCTACCACTTGTTGACTTTATGATGTAACATCTACCACTTGTTGACTTTATGATGTAACATCTACCACTTGTTGACTTTATGATGTAACAATTACCACTTGTTGACTTTATGATGTAACATCTACCACTTGTTGACTTTATGATGTAACATCTACCACTCATGACTTAATGATGTAACATCTACCACTCATGACTTAATGATGTAACATCTACCACTGTTGACTTTATGATGTAACATCTACCACTTGTTGACTTTATGATGTAACATCTACCACTCATGACTTTATGATGTAACATCTACCACTTGTTGACTTTATGATGTAACATCTACCACTTGTTGACTTTATGATGTAACATCTACCACTTGTTGACTTTATGATGTAACATCTACCACTTGTTGACTTTATGATGTAACATCTACCACTTGTTGACTTTATGATGTAACATCTACCACTCGTTGACTTTATGATGTAACATCTACCACTTGACTTTATGAGTACATTACACTATGACTTTGATGTAACATCTACCACTTGTTGACTTTATGATGTAACATCTACCACTTGTTGACTTTATGATGTAACATCTACCACTCATGACTTTATGATGTAACATCTACCACTCATGACTTTATGATGTAACATCTACCACTTGTTGACTTTATGATGTAACATCTACCACTTGTTGACTTTATGATGTAACATCTACCACTTGTTGACTTTATGATGTAACATCTACCACTTGTTGACTTTATGATGTAACATCTACCACTTGTTGACTTTATGATGTAACATCTACCACTCATGACTTTATGATGTAACATCTACCACTCATGACTTTATGATGTAACATCTACCACTTGTTGACTTTATGATGTAACATCTACCACTTGTTGACTTTATGATGTAACATCTACCACTCATGACTTTATGATGTAACATCTACCACTTGACTTTATGATGTAACATCTACCACTGTTGACTTTATGATGTAACATCTACCACTGTTGACTTTATGATGTAACATCTACCACTGTTGACTTATGATGTAACATCTACCACTTGTTGACTTTATGATGTAACATCTACCACTTGTTGACTTTATGATGTAACATCTACCACTTGTTGACTTTATGATGTAACATCTACCACTTGTTGACTTTATGATGTAACATCTACCACTTGTTGACTTTATGATGTAACATCTACCACTTGTTGACTTTATGATGTAACATCTACCACTTGTGACTTTATGATGTAACATCTACCACTCATGACTTTATGATGTAACATCTACCACTTGTTGACTTTATGATGTAACATCTACCACTTGTTGACTTTATGATGTAACATCTACCACTTGTTGACTTTATGATGTAACATCTACCACTTGTTGACTTTATGATGTAACATCTACCACTTGTTGACTTTATGATGTAACATCTACCACTTGTTGACTTTATGATGTAACATCTACCACTTGTTGACTTTATGATGTAACATCTACCACTCATGACTTTATGATGTAACATCTACCACTCATGACTTTATGATGTAACATCTACCACTTGTTGACTTTATGATGTAACATCTACCACTGTTGACTTTATGATGTAACATCTACCACTCATGACTTTATGATGTAAATCTACCACTTGACTTTATGATGTAACATCTACCACTTGTTGACTTTATGATGTAACATCTACCACTTGTTGACTTTATGATGTAACATCTACCACTCATGACTTTATGATGTAACATCTACCACTTGTTGACTTTATGATGTAACATCTACCACTTGTTGACTTTATGATGTAACATCTACCACTCATGACTTTATGATGTAACATCTACCACTTGTTGACTTTATGATGTAACATCTACCACTCATGAATTTATGATGTAACATCTACCACTTGTTGACTTTATGATGTAACATCTACCACTCATGACTTTATGATGTAACATCTACCACTCATGACTTTATGATGTAACATCTACCACTTGTTGACTTTATGATGTAACATCTACCACTTGACTTTGATGTACATCTACATGATTTATGATGTAACATCTACCACTTGTTGACTTTATGATGTAACATCTACCACTCATGACTTTATGATGTAACATCTACCACTGTTGACTTTATGATGTAACATCTACCACTCGTTGACTTTATGATGTAACATCTACCACTCATGACTTTATGATGTAACATCTACCACTTGTTGACTTTATGATGTAACATCTACCACTTGTTGACTTTATGATGTAACATCTACCACTCATGACTTTATGATGTAACATCTACCACTTGTTGACTTTATGATGTAACATCTACCACTGTTGACTTTATGATGTAACATCTACCACTTGTTGACTTTATGATGTAACATCTACCTTGACTTTATGATGTAACATCTACACTTGTTGACTTTATGATGTAACATCTACCACTTGTTGACTTTATGATGTAACATTACCACTTGTTGACTTTATGATGTAACATCTACCACTGTTGACTTTATGATGTAACATTACCACTGTTGACTTTATGATGTAACATCTACCACTTGTTGACTTTATGATGTAACATCTACCACTTGTTGACTTTATGATGTAACATCTACCACTTGTTGACTTTATGATGTAACATCTACCACTTGTTGACTTTATGATGTAACATCTACCACTTGTTGACTTTATGATGTAACATCTACCACTTGTTGACTTTATGATGTAACATCTACCACTTGTGACTTTATGATGTAACATCTACCATGACTTTATGATGTAACATCTACCACTTGTTGACTTTATGATGTAACATCTACCACTTGTTGACTTTATGATGTAACATCTACCACTTGTTGACTTTATGATGTAACATCTACCACTTGTTGACTTTATGATGTAACATTACCACTTGTTGACTTTATGATGTAACATCTACCACTTGTTGACTTTATATGTAACATCTACCACTTGTTGACTTTATGATGTAACATCTACCACTCATGACTTTATGATGTAACATCTACCACTCATGACTTTATGATGTAACATCTACCACTTGTTGACTTTATGATGTAACATCTACCACTTGTTGACTTTATGATGTAACATCTACCACTCATGACTTTATGATGTAAAATCTACCACTCATGACTTTATGATGTAACATCTACCACTTGTTGACTTTATGATGTAACATCTACCACTTGTTGACTTTATGATGTAACATCTACCACTCATGACTTCATGATGTAACATCTACCACTTGTTGACTTTATGATGTAACATCTACCACTTGTTGACTTTATCATGTAACATCTACCACTCATGACTTTATGATGTAACATCTACCACTTGTTGACTTTATGATGTAACATCTACCACTCATGAATTTATGATGTACCATCTACCACTTGTTGACTTTATGATGTAACATCTACCACTCATGACTTTATGATATAACATCTACCACTCATGACTTTATGATGTAACATCTACCACTCGTTGACTTTATGATGTAACATCTACCACTCATGACTTTGTGATGTAACATCTACCACTCATGAATTTATGATGTAACATCTACCACTTGTTGACTTTATGATGTAACATCTACCACTCATGACTTTATGATATAACATCTACCACTCATGATTTTATGATGTAACATCTACCACTCGTTGACTTTATGATGTAACATCTACCACTCATGACTTTATGATGTAACATCTACCACTTTGTGACTTTATGATGTAACATCTACCACTTGTTGACTTTATGATATAACATCTACCACTTGTTAACTTTATGATGTAACATCTACCACTCATGACTTTATGATGTAACATCTACCACTTGTTGACTTTATGATGTAACATCTATCACCTGTTGACTTTATGATGTAACATCTACCACTTGTTGACTTTATGATGTAACATCTACCTTTCATGACTTTATGATGTAACATCTAACACTTGTTGACTTTATGATGTAACATCTACCACTTGTTGACTTTATGATGTAACAATTACCACTTGTTGACTTTATGATGTAACATCTACCACTTGTTGACTTTATGATGTAAAAATTACCACTTGTTGACTTTATGATGTAACAATTACCACTTGTTGACTTTATGATGTAACATCTACCACTTGTTGACTTTATGATGTAACATCTACCACTTGTTGACTTTATGATGTAACATCTACCACTTGTTGACTTTATGATGTAACAATTACCACTTGTTGACTTTATGATGTAACATCTAACACTTGTTGACTTTATGATGTAACATCTACAACTTGTTGACATTATGATGTAACATCTACCACTTGTTGACTTTATGATGTAACATCTACCACTTGTTGACTTTATGATGTAACATCTACCACTTGTTGACTTTATGATGTAACAATTACCACTTGTTGACTTTATGATGTAACATCTACCACTTGTTGACTTTATGATGTAACATCTACCACTCATGACTTTATGATGTAACATCTACCACTTGTTGACTTTATGATGAAACATCTACCACTTGTTGACTTTATGATGTAACATCTACCACTTGTTGACTTTATGATGTAACATCTACCACTTGTTGACTTTATGATGTAACTTTTACCACTTGTTGACTTTATGATGTAACATCTACCACTTGTTGACTTTATAATGTAACATCTACCACTTGTTGACTTTATGATGTAACATCTACCACTTGTTGACTTTATGATGTAACATCTACCACTCATGACTTTATGATGTAACATCTACCACTCATGACTTAATGATGTAACATCTACCACTCGTTGACTTTATGATGTAACATCTACCACTTGTTGACTTTATGATGTAACATCTACCACTTGTTGACTTTATGATGTAACATCTACCACTTGTTGAATTTATGATGTAACATCTACCCCTCATGACTTAATGATGTAACATCTACCACTCATGACTTTATGATGTAACATCTACCACTCGTTGACTTTATGATGTAACATCTACCACTCGTTGACTTTATGATGTAACATCTACCACTCATGACTTTATGATGTAACATCTACCACTTATGACTTTGTGATGTAACATCTACCACTCATGAATTTATGATGTAACATCTACCACTCGTTGACTTTATGATGTAACATCTACCACTCATGTCTTAATGATGTAACATCTACCACTCATGACTTAATGATGTAACATCTACCACTCATGACTTAATGATGTAACATCTACCACTCGTTGACTTTATGATGTAACATCTACCACTCGTTGACTTTATGATGTAACATCTACCACTTGTTGACTTTATGATGTAATATCTACCATTCATGACTTAATGATGTAACATCTACCACTCATGACTTAATGATGTAACATCTACCACTCATGACTTAATGATGTAACATCTACCACTCGTTGACTTTATGATGTAACATCTACCACTCGTTGACTTTATGATGTAACATCTACCACTCATGACTTAATGATGTAACATCTACCACTCGTTGACTTTATGATGTAACATCTACCACTCATGACTTAATGATGTAACATCTACCACTCGTTGACTTTATGATGTAACATCTACCACTTGTTGACTTTATGATGTAACATCTACCACTCGTTGACTTTATGATGTAACATATACCACTTGTTGACTTTATGATGTAACATCTACCACTTGTTGACTTTATGATGTAACATCTACCACTCGTTGACTTTATGATGTAACATCTACCACTTGTTGACTTTATGATGTAACATCTACCACTTGTTGACTTTATTACGTAAAATCTAAGCTGTTATGTACAGCTGTCAGTGTTTTAGTGTTTGTTGTAGGGCATATCACGTGACAGGATTGCACGTGACTTCGCTCAGGGGAAATAATTACTTATATCTGGTCAACGAATCTTTGGAAGTAGGTCAATGAGGCTACCGATATATTCACCAGCCTCACAAGTGTTTATTGACATATTGTTGTTTTAAATAAATAAACAATAAAGATTGTTTTAAAACTGAGTTAAAAATCTGGCATGATGCAGTCAATGGCAGACATATTTGAATGGCATCGTGTGATGACGTCATGGGGCAGTCAGCTAAAGAATTTCAGTTTTTAAAAAATGGACGTTCGGAAAGGATAAGAAAAAAATGTTCGTATGCAAAATATTTTTTTTTAGTTTCTAGCCCAGATGAAGCAGCCACCTCCATGTACATTTCTACCCTTTGGGTTACGGCCCCTGTAATCACTCGCGACATTTGCTCTAAGTTATTCACTCCCCTTGTTTCACTCACTTTCCAAGACAATGTTTCACGAATGCTAATCTAGACGGAGTTGTCGGACCTGAGTTGTCAGACTTGGGAGGGAAAGTATTCTTATGATGGCAGGACCTCCGCTAATTCACGGGATTAGGTCTCTGCTATGTAGTTTATGTAAATACATGTGTTACAGCTTTCAATACATGATGGCCAGACCTCAGCTAATTCACGGGATTAGGTCTCTGCTATGTAGTTGATGTGAATACATGTGTGTTACAACCTTCAATACATGAATACACGTGCGTCTATGACTTGCCAAGAGATGATAGCAACTTTCTGACATTTAGTGACTAGGGCTGTCAATATTGTTGACAAATGCCGGCCGGGTCCCCTAATAGTGACAGACTTAAGGTGTACACAACTTAATTTTTTTAAGGGGCCTATTGGCTTATTGTACTCAGAGGACCAATTGGCTCACTGCAGTAAAGGGACCTATTAGCTCACTGCAGTAAGGGGACCTATTGGCTCACTGCAGTAAGGGGACCTATTGGCTCACTGCCGCATGTTGACCTATTGGCTCACTGTCGCATGTTGACCTATTGGCTCACTGCCGCATGTTGACATATTGGCTCACTGCAGTAAGGGGACCTATTGGCTCATTGCCGCATGTTGACCTATTGGCTCACTGCCGCATGTTGACCTATTGGCTCACTGCCGCATGTTGACCTATTGGCTCACTGCCGCATGTTGACCTATTGGCTCACTGCCGCATGTTGACCTATTGGCTCACTGCTGCATGTTGACCTATTGGCTCACTACCGCATGTTGACCTATTGGCTCACTGCCGCATGTTGACCTATTGGCTCACTGCTGCATGTTGACCTATTGGCTCACTACCGCATGTTGACCTATTGGCTCACTGCCGCATGTTGACCTATTGGCTCACTGCTGCATGTTGACCTATTGGCTCACTACCGCATGTTGACCTATTGGCTCACTGCCGCATGTTGACCTATTGGCTCACATTACGATTTTGCTCGTGAAAATATTTCAGATAGCGGCTCGAAGTCCGCTTACAAAATATCGTGATGTTAACTTCGTAAGACAATAGTTACTGTTCTGTTGTTAACTTCGTAAGACAATAGTTACTGTTCTGTTGTTAACTTCGTAAGACAATAGTTACTGTTCTGTTGTTAACTTTGTAAGACAATAGTTACTGTTCTGTTGTTAACTTTGTAAGACAATAGTTACTGTTCTGTTGTTAACTTTGTAAGACAATAGTTACTGTTCTGTTGTTAACTTTGTAAGACAATAGTTACTGTTCTGTTGTTAACTTTGTAAGACAATAGTTACTGTTCTGTTGTTACTCGATGGAAGCTTATCGTTACAAGCTCAACGGTGGCAGGTTGTCAAGGATCGATTTTTTAACAGGTTGAACAATTCGATTTTATGCATGGGGGGCGCCATGAGCAAAATATTGGGTGGGCCAAGTTGGTAACATAAATTAGTTTAATTCGATACCCTGTGTCCCTTGCCTTAAATATGGCCTTGAACCCTGGGTCTCTTCCTATCTTTTGATGGACATGACACACCGCGCGTAGCGTGGTCAAGCGCCGGAGGCGCAAAACACTAGTGGGGGTCCGGGGGCATGCCGAATTTTTTTTGAATTAACAGATTAAAACACTCAATTTAGAGCTATCCTGAAAAGAAAATGCAGATTAATTTATATCAATAAATGACATCATGCTTCAATATTATGTAGATTGTTAACATCAAAAAAAGAGAAATAAGGGAAAAAATGAAAATTACTGATCTAAGTCATATGGCTATATTCTGAAAAATAATAATGCATAGTTAGTTGAACCATGAAATGACACCATCCAATTCCAATTAACACTTGTGGAAGAATCTCCCCTCTCTAGGCTTGCAGTGGCTTTAAATATGGCTGGCAACGCCTGAGTACTAATGATACTATTTCTTTTTGATGTGTTCGCAACAGACTGTGCGTGTCTTTTTATGAAGGATTTGCCTTTCTTGCTATAATCAAGTCTACAATCACAGTAAACACAAACAACTACACCGGGTTTATTTAATTTTCGCACATATTTTGAGAGATAATCTCCATTACTGTCTTTTTCTTCGAACCAGTCCCATCGAAATGTATTCTTATATCGAAAAAGTATTACATTTGTTAATATATTTTTTGCAAATTATTGATTTTTTTTTATTTTAAATGTCTCGTCCTTGTCGTTAATGTCAGCATTCCGACTATTGTCGGCAGAAATGCAGGTCTAGGCCTTCCCTTTTTAATTTTTCCAGACCAATGTCTAACTTCCAAATGGGCGACAGTGTAGTGAGTAAATTTCAATAAATTTGTACAGAATGGTAATGAAAAAGCATATGATATGATTCATATTTATATATACAATTTGAAACAGTTAAACATAAACTCAAAATAAAATAGTCAAAATTCACTAGAAATGCCCATAAAATTTCCTACGTGAGTCATTTAGACCGATGAACTCGTTTGCACTGATACAAAGTTGATACTATCTATCCGGTCAAGGTACACGTTAGCCATCATAATGGATTTAAGTCTCTCTTGCCCCATTGTCGATCGCAAGTAAGTCTTCAACCGTCGCAACCCGGAGAACGCTTGCTCACATGACGAAGTGGTGCTGGGAAGCATGACCAACGTTGCCACCGCTGCATACACGGTCTTATGAGTGTCTCGTCTCACATCGGCATCGTTGAACCAGGCGATAATTGCGGGAATGTTATCAGACGATGTTGTTGTGTGACAGCAGAGCGTGTTCACTCTTTAGATTGATGCGATTAAGATGTGGGTGTAAACGAACTACTTCATCTAGCAGGTCTTCGTCTATCTGTAGCTGATGTAGTCGTTTTTCTCATCTTTACCACGACGAATCGCCAGCCCTTGTCGCACGAGGAACATTAGACTGTTCAGCTGAATGACCAACCTATTCCGATTGACATGCTGTTCTTTAGCCAGCTGACAACTTAGCTGCGTGGCAACAGACGGGTTTGTTTCTATTACTCATGTATTCGGCCGCTGCTCTGTGAGAAGAAGACGCCGCGTGTTCATCCAGCTTCTGGGATCCATCTTTCCAGTTGTTGAATCCCTTGTCAACGAACACGGACTCGACTTTACATGCTCCAACAAGACGCTTGTTGCCCATTTCACGACACCAGCTGCAAAGCAGAACTTTCCGTTGACGTGATATGCGCAGCCATGGATGACTGCTAAACCATTTTGCCTGCGGTTGTCGACGACGTCCACTGTAATCACGAGCAGCCTCGCTTAACAACGTATCATCTGGAAGATCAGTAAGATCCTTGGTATCAACATCGTCCATAATAACATCAGATGAGACGACGTTTTCAACTATTTTACTCGGTATTTTCAGTTTGAGTGGATTGCGTGAGAAAAACGCTTCATAGTTTAAAGTTTATTACTGCAATTAAGCCCTACAACAGCTATACGTTAGGAGAGTGAACCAACTTACGGTTGTTACAAGAGACTTGTAATTAACATTGTGATTTTGATAAAACTCGGTTTTATTAAATAATGGACTTGATTTAAGTATTGAAATTGTGTGTTTTTTATCAGATGTACACTATTTTTTAAAAAAAAAGGATTTCATTTTCATGTGCAATTTTTCGAGAAATGTGTTTTTATTTCCATAATTACATCATGCCCAGTTTCCTTATTAATTTTTATTAGTTTTTTTATAGTTTTTAGTGAATTTTTATAAGCAAAACTGATTTTTTTTAAAAAAAAATCGCAATGTTATTTAGTACTAAAGATGGAACACCGGATGCTGACTCACTCTCCTAACGTATAAATAAACTTTTCGCAAAACAAGACGAAAAACGCCACAGGACAGGGTCCGATTAAGATTAGAATTGAAAAATAATAATATTATTATAATATTTTATTTTTGTTTTATACAAAATCTATTTCAATATTTTAATAATTAATGTCAATAATAACAAAATGATGCATGAAAAACTTAGCAGACCACCGATCATCAATAGCAACAATTATTCAAACGTCATCATCAGTGATGGGCAAATAGTAAAATAAATTGTTGGTACCAATAATAGTTCAAATTTTTTAGTTGTGAGAAAAGTTTAACTAAAAATATAATATATGGTTTAGTTAAAATGGTAGGACTTTTAAATTAGTTACTAACTAAATAGTTTAACTAAATTTTTTAGAGCTGCGAATGACCCGACACACAATAGTAGGATTTGTATGTATTTCCTCTAAATTTGAAGTTTTTTGTGTTTAATGTTACCAATAACAAAATTAACAAACATATAAAAAAGAAAGTTGTACATTAAACAGTTTCCCTATTGTTGGCTTCAGTTGATTTTTTTGGGTGGGCCAAATACATTGTGGCCCATTAGCTCTAAAAATTGGGTGGGCCATGGCCCACCTGGCCCACCCTGTGCCCCCCCCCCATGATTTTATGGACAATGAATTCGTTTGAGCGTACGATCATGACGTCATTGAATTAAAATTTCACATCCATGTTGCTATGGTAACGGTGGTAGTCCATGTTGCTATGGTAACTGTGGTAGTCCATGTTGCTATGGTAACGGTGGTAGCCCATGTTGCTATGGTAACGGTGGTAGTCCATGTTGCTATGGTAACGGTGGTAGTCCATGTTGCTATGGTAACGGTGGTAGACCATGTTGCTATGGTAACGGTGGTAGTACATGTTGCTATGGTAACGGTGGTAGTCCATGTTTTTTCCAACGACCTTTAGACAAAATGTGACCATAAAAATTGGGGTTGAAACAGACAACCCAGAGAATGGTGAGACTGGTTCCAGCAAGTTTATTTGTTTGCTATGGTAACGGTGGTAGTTCAAGTCAAAAGTATTGGGCATGAGAGTTGGTTTTCGTCCTCAGTGTGTTGTCCGGACTGGTCCAATCTATGTCCTCAGTGTGTTGTCCGGACTGGTCCAATGTATGTCCTCAGTGTGTTGTCCGGATTGGTCCAATCTAGGTCCTCAGTGTGTTGTCCGGACTGGTCCAATCTATGTCCTCAGTGTGTTGTCCGGACTGGTCCAATCTATGTCCTCAGTGTGTTGTCCGGACTGGTCCAATGTATGTCCTCAGTGTGTTGTCCGGACTGGTCCAATCTACGTCCTCAGTGTGTTGCCGGACTGGTCCAATCTATGTCCTCAGTGTGTTGTCCGGATTGGTCAAATCTACGTCCTCATTGTGTTGTCCGGACTGGTCCAATCTATGTCCTCAGTGTGTTGTCCGGACTGGTCCAATCTATGTCCTCAGTGTGTTGTCCGGACTGGTCCAATCTACGTCCTCAGTGTGTTGCCGGACTGTTCCAATCTATGTCCTCAGTGTGTTGTCCGGACTGGTCCAATCTATGTCCTCAGTGTGTTGTCCGGACTGGTCCAATCTATGTCCTCAGTGTGTTGTCCGGACTGGTCCAATCTATGTCCTCAGTGTGTTGTCCGGACTGGTCCAATCTACGTCCTCAGTGTGTTGCCGGACTGGTCCAATCTACGTCCTCAGTGTGTTGTCCGGACTGGTCCAATCTATGTCCTCAGTGTGTTGTCCGGACTGGTCCAATCTATGACACAAAGTGACAGCTTTGGCCGGACCCTCCCCCCCCCCTATTCTCTTACATGTTGGACTTTGGTCCAACCAGTGGCCAGTTGTCCTGAGTTCATGTCCAGCCAGCGCTCAGTTGTCCCGAGTTCATGTCCAGCAAGCGGCCAGTTGCCCCAATCGGTAGTGTTGACCTGAGATCTTATAGTCAATTACGGCTCAATTTTTCCTGTTTTTTAAGGCGGCTGTTGCTCAAATTTCTTGAAGTGGCTCCCATGAAAAGGTTTAACCATTGTTGACATTAGAAGTCAGTGCCTAGATCATGTGACTAGGAAACATCACTGAACAGTTCAACGTGAGAGCTGAATCAGCCATGTCCCTGACAACGTTTCCATACCAATACTTTCAAAATATGTGCTATTGTTGTGGGTATCAAGTGTTACAAAAGGTCCACATAACCATACAGAAAACGATCATTATTGTAGATATCCATCAAATGTTGTATAAGGCTCACATAACCATACAGAAAACGATCATTATTGTAGATATCCATCAAATGTTGTATAAGGCTCACATAACCATACAGAAAACGATCATTATTGTAGATATCCATCAAATGTTGTATAAGGCTCACATAACCATACAGAAAACGATCATTTAATGTAGATATCCATCAAATGTTGTATAAGGCTCACATAACCATACAGAAAACGATTATTTAAAGTAGATATCCATCAAATGTTGTATAAGGCTCACATAACCATACAGAAAACGATCATTTAATGTAGATATCCATCAAATGTTGTATAAGGCTCACATAACCATACAGAAAACGATCATTTAATGTAGATATCCATCAAATGTTGTATAAGGCTCACATAACCATACAGAAAACGATCATTTAATGTAGATATCCATCAAATGTTGTATAAGGCTCACATAACCATACAGAAAACGATCATTTAATGTAGATATCCATCAAATGTTGTATAAGGCTCACATAACCATACAGAAAACGATCATTTAATGTAGATATCCATCAAATGTTGTATAAGGCTCACATAACAATAAATAAAATTATAATCCTTTTCCCTCTCAATCCACACCATCCATGGATATGTCAGGAGAACTTTTGTTTTGTTGGTTGATGGCAGAAAGAATTTATTGTCATTACAGCTTAACTTGTAAGGTTTCATTGACACAAAGTGTGTCAAATAACTTGATCATTAACCTAGTGTAGTAGAACCAGTGGCACAAAGTGTGTCAAATAACTTGATCATTGACCTAGTGTAGTAGAACCAGTGGCACAAAGTGTGTCAAATAACTTGATCATTAACCCAGTGTAGTAGAACCAGTGGCACAAAGTGTGTCAAATAACTTGATCATTGACCTAGTGTAGTAGAACCAGTGGCACAAAGTGTGTCAAATAACTTGATCATTAACCTAGTGTAGTAGAACCAGTGGCACAAAGTGTGTCAAATAACTTGATCATTAACCCAGTGTAGTAGAACCAGTGGCACAAAGTGTGTCAAATAACTTGATCATTGACCTAGTGTAGTAGAACCAGTGGCACAAAGTGTGTCAAATAACTTGATCATTAACCTAGTGTAGTAGAACCAGTGGCACAAAGTGTGTCAAATAACTTGATCATTAACCCAGTGTAGTAGAACCAGTGGCACAAAGTGTGTCAAATAACTTGATCATTAACCCAGTGTAGTAGAACCAGTGGCACAAAGTGTGTCAAATAACTTGATCATTAACCCAGTGTAGTAGAACCAGTGGCACAAAGTGTGTCAAAAACTGTCAAACAGTGTAGAAACGTGCACAAAGTGTGTCAAATACTGACTACCAGTGTAGTAGAACCAGTGGCACAAAGTGTGTCAAATAACTTGATCATTGACCTAGTGTAGTAGAACCAGTGGCACAAAGTGTGTCAAATAACTTGATCATTAACCTAGTGTAGTAGAACCAGTGGCACAAAGTGTGTCAAATAACTTGATCATTAACCCAGTGTAGTAGAACCAGTGGCACAAAGTGTGTCAAATAACTTGATCATTAACCCAGTGTAGTAGAACCAGTGGCACAAAGTGTGTCAAATAACTTGATCATTAACCCAGTGTAGTAGAACCAGTGGCACAAAGTGTGTCAAATAACTTGATCATTAACCCAGTGTAGTAGAACCAGTGGCACAAAGTGTGTCAAATAACTTGATCATTAACCCAGTGTAGTAGAACCAGTGGCACAAAGTGTGTCAAATAACTTGATCATTAACCCAGTGTAGTAGAACCAGTGGCACAAAGTGTGTCAAATAACTTGATCATTAACCCAGTGTAGTAGAACCAGTGGCACAAAGTGTGTCAAATAACTTGATCATTAACCCAGTGTAGTAGAACCAGTGGCACAAAGTGTGTCAAATAACTTGATCATTAACCCAGTGTAGAACCAGTGGCACAAAGTGTGTCAAATAACTTGATCATTAACCCAGTGTAGAACCAGTGACACAAAGTGTGTCAAATAACTTGATCATTAACCCAGTGTAGTAGAACCAGTGGCACAAAGTGTGTCAAATAACTTGATCATTAACCCAGTGTAGAAGAACCAGTGGCACAAAGTGTGTCAAATAACTTGATCATTAACCTAGTGTAGTAGAACCAGTGGCACAAAGTGTGTCAAATAACTTGATCATTAACCTAGTGTAGTAGAACCAGTGGCACAAAGTGTGTCAAATAACTTGATCATTAACCCTAGTGTAGTAGAACCAGTGGCACAAAGTGTGTCAAATAACTTGATCATTAACCCAGTGTAGTAGAACCAGTGGCACAAAGTGTGTCAAATAACTTGATCATTAACCTAGTGTAGAACCAGTGGCACAAAGTGTGTCAAATAACTTGATCATTAACCCAGTGTAGAACCAGTGACACAAAGTGTGTCAAATAACTTGATCATTTACCCAGTGTAGTAGAACCAGTGGCACAAAGTGTGTCAAATAACTTGATCATTAACCCAGTGTAGTAGAACCAGTGGCACAAAGTGTGTCAAATAACTTGATCATTAACCCAGTGTAGTAGAACCAGTGGCACAAAGTGTGTCAAATAACTTGATCATTGACCCAGTGTAGTAGAACCAGTGGCACAAAGTGTGTCAAATAACTTGATCATTGACCCAGTGTAGTAGAACCAGTGGCACAAAGTGTGTCAAATAACTTGATCATTGACCCTAGTGTAGTAGAACCAGTGGCACAAAGTGTGTCAAATAACTTGATCATTAACCTAGTGTAGTAGAACCAGTGGCACAAAGTGTGTCAAATAACTTGATCATTAACCTAGTGTAGTAGAACCAGTGGCACAAAGTGTGTCAAATAACTTGATCATTAACCTAGTGTAGAACCAGTGGTACAAAGTGTGTCAAATAACTTGATCATTAACCTAGTGTAGTAGAACCAGTGGCACAAAGTGTGTCAAATAACTTGATCATTAACCTAGTGTAGAACCAGTGGTACAAAGTGTGTCAAATAACTTGATCATTAACCTAGTGTAGTAGAACCAGTGGTACAAAGTGTGTCAAATAACTTGATCATTAACCCAGTGTAGAACCAGTGGTACAAAGTGTGTCAAATAACTTGATCATTAACCCAGTGTAGAACCAGTGGTACAAAGTGTGTCAAATAACTTGATCATTAACCCAGTGTAGTAGAACCAGTGGCACAAAGTGTGTCAAATAACTTGATCATTAACCCAGTGTAGTAGAACCAGTGGCACAAAGTGTGTCAAATAACTTGATCATTAACCTAGTGTAGAACCAGTGGTACAAAGTGTGTCAAATAACTTGATCATTAACCCAGTGTAGTAGAACCAGTGGCACAAAGTGTGTCAAATAACTTGATCATTAACCTAGTGTAGTAGAACCAGTGGCACAAAGTGTGTCAAATAACTTGATCATTAACCCAGTGTAGTAGAACCAGTGGCACAAAGTGTGTCAAATAACTTGATCATTAACCTAGTGTAGTAGAACCAGTGGCACAAAGTGTGTCAAATAACTTGATCATTAACCCAGTGTAGTAGAACCAGTGGCACAAAGTGTGTCAAATAACTTGATCATTGACCCAGTGTAGTAGAACCAGTGGTACAAAGTGTGTCAAATAACTTGATCATTAACCCAGTGTAGAACCAGTGGTACAAAGTGTGTCAAATAACTTGATCATTAACCTAGTGTAGAACCAGTGGTACAAAGTGTGTCAAATAACTTGATCATTAACCTAGTGTAGTAGAACCAGTGGCACAAAGTGTGTCAAATAACTTGATCATTAACCTAGTGTAGTAGAACCAGTGGCACAAAGTGTGTCAAATAACTTGATCATTAACCCAGTGCAGTAGAACCAGTGGCACAAAGTGTGTCAAATAACTTGATCATTAACCCAGTGTAGTAGAACCAGTGGCACAAAGTGTGTCAAATAACTTCATCATTAACCCAGTGTAGTAGTAGTAGTAGAACCAGTGGCACAAAGGCTGAATAAATGCAACAAGAAATATGACATTTTATGATATTATTTATTCTATATACATAACATTGTTTTAAAATAATGTCATAAATAGGTTCTTTATCTTTAAATTAGGATAAGAATGATGAAACAAAGATGTTTATAGCACAGAGAAATCAACCTAAATAAAGTGATCAGCTGAGCCCAGTAGCAAGTGGCATGCAGATTAAAGATATGTTGAAACAATCACACAGTATCTAGCGGTCAGTCCATGGCACATTACAACACATCACCCTTAAACATTAGTATCATCTACATCAAAGGACTCGTCTAACAAGTTGTTGGTGTCACAGCCAAGTGGTCAACTGTCCTGAGTGGCTAGCAGGACAGTCATGACCACAGCACATCTTCCCTTAAATTTTCTTTTAGTTTATTGGAAATGTGAGAAAGAATTAGAACAAGAACCTGCTGACTTGAAGATTTCATTGGCTTACATAGAACTGTCAGATACATGCTATAACAAGACTGGAGATTGTTCTATGTAGAATAATTCAAAGTTAATAAACAGTGCTCAAAAAGTTTGCTGAATATCTGATTACATTTGTGCAGTGAGTTGAACTTGTTGCACATTGGATTCAATCTATCAAGAAATTGGCCGTAAGATCAAGTTGATGGGCTAAACAACTTGGCCGTAAGATCAAGTTGATGGGCTAAACAACTTGGCCGTAAGATCAAGTTGATGGGCTAAACAACTTGGCCGTAAGATCAAGTTGATGGGCTAAACAACTTGGCCGTAAGATCAAGTTGATGGGCAAACAACTTGGCGTAAACATGATGGGCAAAACAACTTGGCCGTAAGATCAAGTTGATGAGCTAAACAACTTGGCCGTAAGATCAAGTTGATGAGCTAAACAACTTGGCCGTAAGATCAAGTTGATGAGCTAAACAACTTGGCCAAAAGATCAAGTTGATGAGCTAAACAACTTGGCCGTAAGATCAAGTTGATGAGCTAAACAATTTGGCCATAAGATCAAGTTGATGAGCTAAACAACTTGGCCGTAAGATCAAGTTGATGAGCTAAACAACTTGGCCGTAAGATCAAGTTGATGAGCTAAACAACTTGGCCATAAGATCAAGTTGATGAGCTAAACAACTTGGCCGTAAGATCAAGTTGATGAGCTAAACAACTTGGCCGTAAGATCAAGTTGATGTCATTAAGAAGTTCACATTATTTTCTGTTGTCTAGTTTAGAAGAAACAAAAAAAAAGGCAAATGTCATTAACTATAAGCAAATAAAAGCTGTTGAAACAAAATATTGGTTTGGCATTGATTCATTCTTTCTGTAAACAAGGGATCAGCCTATTCTGATAGGTTATTGGTCATCTCATACATCACTCAGTAGAAACATTGTCTGGGACTCAGTGGTCATCTTATACACCATTCAGATGAAACATTGTCTGGGTCACTCAGTGGTCATCTTATACACCATTCAGATGAAACATTGTCTGGGTCACTCAGTGGTCATCTTATACAACATTGAGTCTTAGTTGAAACATTGTCTGGCAACTCAAGGCTTGATAAAAATTTCAAATGTCCTGAGCTGTAGGATGACACTAAATCTCTCAAGACAAGAGAACATCAAGTGGCCAAGAGAACATCATGTGGCCAAGAGAACATCAGGTGGCCAAGAGACCATCACGTGGCCAAGAGAACATCACGTGGCCAAGAGAACATCAAGTGGCCAAGAAATGACAGAGTATTTATTAAATAGTAATGGCAGATAAAATAGACAGAAAGGAAAGTCGTGTTTGGCATGCCCTGTAGGCTCATAGACCACAGATTGGAACTGGTGAGAACTGTCTTAGATGAGTTGTACAACATTATCTTAGATGAGTTGTACAACATTGTCTTAGATGAGTTGTACAACACTGTCTTAGATGAGTTGTACAACATTGTCTTAGATGAGTTGTACAACATTATCTTAGATGAGTTGTACAACATTGTCTTAGATGAGTTGTACAACATTGTCTTTGTCATGGATATTCTCACTAAAGATTGGTGCAACCAACGATTGAGTCATGTTCACAGTGCTACAAGACAACAATAGGAATCAGCCATAACACAATCATGTCCTTCAGCCATTACACAATCATGTCCTTCAGCCATTACACAATCATGTCTTTCAGCCATTACACAATCAGATGTCCTGATCATAGAAACTAATGGAGTGTACCTCTCCAAACATTTTGCAGGCATAAAGCAGGAAAAAATAAAATATTCTTTAAAAAGGAAACAAACAATAGCACCTCAAAATAGCATGCGCACATTTTCAAAGTTCAAAGGTCATATAGCTTGGTGTACATATCTAAGAATGTATGGCAAGCAGTGAGAAGGACCAAAGACACAGTTCAAAGGTCATACATCTGGCTGTACATATCTAAGAATGTATAGCAAGCAGTGAGTAGGACCAATGACGCAGTGAGAAAGTCCAAGAGTTATGAATATAAACCAGGCCCATGTGAGTAGGGCACTAGCAAGGAATTATGTCAGGAATATTGGGGAATAGAGAAATCCAGAGTTTTGACTTTACAAGGCCAGGAATATTGGGGAATAGAGAAATCCAGAGTTTTGACTTTACAAGGCCAGGAATATTGGGGAATAGATAAATCCAGAGTTTTGACTTTACAAGGCCAGGAATATTGGGGAATAGAGAAATCCAGAGTTTTGACTTTACAAGGCCATCAATGCTCAACCATATAACTAACAGACCTGAGAAGGGGGAGGGGGTTGGTAACTAGGACAGAAGGGACACAACTGACAACAACAACATGGTTAACAGGGACTACAGCAACAACACATCAACTACATGGCTAACAGCAACAACACATCAACTACAGGGCTAACAGCAACAACACATCAACAGCTACATAGCAACAGCAACAACACAACACATCAACAACACAACAGCCACATAACAGCAACAACAGCTACATAACAGCAGCAACAACACATCAACAGCTACATAGCAACAGCAACAACACAACAGCTACATAACAGCAACAACACATCAACAGCTACATAGCAACAGCAACAACACAACAGCTACATAACAACAGCACACCATATGGAGTAATCTCCCTCTAAAATAATTGTGCTGTCCAGAACACAAACAAATTATTTGTGTTTGTGAATCATTAAAATAAAATACCAGGACTTTTCTAATCAAGTAAATGAACATTTGGCAGTATCAGTGTGAGTGCCAGTATCAGTGTGAGTGTCAGTATCAGTGTGAGTGTCAGTATCAGTGCGAGTGTCAGTATCAGTGCGAGTGTCAGTATCAGTGCGAGTGTCAGTATCAGTGCGAGTGTCAGTATCAGTGCGAGTGTCAGTATCAGTGCGAGTGTCAGTATCAGTGCGAGTGTCAGTATCAGTGTGAGTGTCAGTATCAGTGTGAGTGTCAGTATCAGTGTGAGTATCAGTGTGAGTGTCAGTATCAGTGCGAGTGTCAGTATCAGTATCAGTGTGAGTGTCAGTGTGAGTGTCAGTATCAGTGTAAGTGTCAGTATCAGTGTGAGTGTCAGTATGAGTGTCAGTATCAGTGTGAGTGTCAGTATCAGTGTCAGTGTGAGTGTGTTCAGAAAAAGTATAATAAGGTCAGGTACTGTTGGTGTGTGAAATCATCAAGTCATGTAATAGGGTGACAAGGTAGAGTCATGTAAGTGCTTGACTTGGTCAAAAGTCAACACAATATATTTTTAGACTTGCACTCCCTTGATACACAACTAATCTTCTATGACCTTCAATAAAAAAAAGTTCAACTAATGTCAGTTCAAACACACCAACTAATTCATTTCTATGTCTTTCAATTATAGCAAAGCAACTTAATTAAAAACATTTACACTAGATTCTGGCCAATGAATGATACATTTCTCTAGTGCATGGAGACTTTGCCATAATTCTAAAAGCTGTGTAAATGGATTGACGATTCGATCAAGAATCTATGAAGCAGCCTGAAGCCTTGCGGTATCCACAGCATCCAACAAATTCTTGGAGTCCATGGCGAGGGCATGTGCTGACTTGAGCATACTCTTCCTGTAGTCTGGTAGCAGAGGCGTGTGGTAGTTCTCCTGGGCCAGTCTCATGGCACTGATCAGTGACGCCATGTCTGTCGACAGGACTTTCTGGGCCATTTCAATCTGAAACAAATAGACATGAGACGGTGGCTGGAAGAATTGGTTCATCCGCTGTGGACCCACCAAAGCAAGTTTTGTGGACCCACCAAAACAAGTTTGTGGACCCACCAAAACAAGTTTTTTGTCCCAATCAAGCATGGAATTTACCTAACTAGACTCTCTGAGCTACAGCTTGTGTGTGTGTATGGGACTAGAGATGTTCCAGACAGAGACCTATCTGTTTATGGCTGTCTGGAGGCAAGCTTGTGTGTGTGTATGAGACTAGAGATGTTCCAGACAGAGACCTACCTGTTTATTGACTGTCTGCAGGCAAGCGTATGTGTGTGTTTGAGACTAGAGATGTTCCAGACAGAGACCTATCTGTTTATGGCTGTCTGGAGGCAAGCTTGTGTGTGTGTATGAGACTAGAGATGTTCCAGACAGAGACCTACCTGTTTATGACTGTCTGCAGGCAAGCTTATGTGTGTGTATGAGACTAGAGATGTTCCAGACAGAGACCTATCTGTTTATGGCTGTCTGCAGGCAAGCTTGTGTGTGTGTATGGGACTAGAGATGTTCCAGACAGAGACCTACCTGTTTATGACTGTCTGCAGGCAAGCTTGGCATGACTTCATCCACCTTGGCTAAAAGGGTCCTCAGTTCACTGCCAACTTTCTGCAGATCAAATATTTACAAATTGTTAGCTATTCTAAATGATCTGACGAAATTTTCGCTTCATTTAGAAATTGGTGGTGGGGTCGCGCCAACTCACGGAGAAAATGAGTCACAATATAAAAGTGTATAAAACCAAACTGATTAAGAGAGAGGAAATGTAGTTCTTTCACGTGATTTAATTTTGACCTAGTGTATAATAAAATTTAAGTGTAAAAAATGTCTATTTTAAAATTAAAATTGATTTTTCTATATGAAAGAGTCATTTTACAGCACGGAAAATTATATATCCTGAAAAGCCATCCAATTTACTATAAAACAGTTAAATTTTTGTGAAAACCCCACCCCATATTTGGTTTCATTTCTCTGAGGCCTATCTTATCTTATCAATACAGACGCTCCTTCTATGCATAAGATAATTGCGTCCACAGACCATGACAGATGATCTGTTCACAGGCCACGGCTTTGTGGGTTCCACGCATTACCCAGCCGCCTAACTAGTGTTAGGTACCCATTCGGAGCTGGGTGACTCAGGGACGCCCTAGGGCCCGGGAACAAATCCTTGCCTTGACATGGATTCGAACCCGTGACTATCCGTACGCCAATGGAGCGCGCTGCCACTCGACCACCGCATCCCCGCCTGGAACAAAGTCATCACGTCTACTAAAAAAAGTGTAAACAAACCCGCTACATCCTACTCCGGATGAAAAAAGAAGCATTACCTAAGTAATGCTTTAGGCAGTCTTATCAAATTTTGTACGTTTTTTATGGATTTAAATACTGAAAAAAGGTAAGTCAAAACATAATCTAAACTTAAAGTAATGTATGTTTAATTTAATTAAAATGTACTTTTAATTTAGTTATTTGTGACTTAGTGTAGAAGTTATCGATAATTAATGCCATGATTCTTACTAAACTTATAGTTTCCTTATAAATTGACGATCTAGGATTATTTTAAATTCCGTTGTATTTAATGAACAATAACGAAGGATTGAATGAAATCTGCTAAACTAGTTTTATGAAATGTTAACTTATTTTAATAAATTTATTTTATAGAAATGTTATTTGTCTGTGATCAGCGATAAATCATTAAACTTTCAGTGTACTATAAATCATTAAACTTTCAGTGTACTATAAATCATTAAACTTTCAGTGTACTATAAATCATTAAACTTTCAGTGTACTATAAATCATTAAACTTTCAGTGTACTATAAATCATTAAACTTTCAGTGTACTATAAATCATTAAACTTTCAGTGTACTATAAATCATTAAACTTTCAGTGTACTATAAATCATTAAACTTTCAGTGTACTATAAATCATTAAACTTTAGTGTACTATCGATTAGAGCAGGGGTTCCCAACCCCGTGCCCGCAGGCACCATGGCGCCCGCGGAAAGATTCCTATGTGCCCGCCACTATTCGACAGACATACTTTTTTCATAAACATTCTCTGGTACATTTCCCACATATGAAGAAAATGCTAGGTAACAATGAATTAAACGGGTCATTACTTACTAAGCATCTTCAAGTGTATAAAAAAAAACAGGTGAAGAGAGATTTTTGCAGTTTACACATATCGAGCCAATTGTTTCCTTCTCTATCAATCCTTTTACTTGCCAAATAAATGTAATGAAAATGGTCGCATGAATTGCATATTTTGTTCAATGTAAGACAGAAAAACTAGAGTTATAAATTTTTGACCTTAAGAATGATATTTTTGCTAACATCCTTAATATCAGATGACTTTTAGAATACATTGCACAGATAAAAGTTCCCATTTTTGAAAAAAGCGCCATATAAAATTGAATCATTTTTCGGTTCCAGATATTAATGCGAATCATTGTTTTCAAACATGAAATTAATTTTAAAAATCAAGATATAGATCTCAACTCACCGATGAGCATCTTCATGATTGTTTGCTAACAGGATTGTCGTCATACTATCCTAATTGTGAGGCACTGACCAATGATATGCAATGCCAAATATCACATTGACATATCTTTTTATAAAATGTTTTCTTTGTATTTGTGGTTTTTGTTTAAGTTTTGTAAATACATTTCTCTGTGTGTATGCAATTTGAATAATAATTTTATTATTTTGAAACATTTTTGTTTATTATTTATTAATAAATTATGAATATAAGAAAATAAATTATGGAAAAATGAGAAGTTATGGAAGGGGTTTGTCGATAAAAACAGGTGGTGCCCGCCAACATACCGATATTTTAGAATGTGCTCTTGAGTCAAAAAGGTTGGGAACCCCTGGATTAGAGCATAAACTTAGCTCTGGGTCAAAGCATTATTTAGCAGAGGGTTATCAGAATCCTTTTACATGTACAGTCGAAACCGCTTAAGTCGACGGCGTTGGGGTATGAAAATGGCGTCGACATAACCGATGATCGAGTTAAAACGAAAACCAATATGGCGGCAAAATATTAACATGTGCTTGAAATTTCATTATGTACATGATTAATTAGTTAGCGTTAATTAGTGATGGGATGATTTATCGGAATCGTATCGGAACCCTAATATTTCTTCACTCTTTCTTAAGTCTAAGGTTGTAATGACCGTTCGTTTTTAAGGACCGTTTAAAATTTAAATATAACCATGGTTCCCACTAAGGAAAACGGGAAAAAGTCGGGAATTCTTAAAAATAAATTCTCGGTCTTGAAAGTCTGGAAAAGTTATGACTAATCGGGAATTTATATATATATATATATACATGTATATATATTTATGCCGAAGTAAAGGACTTTGATTACGTCTATGTCATGTTTCGATTCCATTTATTTAATGAAAAATAAGTTACCAGTTTATAATTGTCTGCGCATGCGCTAAAAGGTCAAAGTTTACGCTTCGCCGTGTCACAGGCCCATCAGCGAATTTAAAATACAAATAAACAAATCAATATGGTTATTTTAAGTTTAATGCTTTTGATGTATATATATTTATGCCGAAGTAAAGGACTTTGATTACGTCTCTGTTTACGCTTCGCCGTGTCGCAGTCGCGTTTGCCATCGTATCAGCGAATTTAAAATACAAATAAACAAATCAATATGGTTATTTTAAGTTTAATGCTTTTGACGTGCAGGATATCTGTTAATTAACTATCAGAACGTTCTCGAATTTCCTCAGTCAATCAAACTTGTAATATAAATAAAACTATTGTGGCCTTGACCGTTGATCACAGCACGCTGTGGGCTGTGTGTACTGTGTTAATCAGTTTCATCGTCACGCGCGTGTTAGTGTCACAGTCACGTTACTGGTAACAAAGCAACAACAACAAACTTTTAAAAGAATAATAATTTATTAATTTTTTTATTTAATTATATAAAAACCACCGTCGATTCTCGATACAAACCTTTATTTTCAACCGACGAAAATCGAGTTAAGTTGCAAATTTGGCCATCTTTTGTGCTCGAGATACTAGGTTTCGGCGACTTAGAAAAATCGAAATAGCCGATGAAAAAATGCTAAGACAAAGAGAGAATTTGGCGGTTCCAATAAAAAACGTCGACATAATAGGGTGGTCGATATAACCGAGCTCGAGATAAGTGGGTTCGACTGTACTATAATTTTTAGAAGTTTATTTTTTAAAACTGAAAATATTCTTAAATGAATATCTAACCAAATTTATTAAAAATTAAATATTTATGATTTGATAAAATGTTGACAATAAACTTTGAATATATTCATTCATTTCATTGAAATATGTTTTCAAGTAATGTTTACACCCCTTTTCGTAAATGTCCGAGTCTAGGCTTAATCTTAGTACTTAATTCTTACTGTATTTGTTTGTTTTAATTGTTAAAATATATTATTTAATGTATATTTATACTCCCCAAAAATTGTAATGTATTTTTAATTTTATTTCATTTTTCAGTGGATATAGACCAAACAAGATAACTGGGTACATGAAATTATTAATACTAATACAGTGGGGCCCGCTTAAGTCGGCGGCCTCGGGGCATGAAAAATGGCGCCGAGATACCAATCACCGAGTTAAACGAAAACCAATATGTCTTACTTGAGTAATTTGTTGTGATTTTTTAAAGTTCCTCAAATTTCTTACTTTTTGTGACCATACACAATTCTGAAAATACTAGTTAATTTTAGTTTTAATTTATCATCTGCCTGTCAATTTTTTAATAAAGGGCTTTGAGTTTTCTTTCAGATGATAGTAAAGTAATATTTTTTAACTTATTTGGTATATTTTTAAAGATTTTTTAAAAATGAAGTAAAGTTGTCAAATCGTGATTGAGATCATTTTGGAATGGATAAAATTTGTATATAAAACACTGTGACAGACCTGAACAAAATTGAGTTGGTTATCTGTATATAAAACACTGTGACAGACCTGAACAAAATTGAGTTGGTTATCTGTATATAAAACACTGTGACAGACCTGAACAAAATTGAGTTGGTTATCTGTATATAAAACACTGTGACAGAACTGAACAAAATTGAGTTAGTTATCTGTATATAAAACACTGTGATAGACCTGAACAAAATTGAGTTAGTTATCTGTATATAAAACACTGTGATAGACCTGAACAAAATTGAGTTGGTTATCTGTATATAAAACACTGTGACAGACCTGAACGAAATTGAGTTAGTTATCTGTATATAAAACACTGTGATAGACCTGAACAAAATTGAGTTGGTTATCTGTATATAAAACACTGTGACAGACCTGAACAAAATTGAGTTGGTTATCTGTATATAAAACACTGTGACAGACCTGAACAAAATTGAGTTAGTTATCTGTATATAAAACACTGTGATAGACCTGAACAAAATTGAGTTGGTTATCTTATCTTATCTGTTTACAGACGCTCCTTCTATACAGAAGATTATTGCGTCCTACGCTTATCTATGTTTTGTGTTTAGTCCTGCATTTTTATTAGAGATTTAAATGTTGATAATGTGTTGGTTTTCCTGGATTCTTCAGGCAACCCATTCCACGCCCGAATTCCGGACGGGAAGAAGGAAAACTTGTATGTGTTTGTTCTTGCATACGGAATAAGAAAGGTGTTTTTATCCTTATGTCTATCTGAGGGTTGTATTAAGTTATCTTTGTGTTGTATTTCTAAATTAGAATTAATTGCTTTATGTATGATTACTACTTTGCTCTTGGTTCTTCTATCCTCTAGTGTTTCAAGGTTTAATGATTTAACTAATGGTGTTACTCTTGTCAGTTTCGAATATTCTCCAGTAATGAATCTGGCAGCTCATTTTTGAATTTGTTCTAGTTTATCAATGTTTTCTTTGGTGGATGGGTCCCATACAGAAGATGCATATTCTAGTGCAGGTCTCACCAAAGTGAGGTAGCATTTTAGTTTTATATCTCTATTACATTTGTTAAAGTTCCTTTTTATAAAGCCTAAGGTTTTGTTTGATTTTTTAATAACTTCATTGACATGGGGATTCCATGATAGTTTCTCATTTATTAAGACTCCTAAGTATTTTGCATCTTTAGTTTGGGTCAGTTCTTTTCCATGAATGTAATATTTTGAATTTATTTGTTTCTTTTTCTTTGTTACTCTTAACAGTTGACACTTTTCTGGATGGAAAGACATACTCCAGTTAGTTTCCCATTTTATCAATTCATCTAAGTCTTTTTGTAAAATTTTGCTATCTTGTTCTGATTTTATTGTTCTATAGATTATACAATCATCAGCAAATAGCCTAACTTTTGTACCTGTTGAGATGTTGTTGCGTAAATCATTTATATAAATTAAAAAGAGTAAGGGACCTAGCACAGTTCCTTGTGGAACTCCTGAGTTAACCTTTATTGGTGCAGATTTAGATCCATTAATTATTACAGTTTGCTCCCTGCCCAAAAGGAAGTCTTGGATCCAGTGATGTAAGGAACCTGAGATTCCAAAGTAGTTAAGTTTTTTAAGTAAACTAAGATGGTGAACTTTGTCAAATGCTTTTGAGAAGTCTAGTAATATTGTATCTATTTGATCATTTTTGTCCAAGCCTTTTGATAGTTCATCTATTAAACCTATTAATTGTGTTTCACATGATCTGTTTTTTCTAAAGCCGTGTTGATGTGGGCATAGGGCATTATATTTGTCAAGGTGGTTAACTATTCTACTATATATTATGTGTTCTAGTAATTTACAGGTGATACTAGTAAGTGATACAGGCCTGTAATTACCAGGGTCTGATTTATCCCCTTTCTTAAAGAGTGGACTTACATTAGCTAATTTCCAATCCTGGGGCACTTTACCCTGGTTTAGAGAGGCTTGAAAGAGAACTACAAGGATTGGGGACAGTTCATTGCTTAGTTCTTTTAATAATCTTGCAGGCAAATCATCTGGGCCAGTAGCTTTGTTTATTTTTAAGTTTTTTAGGAGTGAATGTATACCTATCTCATCTACAGTTATGTTACCTATTTCCTCCATTTTATTTAAATTTATTAAAACTTCCTTGTCGCCTGAGGCAGAAAAAGATGATGCAAAATATGTGTTAAGGATATTAGCTTTAGTTTCATTATCATTATAGGTTTTATTATTTGAGCCTTTTAGTGTGGCTATTCCTGAAGGTTCCATTTTTTTAGATTTGATAAAGGACCATAAGTTTTTATTGTTATCTTTGGTAATTACATTGTTATCTGTATATAAAACACTGTGATAGACCTGAACAAAATTGAGTTGGTTATCTGTATATAAAACACTGTGACAGACCTGAACAAAATTGAGTTAGTTATCTGTATATAAAACACTGTGATAGACCTGAACAAAATTGAGTTGGTTATCTGTATATAAAACACTGTGATAGACCTGAACAAAATTGAGTTAGTTATCTGTATATAAAACACTGTGATAGACCTGAACAAAATTGAGTTGGTTATCTGTATATAAAACGCTGTGACAGACCTGAACAAAATTGAGTTAGTTCTGTATATAAAACACTGTGACAGACCTGAACAAAATTGAGTTAGTTATCTGTATATAAAACACTGTGATAGACCTGAACAAAATTGAGTTAGTTATCTGTATATAAAACACTGTGATAGACCTGAACAAAATTGAGTTAGTTATCTGTATATAAAACACTGTGACAGACCTGAACAAAATTGAGTTGGTTATCTGTATATAAAACACTGTGACAGACCTGAACAAAATTGAGTTAGTTATCTGTATATAAAACACTGTGATAGACCTGAACAAAATTGAGTTGGTTATCTGTATAGAAAACACTGTGATAGACCTGAACAAAATTGAGTTAGTTATCTGTATATAAAACACTGTGATAGACCTGAACAAAATTGAGTTGGTTATCTGTATATAAAACACTGTGACAGACCTGAACAAAATTGAGTTAGTTACTGTATATAAAACACTGTGATAGACCTGAACAAAATTGAGTTAGTTATCTGTATATAAAACACTGTGATAGACCTGAACAAAATTGAGTTAGTTATCTGTATATAAAACACTGTGACAGACCTGAACAAAATTGAGTTAGTTATCTGTATATAAAACACTGTGATAGACCTGAACAAAATTGAGTTGGTTATCTGTATATAAAACACTGTGATAGACCTGAACAAAATTGAGTTAGTTATCTGTATATAAAACACTGTGATAGACCTGAACAAAATTGAGTTGGTTATCTGTATATAAAACACTGTGACAGACCTGAACAAAATTGAGTTAGTTATCTGTGTATTTGTAGGTGAGGGAAATAAATTTGAAAGCTCCTAAAGTGTTATTTCAAAAGTTACAGGGTGTCAAAAACACACTTTTGCACTGTAAGTGGTGTCAGCCATTTTGGAATTTTCAAAAACTTACTTGAGCTAGAATCATACAGTCGAAACGGGTTAAGTCGACGGCGTTGGGGTATGAAAAATGGCATCGAGATAACCGATGATCGAGTTAAAATGAAAACCAATATGGCGGCAAAATATTAACATGCGCTTAATCGGAATCGTATCGGAATATACGAAATATTAATATAATGTTAAATTATGTGATATATATTAAAGTATGCGAAATGGAACGTCCTTGCGAGTATGATTTATGTAAATGAATTAGTGACTCGGCTCTGACTGAGGCTCTAGTTCTAGTTCATTTGCTCGTTCGTCCTTGAACTTTATTATTTCATGCTATTTACTACTAATACTAATGATGTAATTATAATTAAAGTCATAATCTTAGTGTAAGTTTATTACTAATAAATACCAAGGCATTTATTTGTATAAGGACCAAGGAAAACAATCAATATTCAAATAAATATATTTGTTAATAATTGACTAGGGGACGCGGTGGTCGAGTGGCAGCGCGCTCGACTGAGGTACCGATGGTCACGGGTTTGAATCCATGTGACGGCAAGGATTTGTTCCTGGTGCCTAGGGCGTCCCTGAGTCACCCAGCTCCGAATGGGTACCTAACACTAGTTAGGCGGCTGGGTAATGCGTGGAACCCACAAAGCCGTGGCCTGTGAACGCTGCATCACTTGCCATCAGATCATCTGTCATCAGGGGCGGCTTAAGACTGCACGGGGCCCCTGGCTGCAATTCAAACTGGGGCCCTATCCAGCCCTTTAAATAAAATGATTGCTAGCAGCTAATATAAGACTGTAACTTGTCACTAAATAGTTCATCGGTTCCTTTAAAATACTTTGTCTGTACTATGGGATCGGCTTTCCCAGCCAAAAACATTATTCATGAAAAATGGAATACGAAGAAATAACTGATTGCCGGTATCCTAATATTGAGTGTAAAAATAAAATATTTGTGCCCACACCGGGAATCGATCTTGTGACCGCTTGCACAGCAGGGCGACTTTCTACCTAAAGGCCACAAGAGCCTGATGAAAATTGTAAATTTAAAAAATATAAACAATAATATTTAATATTTTCTCTTAGTGAGCCTATAAAATCAGGTTTTTAAAATTAATTTATTTAATTTATGATATTTTCAGGAATTCATGCAAACATTTGTCCATCTTTCTTATAAAATATACTAAATTTGGGGGCCCCTGGCTTTAGCCTGTTCAGCCCCCCCTTAATCCGTCATAGTCTGTGGATGCAATTATCTTCTGCATAGAAGGAGCGTCTGTATAGATAAGATAAGATAAGACTACTATTACGCTAGGACTAGTGTTTACTGTTTACTGTAGCTACGACTATCGAACGACCGCTTACACTCATCTTTAAAAATGTTTAGACTTATTTATTTAAGTTTTAAGTCTTCGGAATTTAAATAATTAATTCAGCGGCAACTTCAATCAGCCCGTAATAGCTTTTTACCCCGAAGTTCGTTTTTGTTGTGTTGAGCGACGGTGACTTCAAATCGCTTTCTCCCTATTCCGGTATCTAAATAATATACACATCATCACTATTAGTCTACTTCGCCTACGGCTAAGGAATGCTTTTTTTTTAAATTTTAATTTGCTTAGTTGTCGAGGCACTGTACGAGAACTTCATGTGAACCACGGTCAAAGGTCACGGCTATTACTACAGTCGGACCGATCTAAGTGAACTCAAAAGACAAGTTACGGAGTATTCTAGTAAGGGATGAGGGTGGTGGGGGGGGGGAAGGCTAGAAAGGTCTTTGATGTTTATATAAAAGGAAGCCTCTTGCTTTGACATACCAATACAAGACCGCAAGAAGAGACACCTTCCCTCCCCTCCCCCACTGTTATACATCTACAGTGGGTTGGGGGAAGGAACATTTTTCTTTTTAAATTGAGTCAGATCATACCTTGGTAAATGGCCAGTGCAGCTCAACCCCACCTAAAGAGGAGATTGTCGTGTGCGCGGCGAAATTCAATAATTCTGGCAAGTTGACGAGTGACACATAATATGGTATTTAAATAAATTCCATCTTATTATGACTGTTTACTCCGTTTTATCAGGACTTAGTCGGTATATTAGCTTATTACCCGGAGTTAATTTTTTGTTGTGTTACGGCAGAATACCAGAGCCAACACGCGAGCGAACTAGACATCAAAATCAAAGCGTTTTCTTAATAATAATAATATTCTGGTCTATAAATATAAAAATACACGTCATCACTGTTTGTGGAGTTCGCTAGTGACCGATTTTTAAAAAAAAATGTATTCGCTTAGTTACCGAAGCATAGTACCAGAAGTAACAGCGCTGAGCAAGCGTGCTGTGACGTCACCAGCAGACCCTGGTGAGGCAGAAAATTGGTCCCTTCCCTTGGTTATAAAAAAATCATAGCTAACATTTTCAAAAGCTGGCGTTTGGTCATGGGGATCGAGATAACCAACGTTAAGTGACAAATTTGACCCTTTTTTGTGCTCGTGTTATGAGGTTTCAGCGACTTAAAAAAATCGAATCAAACGACGAGAAAATGCTAAGACAAAGAGAGGATTTGGCGGTTCCAATAAAAAACCTCGACATAATGGGGTGGGCGAGTTAACCGAGCTCGAGTTAAGTGGGTTCGACTATAATTTGTGTGGTTCTGTTCTAATGAAAATATCCTCTATAGAGGGGAGTAATCACATTAAATGTATTTCTAATTTTAAATGTTCATTTCTAATACTTAGTTACAGACTGTGGAGTAGGTGGCATGAGTTAGTAAAGAAATAGTTCAAATGAAATGAGTTAAAGTTAGGATCCCTGGGGTCCTTGCGCAGATCTAAAATCAAATTTAATGAAAAATAGAAAATTCAAGAACATTTTAAAAACAAGGATCATGAGTCAGTGCCATTCCTAGCTGCATAGAGAAAATACCAACCCCGTGAACCCCAATTCAGGAGGATACAACAACAGTTCTAGAATGTATAATTATCATAATTCCCCTAGTCCAACGCTAACACCTGCCCATCACATGAAAAGATTGCAGTGTTTAAATATCTAATAAAATATTTAAAAAATCTTTTTTTAAAAAGGACACGCTTTTAACATAATCACTACTTTTAGTTATGTCTCATATATAAGGGATTTATAGTCAAAAACTTTTGTTTTTACAGCTATTTTTTAAAACTTAAAATAAAAACTCTTTACAATTCATGTCTGACGCCCACACTATTACACTATTACCTCTATTTTTTTTATACCAAACACCTCATAAGCGCCCGCCCAACATTTTATACCTTGGTGATGTGTTCACGTGGTGAACTCATAGATGTCAACAAAGCAGACGGGGTACCGATGCTTATATAAAGATAAACTAAAAATGCAATTATTTAAATACGGTACATTCGATCGATCTGAAATTTTGATACAATGCATTGTCATCCAAGATCTATCTGTGGTAAAATTTTGAGATCTCTAGGACCATCAGAAGTGGTTTAATTTTATGTTTCAAGATTTGAAGGATGGATACAACATACAAACAGTGTGACTTAAATAAAAGCGTGTAAAAATAGATTTGATCCACCCACTTTGAAAGAGACTCAGCTGGTCTTACCTTGACCATGTCCAGATAACCTTCAGCCTCAACTTGTGGTGCTTCTTTAGTCATAGTCATCACTGCCCTCACCACATTGGTGGTGCTGTCATAGACACTGTCGTTGACCCGGGACAACTGAACACAAGAAAACAACCATGGTAAGTCAAACTATCAGACAGTCTTTGTCTCAGGATAAGTCAAGCTATAAGACAGTCTTTGTCTCAGGATAAGTCAAGCTATCAGACAGTCTTTGTCTCAGGGTAAGTCAAGCAATCAGACAGTCTTTGTCTCAGGGTAAGTCAAGCTATCAGACAGTCTTTGTCTCAGGTTAAGTCAAGCTATCAGACAGTCTTTGTCTCAGGATAAGTCAAGCTATAAGACAGTCTTTGTCTCAGGATAAGTCAAGCTATAAGACAGTCTTTGTCTCAGGATAAGTCAAGCTATCAGACAGTCTTTGTCTCAGGGTAAGTCAAGCAATCAGACAGTCTTTGTCTCAGGGTAAGTCAAGCTATCAGACAGTCTTTGTCTCAGGTTAAGTCAAGCTATCAGACAGTCTTTGTCTCAGAATTTTGTTATTTATAAAATCAACTTTATTTACAAGATAACTACCATGTATACTCATCTATAAGTCAATCTTGTGTATAAATTGAGGGTAGATTTTTGGAAGACAAAAAAATTAGGAAATATGTTATGACCTGTAAAAAATGTGAGGGTAAAATTTGGACTTTGAAATTTTGTGACTTTTTACAATCTTGTGCAATTTTACCGAGGCAGAGACCCAGGAACAATCAAACAGTTATGCCCCTTATTGCTCTGCATCAGCAGTGCTCACACCTAGTCTCTCATCAGCAGTGCTCACATTTAGTCTCTCATCAGCAGTGCTCACACCTAGTCTCTCATCAGCAGTGCTCACACCTAGTCTCTCATCAGCAGTGCTCACACCTAGTCTCTCATCAGCAGTGCTCACACCTAGTCTCTAATCAGCAGTGCTCACACCTAGTCTCTCATCAGCAGTGCTCACACCTAGTCTCTCATCAGCAGTGCTCACACCTAGTCTCTCATCAGCAGTGCTCACACCTAGTCTCTCATCAGCAGTGCTCACACCTAGTCTCTCATCAGCAGTGCTCACACCTAGTCTCTCATCAGCAGTGCTCACACCTAGTCTCTCATCAGCAGTGCTCACACCTAGTCTCTGTTGTCTGTATATGAGCATGTACCCAGCATCTGGGTCTATGAATGGTTAAGTACACTAGCACTACTGGTAACTCAACATTGCCCTACATTCAATGCCTTAAATTCAATTGATACTAGTACTGACCCGTGGATAGGTCAACTCTGTTTACAACTAAAATTTCTTGACTTATATATGAGTATATTCAGTAACTCATTTCTCAATGTTTTTTTTATCAAAAAGGAAGTAAAGGGTTCAAAAATAATAAATGATTCTAATTTATTTGTGTAGCCATCCCAATGTTATTTCTCCTTAGAATCATTGGAAAAAACCTTCAAAAATGACTCAGTAACATGTCTGACCTTTTGTGTGAGAGCCTCTGTAGAATCACTGGCACTACTGGCACTACCTGGAGAAGAAATAACTGATTGGATTATACCAGTCATGTGACTACTAGAGAAGAAATAACTGATTGGATTATACCAGTCATGTGACTACTAGAGAAGAAATATCTGATTGGATTATTTTATTGGAATAAATTTGGAGGTACTGGTTATGGATAAATCTCATTCACATTATTCTACTTACAACTGAGCCATTCAATATTATAGGGTTTGTCATTATTAACCGGAAGTCTATTAATAGAACCTATTTATAACTCGGTCACCGCCGGAGGACAACTAGTTAATATTTGTTCATTACTATTACAGGGAATGGGCTCATTGAAATTCACTAAAACTTGTTCAAAACCTTAATTTTATAGAATTTTAAATTAAAATATGAGGTTATATTATGTGATATATTATATTATGCCAAATAGAACGTTCTTGCTAGTTTGAATTATGTAAATGAATCAGTGACTCTGCTCTAGTTCTAGTTCATAAATTTGCTCGTTCGTCCATGAATTTTATTCATTCATACTTCTTCTAATACTAATGATGTAATTATTATTTAAGTCATAATCTTAGTATTAGTTTGTTACGAATAAATACTAAGGCGTATATTTTTATAAGGACCAAGGAAAACAATTTATATTAAATATAAGTTTGCTAGGACTTGTACTAGTACTAGTGTTTATGGCAGGGTTACGACTAGGCTTATTTATTTAAGTTTTAAGTCTTTGTCATTTTTAATCATTTTATTAATTTATTCAGCTGCAAAATTAAGCGTAAAGAAATATTTTTTGCACAAAACATTGCACCTAGAAGATCGTTTTTAGTGAGATCAGTGTATCAAAATACACTGTTGTAATGGATGTTTCAGAAATGCTTGACCTGAATCTAAAAATAGCCCAATGACCGAATGAGTTATAACGTTTTCCGGTCTTAGAAATGACAAAGCCTATAGGGAACCGTGCCACATATTGCTTTTCTGCCTCATATACTCATCATTACCAGAAAAAAAAATTATTACACTTTAATTCATCATTTCATCTGGCTACTACAATCGCTCTCCAACATTCTGTCCACTACGGCTATCAGGTCCTCCGTCAACTCCACTCTGGTAGATGGGGTGAGTGTGTCTCCACGCCCTATGAATTGTTTGCGTCCAGTCCCAAAAAGGGTCAGTGAAATTCTGGCCAGCCTAACCCATCAAAACGTGATGTCCTTCCCCCGCTCCCATAATCTACTCATTTGATCTTCACTCCGTTCCCAATTTCCCACACACTAACAATATCATGTCCAGTCCCGGTTACTTATCCTTTAAAACATTCATCTTAAGCCCATTGCTCTACGTTTCAGCCAGCACCTCTCTCAGTGATATTCCACCCCAAGTACTCCACAATATCTAGAGTTAAAAAAGAAGATTTCAATTTCCATATGTTACTCACTTGAATTCCTTTGAAGGATTTTAGCATTAGGAGCAGGTGGAACATTGGCCAATGATGGTGGACAAGTGCCCTTGGTGTAAGTCACAGGATGGGAATCTCGTTTCTATCAGGGAATAGATAATATTTCATTTATAGGTGGCTACACTACATCAACTCATGTCTATATTATTTCATTAGTAGGTGGCTACACTACATCAATTCATGTCTATATTATTTCATTAGTAGGTGGCTACACTACATCAACTCATGTCTATAAGTCACAGTGATAGGGCATCATTATGAAACTAGACAGTGATAGGGCATCATTATGAAATTAGACAGTGATAGGCCATCATTATGAAACTAGACAGTGATAGGCCATCATTATGAAACTAGACAAGTGATAGGCCATCATTATGAAACTAGACAGTGATAGGCCATCATTATGAAACTAGACAGTGATAGGCCATCATTATGAAACTAGACAGTGATAGGGCATCATTATGAAACTAAACAGTGATAAGCCATCATTATGAAACTAGACAGTGATAGGGCATCATTATGAAACTAGACAGTGATAGGGCATCATTATGAAACTAGACAGTGATAGGCCATCATTATGAAACTAGACAGTGATAGGCCATCATTATGAAACTAGACAGTGATAGGCCATCATTATGAAACTAGACAGTGATAGGGCATCATTATGAAACTAGACAGTGATAGGCCATCATTATGAAACTAGACAAGTGATAGGCCATCATTATGAAACTAGACAGTGATAGGCCATCATTATGAAACTAGACAAGTGATAGGCCATCATTATGAAACTAGACAGTGATAGGGCATCATTATGAAACTAGACAGTGATAGGGCATCATTATGAAACTAGACAGTGATAGGCCATCATTATGAAACTAGAGAGTGATAGGCCATCATTATGAAACTAGACAGTGATAGGGCATCATTATGAAACTAGACAGTGATAGGGCATCATTATGAAACTAGACAGTGATAGGCCATCATTATGAAACTAGACAGTGATAAGCCATCATTATGAAACTAGACAAGTGATAGGGCATCATTATGAAACTAGACAGTGATAGGGCATCATTATGAAACTAGACAGCACAGCCTTTAAAAATACCTTACTCCTCCTCTAATCTATATCATGCTTGTGAAATGTTATCTTGTCATAGTGCTCACATAATCTATTTTTGAATGTGGCGTAGTGAGGGGGGTGGGGTGGGTGAATTTCCCAGGCAGCACTTGGCTAGGGGAAGCAAATTCCTAGTCATTAACTAGTATCTAACAAGGACAATTTACAAGAAAGTGTAGCTTTTCATCAAAATAAAAGAAAAGCCAAATATGAAATTAATAATAGAAAAAAGGAACTATCCTAAAGTATGTGAACGTTTCTTCTGCCAAAACTTCAAACTCCTTATTGGCTATGAATCCTTCTGATACTAATGTTACTGTAATGAAAAACTAGAGGCTTAAGTAGCATGAGAACGTGACACTGATGTGGTGGTAACTTAGTTGATTCTTCAAATTTGACAGCCGTTACTGTTGTAAGACATAAAAATTACTGTACCCTATCAATTTGAAACATAAGCCAATCGAATGCTCTGAGCGACACATATTTTGGGGGCGACAAATTCCTTGTTGTTAATTAGCTTATAAAATTGAAAAATGTTAAATAACGTTTCATAAAAAAAGGAAAAGCCAAAATTAAAAAAGAGAAAAGAAATGAAGAAACTATTAAAATATGTGGAAGTTTCTAACGCCAAAACTCTATAATGAATCTAAAGTCTTCTGATACTAATTTTACTGAGCTTAAAAACATAGGGGCTGAAGTAGTGTACGAACATGACATTAATCTGCTGGTACATATAATTAATTAAAGTTTGATTTTAACTTAAGTAGACCACTGGAAAATAATTGTTGGCGTACTGAAATGGTTTTTTCTTCCAAAGCATCATCATCTTAATGATTATATTATAAATTTACCGATTTAAAAGCCTGATTGCAGTCTCACCCCCATTACTTCATCTTAATTTTGATGTTTTTGTTTTGTGGAATAAACAAAAACAATGAACAAAATTAAAACTTGGCACACATAAATCCAAAAGTAGCCATTCATGAACAATTTCTCAACATTACCAAAGTTGTTTGCAATTGGCATGAATCAAAAATGGGATTTGTAAAAATGAGACTATTAATAAAGAACAACAAAGATTGTTGTAACAAAACAAAGTGGCAAGAAGTTCTTGTCAATGTTCATTCTCTTTTGGGTCGAGCTGTTAGGCTCTTAGGACCCGCTTCATTGTATCGTATGGGAGCCTCATCAAGTGGACGTCGCCATAGTGGTACTCCTCTTTTGGGTCGAGCTGTTAGGCTCTTAGGACCCGGTTCATTGTATTGTATGGGAGCCTCATCAAGTGGACATCGCCATAGAGGCATTCCTCTTTTGGGTCGAGCTGTTAGGCTATTAGGACCCGGTTCATTGTATTGTATGCGAGCCTCATCAAGCGGACATCGCCATAGAGGTACTCCTCTGCAGGTACTGTGACTTCTCCTTTCAATTCCCCGCACAGCTCGGGGCACTCTTCAAGCACGTGGGCCACCGTCTCCACTGGGTGGCCACAAAGCAGACAGGCCAGTTCCCTTCTAGTGTTAAATTTGCACAGGTAGCTTCGTATGGGACAATGTTCAGTTCTCATTCTGATTATGAGCGTCTGATTGATACGTCCAATTTCCCACCAGAAGTCGCTTGTACTCGGTCGCGGCATGTACTGGAATACTTTTCTGGCCGTGCTTCCAGATGCCCAGCCCTGAAGCCATTTCTCTGGGAAATGGTCTTTAAGCAACGATCTGACCCCAAGCTGGGTCATCGGGCGGTCGGGTTGGGGCTGAGCTGACCCATCTCTCGCTAACTTATCAACCCTGTCTGAATGAGGCTCGCAACTGTGCCCAGTGATGTACTGAAGGACTACATTTCTGCCTCGTGCTAGGGTTTCACCTACTGTTTCCAGCGAAAACCGGAGGCGGTGAAGACTACGGCGGTTGGGAAAACCTTTCTTCATGCTAGACGTCGGCGCACTTCCTTCAAACCCCCGCAGATCGCCTCCAGTTCGGCGTCGAAGTTCTTGTAGAATGTTTGACATTATTCAATCCTGGCAAAATTGAATGTGGCTTTTCGAGGTCACAGAGAGGACTGTTGCAAATAAATGCATTATTCTGGAAGCGATGCATTTGCTTGAAAAGTAATATCGAGCACTCCGAAAACATCGTGGGAAAAAAGGGTAAAAAAAAATTTGTAATCTCAAATTCATACTGAGCTAATAGCAATTTTAGGAGTTACAGTTCGCAAAAAATCATCTTTCTTCAGGAACAAGATACCAAATATTGTTCCATTGTAATTGATAGCTTTTCACATATTTCACATAAGGATCAAACAAGTCAATTTTTGATATAGTAAAGATTGATAATAAAAAAGTAGACGTAAAATCTTTCAAAGATTTCATTGAAGCAAAAGTGAATCTGCATTCAACATTTCTGAAATGATTTTAAAAAAATGATTTTCTTAAAATAATGGACTGCAGATGCCCAACGTGTGTTAATACTTCTTCATGGCTGGAAAGTATGCACGAGTACAAGAAAGACGCAAAAACATAAAATATCAATGTCAAATCTAGCTCAAGTAGTTCATTTGTTTACATGGTACTCCAACTGAAACGTACTCTCTTTAGCTATGTTAGTACATTAGAACGTTGTTACGCATTTTTTTTTCCATGTCCATACACCTTTAGGAATATCTAATTGCTTCTACAAGCAAGGCATTAAACAGTCTTCAGGATTCAAAAATAGTGAATTTACCATAGAGCCATATTGAGGTTACTTTGAAATCTATAGAAAAACTGACAGAGGCAGACGAAAAGCTCAACACATGAACAGACGCAGGAACTTTGTTGGTCGCATTTAAATCTTTTTATTTTCTAATTTATGTTTGAAAGGTGGGGTGGGGCGGTGGTCGAGTGGCATGCTCAGGGTTCAAATCTCCTTGAAAGCAGGGCTTTGTTCCTGGGGCAAAGGTTATCTCTGAGTCAATCAGCTCCGAATGGGTACCTGATTAACATTACATTTGTCAGTCCATTTACTCCTTAAAATTTAGAAGGAAAAAAAAGATAAAATAAACTGAAAATACAGTGGGACCCGATTTATGAAAATGGAGCCGAGATAACCGATCACCGAGTTAAACGAAAACCAATATGGAGGCAAAATATTAACTTGCGCTTGAAATTTTTTTATATTCATGATGTGCGTTAATTAGTGATGGGACGATTAATCGGAATCATATCGGAATATCGGGACCCTATTTCTTCACTCTTTCCTAAGGTTGTTAACACCGTTCGTTTTTAAGGACAGTTTAAGTTTAAATATAACCCTTTATTGCGTTACCGCAGTTTTTTTCCCCCTAGTACATAACTACATGTATAACGAATTCATCTGTAGTCTGTTATATTATATATTTTAAAATCTGGGAAGCCTTGTTTACAGTAAGCACCCTATGATTTTGGTATCGTCCCATCACTAGCGTTAATAAATGAGAATATACATGCACATGTTTTTGGAGGTTTTTTTAACACAAAAGTGTTGCCGTTATTTGTTTGTCTATCATGACCTATATATGACTCATGACAAAAAAGCGAACTCTTCTCCATAAAAGTGTACAAAAATAAATTAGGAACTCCTTTTGAACTTTTGAACCTTCAACTTTGACACATTTTAATTAATTCTAACCAATAGTTAAATGGCTTTTGCACATGGCCACTTCTTATGAATGAAACGATGAGAACAAAGCAGTAGTATTAGAGTCAAAATGCGGTTGAAGGATGAATGGTTGCCAATGACAACAAATCTGCACACGGTACATTTTGTTATTCCATACGAAACGAAATGTTTTAGACATGCGATTCTGCGTGCATCTTTGCTATTGGAGCAATTACGTAATACTCGGCATTGGCATCACTTACGAGACCGATTGCCGAGTATCTCCGAGTATACGAAAATCGACACATGCCGAGTAGCCGAACCGATCGGTTCAGCCCTATCGATAAGTAACATTTTCAAAAGCTGGCGATTTAAGTTAGTAACACAGCGCTGTGAGCAAGCGGGCTGTGACGTCACCAGCGAGGCAGAAATTTTATGCCTTCACTTGGTTATAAAAAATAACATCTAACATTTTCAAAAGCTGGCGATTGGTCATGGGGATCGAGATAACGAAGGCTAAGTGGCAAATTTGGCCCTCTTTTGTGCTCGAGGTATTAGGGTTCGTCGATGTAAAATAATCGAATTAACCCATGAGAAAATGCAAAGACAAAGAGAGAATTTGGCGGTTCAAAAAAGAAAACGTCGACTTAATAGAGCCAGGGTTCCCACTTTTCTTCAGCAAAAAAAATCAAGACTATTTCAAGACATAATAGAAAAATTCAAGACTAAAAATCGCGACGTCGCGTCATTTAAAAAAAACATAAATTTCTTATTTAATAACAAATTCAATGTAATAATGATATGTTATGTTTTTTTTTAGGTCTTTATTCAATGTTTCATCAAACATCAATACATAGTGCGGATCCTTAGTTAATTTTTCCAACAGAGATGAAAAATATAGGGCAAGACCAAAAAGTCATATAAGTCATCTTTGTTTCTCCAAGGCTCATTGTTTTGGCCAATGTACATGTTGGAAACATCTTTTGAAAAATTTGCACCACATCGGATTGATAATTAAATGAATAATTGGAACAAATGCACCTGGTGCCCATAAGAGTTCTGCATTCAATGTATCATTTGTGGACACAAAATTGATTATTATTGGCTGTATGTTTGAACATGTTGCTGTATCAATTAGTTTCTCCTTGACAGATGAATCTGATGTATTCTTTGCAGCAACATCATCCTCTTGAACTTTCATAAAAAATATTTATTTTTGCTGACTTAGTCTCTTTAATTTTATCAGCATATTTCTTTCCTTTCATGTGGGACACAAGTGCTGACTTTCTCATTGCAGTTACTTCAGTTAGGCAAAGTTGAAGATTTCTGAAAATTTAAATTTAGAAAAAATTGTAAATTTTTGTCGACCTAAATAATACTACTAATGACCAATTAAAAATTGTAATTGACACTATTAGCGTCTTTAATCATTATTAATGTCAGGTTGCAATTATTTTTATATTTAATAATTTAGCAGTCAATTAGAACAATTACTAGTAATAGGCGTTTACTTATACTTATTGAGTTCTTAAAATTATTATTAATAGATGCAAAGGAATTTATAACTTGTTTTTTACTATAAGCGCGTACGCAGGTCAAGGATGGGCTCGTCGTTTGGCGTTTAGTTACCGATTAATTAAATAACTTTAAACAAATTATAATTATAATTCTTTTTTTTATTATTAAAGAAATGCTAATGTATTTAACAGTATTTAATTAAAGAATATAAATTCTTTAATTCCTTTAAAAATCTTCATCGTCGTTAAAGTAAAAAAATATTTACCGGTATTTTTATTGATTAATAATAATTTAATAGAGTATAGAGCGCTATCATATATATATTTACGCTCAATTATGTGGACTAATGCTAAGGGACATTACTCTGCTTTTTAAAAATTTTGTGTTGTAAGCAGTGCTGATTGACTCAAATAGTTATTTTTTGGTGTAGTAATTTGGTGCGCTGCTTTCTAAATTTTGTTAAAAAATCGTGTGGTGATTAGCTCTCAAAAAATTATTATATAGTTTGTTTAATTTTCAGGAATATTACGTATTTATCATACAAGGATAAGTTACTTGGGCTTTTGACCAAACAAAAAGTGGGTGCCGTAGGCGCCCTACAATCTATATTTTAAATTACTTTGTGTACATTTAAGGTATTTTAATATTACGTAATCTATCATACAAGGACAAGTTTGTTGGGCTTTTGAAAAAAAGTGGGCGCCGTAGGCGCCCTAAATAAAAGTGGGCGCCGCAGCACAACCTATATTATATACATACTTTGTGTACATTTCAGGAATATTTTGTATTTATCATACAAGGATAAGTTACTTGGGCTTTTGACATAAACAATATAAAAAAATATAAAAACAAACTTTGTGTACATTTATGAAAATTTAATATTACGTATTTATCATACAAGGACGAGTTAGGTGGGCTTTTGAAAAAGGGGGCGCCGCAGCACAAACTAGTATTACTATAATGTGTTTAAATAAAATAAATACAGTATACAGCTATCAAGGCTAATACTAATATAGGCCAACTACACCTCAAAAACTTTAGCAGAAATTCAACGTCTATGTCTTTCATATTAACTCTTGGTGAGCTTCATCATGTCTGACAATTTTTATGGAGCTAGGACATGGCGGACATTTTTTTAATTTATAATTTTCCTAAGCGTTGACCATTGACTTCAATTCATTCATGGTTATGAAGTGACACCGCCCCCTTTTTAATGACGCAAGTCCCCAATGCTTATAAAAAATTCAATTATTTTCCCCTTTACAATAAAATATTTGATAATTGAACTTTAAAGATGATCTAATATGGCATTAGTTCAATAATATAATTCATTTAGACGGCTCAACCATGCAGAGTTATTATTATAAATTTTCGTAATGTACCGTGTGCAGATAAGTTGTCCTTGGCAACCATTACTATTCACTCAAATTTTTTTACTCCTACTACTTCTACTACAATGTCTTCAATAGCTTCATTCATTAGATGTGGCCGTGTGCAAAAACTATTTAACCATTGGTCAGGGTTAAATTAATTAGTCATGAGCCAAAGTTGAAGGTTCAAAGGGAGGTCATAAGTTTAATTGTACATGTTTACTACGAGGACAATTCGTTTTGTCATGAGTCTTAAATAGTCATAGTCATATGTAATTAGTAAACATTAGTTATTTGACATATTAAAATAAATACTTACCACAAAGGCTGCAGAAGATTTTAAATTAACTAAAATCTTGATTTGCAAACCAGAAGAACAAATTCCAAATAGTCGAGCATACTCCATTAGGTTGAGGAAAAAATGTGGTAGAACGAGGAATGACGTATGTCTCCAGAGGCGGAAAAAACAAGAATTTTAACGCATGCCCAGACAATTAAAACTAGTAACTTAAAAGTAATCAAACATGACAGAGCTATAATCGAAGCCTCTTACTTTGGTTATTTTTTTAAAAAAATATATTATTTTTATTTTTAAAAAATGTTTCCCGACTGATCCAAAGATTTCCCGACTATTTCACGACTTTCAAGACCGGGAAAATTAATTTTAAAATTCCCGACTTTTTCCCGACTGCGTGGGAACCCTGTAGAGCTGACGAGTTAACCGGGGTTTGAGTTAAGTCGGTCCCACTGTATAATGTTTTTTTTATCCTACTAAATATGGAAGAGTGTATTTCAAATCTGGTTTTTGAAGAGCAAAGCTCAGATTACAATTGTAAAAGACAACTCAAAATTATAAACTGAAACTACAGTCGAACCCACTTAACTCGAGCTCGGTTAACTCGACCACCCTAATAACTCGACGTTTTTTATTGGAACCGCCAAATTCTCTTTGTCTAAGCATTTTCTCATCGGTTAATTCGATTTTTTAAACGTTTAAAGCCCCATAAGGTTTTTGGTAAACTTCCGCCTCAGTCCCGTAAGGATTTCCCGTATCGCGATCGACTGGTTATGAAATTAAAAAAATTGCTGTAAATGTATTTATAATGTTATTGTCATACTGACTTCATCTTTTAGGATAAGAATGGTTATTTTAAATTATCCAAAAGACTGTTTTGAGTTTAATACTATTTTACCTGTAGTTTAGTACTATTATTTTTACACAAAAGTATAGCGAAATCACATTTTCCAAAAAAAAACACGTAAAAACTACCCCTGAAACTTCGCGAATCGAGCGAAAACATGAGCAAAGGCAATCCCCGCCATTGCGGAAGTCGAATACATCTTCTATCCCGCACTGAATAGTTTTTACTTTCTGTGATTTCGTTTCTAAAGAGTACTACTGAGGCGCGCTTTACCGCGCTTTGGTAATAGAGGCTAGGCGCGCATTACCGCGCTTTGTCCAATTAGAATTTAAGTCGCCGAAACCTAATACCTCGAGCACAAAAGAGGGCGAAATTTGCAACTTAACGTTGGTTAGCTCGATCCTTGAATGTTCCCCTAGCAATGTACTTTGGCATTTTTAGTTCAAAACAGTGTTGACATCTCGCTTTCTTCGAGACTTCCGGCTATTGTGTGATTCTACGAGATTTCAATAAAAATTACCGGTTGTTATCTTCTTTCACTTTCGATCCTTGTGTGAATTAGATGTATTCACCCGAGGTGCCCGTAAATCGCGTTAGCGGTCTTTAATCCATCATTATTTCGCAGTGCATGTTATATTATTATTAAACTTAATTCATTTTCTGATGCATTAATCATTTTATTTTTTAAGATAAACGAATATCTTTAGAAATGAAAATAAAGGTTTGTATCGAGAATCGACGGTGGTTTTTATTTAATTAAATTAAGAAATTATTATTCTTTTAAAAGTTTGTTGTTGCTTTGTTACCACTAAGATACGTGACTGTGACTAACACGCGCGTGACGGTGAAATCAAATTATTTTCTTAATATTCCAGTAAATATATATAATATACACGTCATCACTTTTGCAGGTCGAATTCTGATAAGGAATGATTTTTAAAAAAATTCGCTTAGACTTAGTTGCCGGCCGAGGTCTAACACACAGCCCACAGCGTGCTGTGATCAACGGTCAAGGCCGCAATAGTTTTATTTATATTACAATTTTGATTGACTGAGGAAATTCGAGAGCAGTCTGATAGTGACAGATATCCTGCACGTCAAAAGCATTAAACTTAAAATTACCATATAGATATGTTTTTGTTTTTTTTTAAATTCGCTGATTTGACGGATATTGCAAACGCGAGCGGCTGTGACAATAGTGACATGCCACACGCGCCATGCGACGAGGCGAGGCAAAAATTTTGACCTTTTAACGCATGCGCAGACAATAAACTGGTAACTTAAAATTTTTTTTTATTTATTAAATGGAATCGAAACATGACCACAGAGACGTAATCAAAGTCCTTTACTTCGGCATAAAAATATATATATATATATAAATTCCCGACTAGTCATAACTTTTCCCGACTTTAAAGGCCGAGAAATTTTTTTAAGAATTCACGACTTTTTCCCCGTTTTCTTGAGTGGGAACCATGGTTATATTTAAACGGTCCTTAAAAACGAATGGTCATTACAACCTTAGGAAAGAGTGAAGAAATATTAGGGTTCCTATACGATTCCGATTAATCGTCCCATCACTAATTAAGGCATATCATGTACATAAAGAAATGTCAAGCACATGTTAATATTTTGCCACCATATTGGTTTTTGTTTAACTTGATCATCGGTTATCTCGACGCCATTTTTCATACCCCAACGCCTTCGACATAACCGGTTTCAACTGTAAATGGTATTATCTGACTCAAAGAAAGCAAAAGGTGGACTTGATATTTCGTTTTTGCTGTAGCATTTTGGCTTACTGAAGTGAGAATATTTGTTTAATTATTCACCAAATTTTTCTCTTCAGCCTGAAGCCACCTGGAATCCTCCTCTGACTCCTTCTGTTGCTGCCTCAGCCTCATCTCAATGACAGCCTCATCTATGTCCTCAACATGTCGGTGATGTTGGGTGAAACCCTGGTGGGAACACAGCATGGCATTAACACTTAACTATGACAGAGATTAACACAGGATGTAGTCTAAGTATGACAGAGATTATAACACAGGATTTAGTCTAACTATGACAGAGATTATAACACAGGATGTAGTCTAACTATGACAGAGATTATAACACAGGATGTAGTCTAACTATGACAGAGATTATAACACAGGATGTAGTCTAACTATGACAGAGATTATAACACAGGATGTAGTCTAACTATGACAGAGATTATAACACAGGATGTAGTCTAACTATGACAGAGATTATAACACAGGATGTAGTCTAACTATGACAGAGATTATAACACAGGATGTAGTCTAACTATGACAGAGATTATAACACAGGATGTAGTCTAACTATGACAGAGATTATAACACAGGATGTAGTCTATGACAGAGATTATAACACAGGATGTAGTCTAACTATGACAGAGATTATAACACAGGATGTAGTCTAACTATGACAGAGATTATAACACAGGATGTAGTCTAACTATGACAGAGATTATAACACAGGATGTAGTCTAACTATGACAGAGATTATAACACAGGATGTAGTCTAACTATGACAGAGATTATAACACAGGATGTAGTCTATGACAGAGATTATAACACAGGATGTAGTCTAACTATGACAGAGATTATAACACAGGATGTAGTCTAACTATGACAGAGATTATAACACAGGATGTAGTCTAACTATGACAGAGATTATAACACAGGATGTAGTCTAACTATGACAGAGATTATAACACAGGATGTAGTCTAACTATGACAGAGATTATAACACAGGATGTAGTCTAACTATGACAGAGATTATAACACAGGATGTAGTCTAACTATGACAGAGATTTTAACACAGGATGTAGTCTAACTATGACAGAGATTATAACACAGGATGTAGTCTAACTATGACAGAAATTATAACACAGGATGTAGTCTAACTATGACAGAGATAATAACACAGGATGTAGTCTAACTATGACAGAGATTATATATAACACAGGAGGTAGTCTAACTATGACAGAGATTATAACACAGGATGTAGTCTAACTATGACAGAGGTTATAACACAGGATGTAGTCTAACTATGACAGAGATTATAACACAGGATGTAGTCCAACTATGACAGAGATTATAACACAGGATGTAGTCTAACTATGACAGAAATTATAACACAGGATGTAGTCTAACTATGACAGAGATAATAACACAGGATGTAGTCTAACTATGACAGAGATTATATATAACACAGGAGGTAGTCTAACTATGACAGAGATTATAACACAGGATGTAGTCTAACTATGACAGAGGTTATAACACAGGATGTAGTCTAACTATGACAGAGATTTTAACACAGGATGTAGTCTAACTATGACAGAGATTATAACACAGGATGTAGTCTAACTATGACAGAGATTATATATAACACAGGAGGTAGTCTAACTATGACAGAGATTATAACACAGGATGTAGTCTAACTATGACAGAGGTTATAACACAGGATGTAGTCTAACTATGACAGAGATTATATATAACACAGGATGGCATTAACTTAATTGACCGAAATTGGCCATCATATTACTTTATTGACCAACTAGTCTTCCTCTAGTGACTTGCCATCAATGATGACACTGTGTATTTCATTTTTTGTGTGTTTATAATGTCACTATTTTGAGGGAAATACTTATAAACTCACTGAATCTTAATAAATGTTAATACATATAAAACCAAATGTCATTGTCGGTCTTAACATCTAAAAATCTACCTTTCATCGTCAGTCCAACAATATAAATCTACATGTTACATTGACGGTCTAAACATCTTAATCTACCTTTTATCTTATAGATTTTGGGGTCATTTACTAAAATACATATTGTTTTAGCGTTGTTTTTTTTTACTACTATAAATGTGCACATTTCAGTTGTATGTACAAAAACAAAATTATTTTAAACCAATAATCTAAAATGATAAGGTATCATTATGTAATGCATGTATTTGTGAACTTTGAAAGGAATATTCTACACTAAGCTATTGTTATACAAAATATGTCCACTATCAACATTTGAAAGAAATATTCTAAAATTAACTATTGTTATATAAGGTATGTCCACTATTTATGAACATTTGAAAGGAGTATTCTACACTAAGCTATTGTTATATAAAGCATGTATTTCTGTACATTTGAAAGGAATATTCTACACAAAGGTATAGTTATATAAGGCATGTATTCTACACTCGTCTATCGTTATATAAGGTAAGTTCACTATTAATAAAACAAAAAGACAAGAAAGCATGGGTTATAAGGGTTGCATATGATGTGGAGAGTAAAATCATAATTGTATAGATACATATATAGAATAGGACTGTGATAATTTGATTGAATGCAATGGTAAAGACAATGAGATTTTTAAAATGTGTTAGCTCTCTTATTTGCTGCATGCAGTGAGAAGATTTCACTTATCTGTTGGAAGATGTCAGTTGATTTATTTGTTGACTTGATATTTAGTTTAGATTTTGTTCAAAGAAAGAACTTAACATTTATTTCTTCTTTTGAACAATGCATCTGTTAAAATGTTTCCTCTTTCAAATCTATGTCATCAAAGTGTTACTGAGAGACTCAACAACTTAAATGTTTATACCTGTGGTGTTGACGGAGGTGAGAGAGGGGAGAGCACCTGGTTGTTCCGCGATGAGAGCTGGTAGTGGTCGATGGGGGGAGGCGGGGCATGGTCAAGGACGGGGATCAGGTCGAGTGGACATGGAGGTCTTGTGGCTACTGGTGAGATGCTGTGGCTGCTGGAATGATTTTGGGGTGGGGGGGTGGCGGACAGGTAAGGAGATGTGCGGGTGAGGATGGGGAGGTAGCTGGCTGGAGTTGCTGCTGCTGCTGCTGACCTGCGGGGGGTTGATGGTAGTAAAGGTGTGCAAGATAATAAAACATCAAACTTAGAGAAAAGGCTTTTTCTGATATCTTTACTAAGTACTCTGGTAAAATTCATTTGAAGTTTACCTTGAATGGTAAAAATTGATAGTTAACTTTCTATCATTTATTATTGACATGGTCTGTCATTTATTATCTGACATGGTCTGTCATTTATTATATGACATGGTCTGTCATTTATTATATGTCATGGTCTGTCATTTATTATATGACATGGTCTGTCATTTATTATCTGACATGGTTTGTCATATGACAGTGTCTGTCATTTATTTTACAACAAGGTCTATCATTTGTTTTCACTAAATCTTGACTGGGGAAGCTAAGAAGAGAAATCAAACAAGCTTTACTTTAAATATGTATGGGCGGGTTGCATTGAAGGTGTAACATAATCAAACTTTGCTACCAATCAATCAATCATTTAATGACCAGGTAACACAACACTCAGTGTAAGCAGTTAGGGAGTAAGGGAAAGAACTCAAACCTGAAAAGTCATATGTACAAATGCAGAGATTCCCAAACATTTATGTAGTTATGGGCCTTGACAAATCCATAAACACCAACAATAGACAAGATAAAACTATCAACTTTTAAACACCAACAATAGACAAGATAAAACTATCAACTTTTTAGATATGATCAGAATGATAAAGTTGATCAATGGTCAAATTTTGCAGTGTTCATTTAAGAGGTATAACAAGTCATTGGTTTAACCAAGGTTAATCAAAGATGTTAATTTTGTTTGACTCCTTGCGATACCCTGTAAAAAATGTTCACGCTTTTAATGTGCAGTTTGGGAACCTCCGTATTTGAGTTATAAAAGGGAAATAACCTTTACCATTCATAATTAGAGCTTGTGAAAGTATGATGACTCATTTATTGCTAAATTAGGAAATGTTTCTGAATTTATTTTAACCTTTCAATTTTTTAAATAAAAATAATTCATTCTTTTACAGTTATTTAAAGAATATATGTTAAATTTTGAACATAAATAAACATTTATTTTATTTAGGTTGAAAATGGTTTAGAATAACTTCCATTAAAATTGATCTAGTTGTAAATATTGCTAAATCTCTGTGTTGTCTATATCATACCAGTAAATAAATGGGCTTTGTTAAGTGATTCTGCAAGGGATGAGTATAAGATATTATTAGAATAAATGCTCTATACATGGATACACAGTCGTTGACCATCTTCCCAAATACAATTCTTAAGACTTATTGTTTGAGCATATCACATATTCTAACATCTTGCAATTCTTTTAATTATCTCTATTAACTTTTCAGTTTTGCAGTAATTTGTTGAATACAATCATAAAGACTTAGAATCTAATTATAACTTATCCCTTTCTGGTCACTTTTATCAGTCATTTTAATATGTGCTTCAAAATTTTAACTACAACCACAAGATATGGATTGTTTTATACATTTATCATTTTTACTATAAAAATAACTTATATTATAAATTATTTGAAAGTATGTTCTATAAATGGGCTTGCTGTTACTTTTAATGAATAGATTTTTCTTGCATTGACTCCGAGAATTACCTGCATGTACCCAGAAGAGGGGAAATAATTCTGTAGCTGATACTCAATGTGTGCCCCGGTCGAGGCTGGCGGGGGTTGCTTGTCCTGTGACCTAGCTGAGCCTTGGGACTTGAAGGCGTTTGTGTCTGGAGAAGGTCCAGACGCCGGAGTGCTGTGACCCACGGGAAGGTTGGTGGTGCTGTTCCACTGGTGAGGGAGTGAGGCTATGCTGGCGTTGAAGGAGTTGCCGGCATTCATTGAGAGATTTGGGGTGGAACCCGTCGGTGACATGGCAAACTGAGGTCTGGCTGGCTTGGGAGGAGGAGGAGGTTCTTCATCAGAGCCATTGGAACCAGCTGGGCAAAGAAATAATTTGATTGTATTTTATATGAGCCATTGTAACCAGCTGGGCAAAGAATAGTTTTGATAGCTTGATTGTTAGCTCCCAATAGAATAAATGATGAAAGGAATTAAAGAAGGCCAAAAATAAATGATATTTGTTTAAAAGATTAACCCTGGAAAATTTAACATGTTTATCGAAAAGTTGATGCTGAGTTTACCCCATGATATGGCCTGTACTCTTCTGTTGTCTCGGTGCATCTCTTCTTCTTGTCTGCATCGCTCATCTTCTAAAATCTCCCTGAAATATTACATCAAATTTATATAAATATCAAATAGCTGGAAATATCAACATTAAATAGTTGTAGGTATCAATCAACATCAAATAGTTGGAGATATATATCTTGTACTGAACAGTCAAAGTACTGTACTAGGTACATGTAGTTATAAGTTGATCTAATTCAATGCCTACAGTTGACCATGACATGTTGGGCCTAGAGCAATGTTCTCTTTAAGCTGCGCGGCCACGCAGATATCTGACCAATGCCGGGCAGCAGTTAAGAATTACAGCGCAGCAAACTTTTAAAAAAATATTGCAAAAATAATGGATGCTCTGCAGCTTAGCACACAAGATTTTTTACTTTACACATGACCGACGAACATTAAATGGAACATTGGCCTTAGAGACCTTAGTCCAGCAGTCATTTCTGTCATATATTTGTGTGAACATATCAGAGACCTTAGTCCAGCAGACATTTCTGTCATATATTTGTGTGAACATATCAGAGACCTTAGTCCAGCAGTCATTTCAGTCATATATTTGTGTGAACATATCAGAGACATTAGTCCAGCAGTCATTTCAGTCATATATTTGTGTGAACATATCAGAGAAATTAGTCCAGCAGTCATTTCAGTCATATATTTGTGTGAAAATATCAGAGACATTAGTCCAGCAGTCATTTCTGTCATATATTACTGAAACTTTCTGACACTAGGGATATTCATTGACTTTTATCTTGTTCTTATAAATATCACAATCATGTTTATACAGTAAATATGTTTGTATACACATGACGAGTGCAGAATGACTGCACAAGTTTGTGACTTACGTGAGCCTAGTATTGTGACTTACGTGAGCCATATTTTGTGACTTACGTGAGCCATGTTTTGAGATCAGCAAATGAAAGGCGTTTGGAAGGTTCGTACTGCCAGCAGGAACACATGAGGTTGTAGAGGGAAGGAGGACATCCAGGCGGGAGTGGGAGACGTTCACCAGCCTCTATTTTACCGATGACATCGTTGTTTTTCACACCTTGAAATGGCTTGACACCATACATCAAGATCTCCCAGATACAAACACCTGCCATTAGAGTACAAGTTTGAAATATGTCCATTGCTATAGAGACTGGTTTAAAGATACAAAAACCTGCCATTAGAGTACAAGTTTGAAATATGTCCATTGCCATAGAGACTGGTTTAAAGATACACACACCTGCCATTAGAGTACAAGTTTGAAATATGTCCATTGTCATAGAGATTGGTTTAAAGATACAAACACCTGCCATTAGAGTACAAGTTTGAAATATGTCCATTGTCATAGAGACTGATTTAAAGATACAAACACCTGCCATTAGAGTACAAGTTTGAAATATGTCCATTGTCATAGAGACTGGTTTAAAGATACAAACACCTGCCATTAAAGTACAAGTTTGAAATATGTCCATTGTCATAGAGACTGGTTTAAAGATACAAACATCTGCCATTAGTGTACAAGTTTGAAATATGTCCATTGCCATAGAGACTAGTTTAAAGATACAAACACCTGCCATTAAAGTACAAGTTTGAAATATGTCCATTGTCATAGAGACTGGTTTAAAGATACAAACATCTGCCATTAGTGTACAAGTTTGAAATATGTCCATTGCCATAGAGACTAGTTTAAAGATACAAACACCTGCCATTAGAGTACAAGTTTGAAATATGTCCATTGCCATAGAGACTAGTTTAAAGATACAAACACCTGCCATTAGAGTACAAGTTTGAAATATGTCCATTGCCATAGAGACTGGTTTAAAGATACTAACACCTGCCATTAGAGTACAAGTTTGAAATATGTCCATTGCTATAGAGACTGGTTTAAAGATACAAACACCTGCCATTAGAGTACAAGTTTGAAATATGTCCATTGCCATAGAGACTGGTTTAAAGATACAAACACCTGCCATTAGAGTACAAGTTTGAAATATGTCCATTGCCATAGAGACTGGTTTAAAGATACAAACACCTGCCATTAGAGTACAAGTTTGAAATATGTCCATTGCCATAGAGACTGGTTTAAAGATACAAACACCTGCCATTAGAGTACAAGTTTGAAATATGTCCATTGCCATAGAGACTGGTTTAAAGATACAAACACCTGCCATTAAAGTACAAGTTTGAAATATGTCCATTGTCATAGAGACTGGTTTAAAGATACAAACACCTGCCATTAGAGTACAAGTTTGAAATATGTCCATTGCCATAGAGACTGGTTTAAAGATACAAACACCTGCCATTAGAGTACAAGTTTGAAATATGTCCATTGTCATAGAGACTGGTTTAAATATACAAAAACCTGCCATTAGAGTACAAGTTTGAAATATGTCCATTGCCATAGAGACTGGTTTAAAGACACAAACACCTGCCATTAGAGTACAAATTTGAAATATGTCCATTGCCATAGAGACTGGTTTAAAGATACAAACACCTGCCATTAAAGTACAAGTTTGAAATATGTCCATTGTCATAGAGACTGGTTTAAAGATACAAACACCTGCCATTAGAGTACAAGTTTGAAATATGTCCATTGCCATAGAGACTGGTTTAAAGATACACACACCTGCCATTAGAGTACAAGTTTGAAATATGTCCATTGTCATAGAGACTGGTTTAAATATACAAAAACCTGCCATTAGAGTACAAGTTTGAAATATGTCCATTGCCATAGAGACTGGTTTAAAGACACAAACACCTGCCATTAGAGTACAAATTTGAAATATGTCCATTGCTATAGAGACTGGTTTAAAGATACAAAAACCTGCCATTAGAGTACAAGTTTGAAATATGTCCATTGCCATAGAGACTGGTTTAAAGATACACACACCTGCCATTAGAGTACAAGTTTGAAATATGTCCATTGTCATAGAGATTGGTTTAAAGATACAAACACCTGCCATTAGAGTACAAGTTTGAAATATGTCCATTGTCATAGAGACTGATTTAAAGATACAAACACCTGCCATTAGAGTACAAGTTTGAAATATGTCCATTGTCATAGAGACTGGTTTAAAGATACAAACACCTGCCATTAAAGTACAAGTTTGAAATATGTCCATTGTCATAGAGACTGGTTTAAAGATACAAACATCTGCCATTAGTGTACAAGTTTGAAATATGTCCATTGCCATAGAGACTAGTTTAAAGATACAAACACCTGCCATTAAAGTACAAGTTTGAAATATGTCCATTGTCATAGAGACTGGTTTAAAGATACAAACATCTGCCATTAGTGTACAAGTTTGAAATATGTCCATTGCCATAGAGACTAGTTTAAAGATACAAACACCTGCCATTAGAGTACAAGTTTGAAATATGTCCATTGCCATAGAGACTAGTTTAAAGATACAAACACCTGCCATTAGAGTACAAGTTTGAAATATGTCCATTGCCATAGAGACTGGTTTAAAGATACTAACACCTGCCATTAGAGTACAAGTTTGAAATATGTCCATTGCTATAGAGACTGGTTTAAAGATACAAACACCTGCCATTAGAGTACAAGTTTGAAATATGTCCATTGCCATAGAGACTGGTTTAAAGATACAAACACCTGCCATTAGAGTACAAGTTTGAAATATGTCCATTGCCATAGAGACTGGTTTAAAGATACAAACACCTGCCATTAGAGTACAAGTTTGAAATATGTCCATTGCCATAGAGACTGGTTTAAAGATACAAACACCTGCCATTAGAGTACAAGTTTGAAATATGTCCATTGCCATAGAGACTGGTTTAAAGATACAAACACCTGCCATTAAAGTACAAGTTTGAAATATGTCCATTGTCATAGAGACTGGTTTAAAGATACAAACACCTGCCATTAGAGTACAAGTTTGAAATATGTCCATTGCCATAGAGACTGGTTTAAAGATACAAACACCTGCCATTAGAGTACAAGTTTGAAATATGTCCATTGTCATAGAGACTGGTTTAAAGATACAAACACCTGCCATTAGAGTACAAGTTTGAAATATGTCCATTGCCATAGAGACTGGTTTAAAGACACAAACACCTGCCATTAGAGTACAAATTTGAAATATGTCCATTGCCATAGAGACTGGTTTAAAGATACAAACACCTGCCATTAAAGTACAAGTTTGAAATATGTCCATTGTCATAGAGACTGGTTTAAAGATACAAACACCTGCCATTAGAGTACAAGTTTGAAATATGTCCATTGCCATAGAGACTAGTTTAAAGATACAAACACCTGCCATTAGAGTACAAGTTTGAAATATGTCCATTGCCATAGAGACTGGTTTAAAGATACAAACACCTGCCATTAGAGTACAAGTTTGAAATATGTCCATTGCCATAGAGACTGGTTTAAAGATACAAACACCTGCCATTAGAGTACAAGTTTGAAATATGTCCATTGCCATAGAGACTGGTTTAAAGATACAAACACCTGCCATTAGAGTACAAGTTTGAAATATGTCCATTGCCATAGAGACTGGTTTAAAGATACAAACACCTGCCATTAGAGTACAAGTTTGAAATATGTCCATTGCCATAGAGACTGGTTTAAAGATACAAACACCTGCCATTAGAGTACAAGTTTGAAATATGTCCATTGCCATAGAGACTGGTTTAAAGATACAAACACCTGCCATTAGAGTACAAGTTTGAAATATGTCCATTGCCATAGAGACTGGTTTAAAGATACAAACACCTGCCATTAGAGTACAAGTTTGAAATATGTCCATTGCCATAGAGACTGGTTTAAAGATACAAACACCTGCCATTAGAGTACAAGTTTGAAATATGTCCATTGCCATAGAGACTGGTTTAAAGATACAAACACCTGCCATTAGAGTACAAGTTTGAAATATGTCCATTGCCATAGAGACTGGTTTAAAGATACAAACACCTGCCATTAAAGTACAAGTTTGAAATATGTCCATTGTCATAGAGACTGGTTTAAAGATACAAACACCTGCCATTAGAGTACAAGTTTGAAATATGTCCATTGCCATAGAGACTGGTTTAAAGATACAAACACCTGCCATTAGAGTACAAGTTTGAAATATGTCCATTGTCATAGAGACTGGTTTAAATATACAAAAACCTGCCATTAGAGTACAAGTTTGAAATATGTCCATTGCCATAGAGACTGGTTTAAAGACACAAACACCTGCCATTAGAGTACAAATTTGAAATATGTCCATTGCCATAGAGACTGGTTTAAAGATACAAACACCTGCCATTAAAGTACAAGTTTGAAATATGTCCATTGTCATAGAGACTGGTTTAAAGATACAAACACCTGCCATTAGAGTACAAGTTTGAAATATGTCCATTGCCATAGAGACTGGTTTAAAGATACACACACCTGCCATTAGAGTACAAGTTTGAAATATGTCCATTGTCATAGAGACTGGTTTAAATATACAAAAACCTGCCATTAGAGTACAAGTTTGAAATATGTCCATTGCCATAGAGACTGGTTTAAAGACACAAACACCTGCCATTAGAGTACAAATTTGAAATATGTCCATTGCTATAGAGACTGGTTTAAAGATACAAAAACCTGCCATTAGAGTACAAGTTTGAAATATGTCCATTGCCATAGAGACTGGTTTAAAGATACACACACCTGCCATTAGAGTACAAGTTTGAAATATGTCCATTGTCATAGAGATTGGTTTAAAGATACAAACACCTGCCATTAGAGTACAAGTTTGAAATATGTCCATTGTCATAGAGACTGATTTAAAGATACAAACACCTGCCATTAGAGTACAAGTTTGAAATATGTCCATTGTCATAGAGACTGGTTTAAAGATACAAACACCTGCCATTAAAGTACAAGTTTGAAATATGTCCATTGTCATAGAGACTGGTTTAAAGATACAAACATCTGCCATTAGTGTACAAGTTTGAAATATGTCCATTGCCATAGAGACTAGTTTAAAGATACAAACACCTGCCATTAAAGTACAAGTTTGAAATATGTCCATTGTCATAGAGACTGGTTTAAAGATACAAACATCTGCCATTAGTGTACAAGTTTGAAATATGTCCATTGCCATAGAGACTAGTTTAAAGATACAAACACCTGCCATTAGAGTACAAGTTTGAAATATGTCCATTGCCATAGAGACTAGTTTAAAGATACAAACACCTGCCATTAGAGTACAAGTTTGAAATATGTCCATTGCCATAGAGACTGGTTTAAAGATACTAACACCTGCCATTAGAGTACAAGTTTGAAATATGTCCATTGCTATAGAGACTGGTTTAAAGATACAAACACCTGCCATTAGAGTACAAGTTTGAAATATGTCCATTGCCATAGAGACTGGTTTAAAGATACAAACACCTGCCATTAGAGTACAAGTTTGAAATATGTCCATTGCCATAGAGACTGGTTTAAAGATACAAACACCTGCCATTAGAGTACAAGTTTGAAATATGTCCATTGCCATAGAGACTGGTTTAAAGATACAAACACCTGCCATTAGAGTACAAGTTTGAAATATGTCCATTGCCATAGAGACTGGTTTAAAGATACAAACACCTGCCATTAGAGTACAAGTTTGAAATATGTCCATTGCCATAGAGACTGGTTTAAAGATACAAACACCTGCCATTAGAGTACAAGTTTGAAATATGTCCATTGTCATAGAGACTGGTTTAAATATACAAAAACCTGCCATTAGAGTACAAGTTTGAAATATGTCCATTGCCATAGAGACTGGTTTAAAGACACAAACACCTGCCATTAGAGTACAAATTTGAAATATGTCCATTGCCATAGAGACTGGTTTAAAGATACAAACACCTGCCATTAAAGTACAAGTTTGAAATATGTCCATTGTCATAGAGACTGGTTTAAAGATACAAACACCTGCCATTAGAGTACAAGTTTGAAATATGTCCATTGTCATAGAGACTAGTTTAAAGATACAAACACCTGCCATTAGAGTACAAGTTTGAAATATGTCCATTGCCATAGAGACTGGTTTAAAGATACAAACACCTGCCATTAGAGTACAAGTTTGAAATATGTCCATTGTCATAGAGACTGGTTTAAATATACAAACACCTGCCATTAGAGTACAAGTTTGAAATATGTCCATTGCCATAGAGACTGGTTTAAATATACAAACACCTGCCATTAGAGTACAAGTTTGAAATATGTCCATTGCCATAGAGACTGGTTTAAAGATACAAACACCTGCCATTAGAGTACAAGTTTAAAATATGTCCATTGTCATAGAGACTGGTTTAAAGATACAAACACCTGCCATTAGAGTACAAGTTTGAAATATGTCCATTGCCATAGAGACTGGTTTAAAGATACAAACACCTGCCATTAGAGTACAAGTTTGAAATTTGTCCATTGCCATAGAGACTGGTTTAAAAATACAAACACCTGCCATTAGAGTACAAGTTTGAAATATGTACATTGCCATAGAGACTGGTTTAAAGATACAAACACCTGCCATTAGAGTACAAGTTTGAAATATGTCCATTGTCATAGAGACTGGTTTAAAGATGAACAAAAAATATTTGTTTAACCCATATTTTGTGCCAATTTTAAATAATTTGATCGATAACTTGGAGCAGAGAATGATATTTCAGTTCTATTTCATCCCAGCAGTCTGCATTTATAATTTATGTCCATATGATGTATGTTAGATTCTGTCATTATGTCAACTTGACAAAAACATGTCAGGGATGTTACCATGTCATTGTTAGTTTCCAGTAATTGACATCTAATATTGGTTCAAGCTGAATATAGTATTTTACTAATACAAAGGTTTCAAGATACAAAAAATACAAGATGCGAGAAGCCACTAGAAGAATTTTTTGTTCCAAGATACGAAATAAATCTAAGAAAAACACGCAGCTGACAACAGTGGGTATCACACATCTGACAACAGTGGGTATCACACATCTGACAACAGTGGGTATCACACATCTGACAACAGTGGGTATCACACATCTGACAACAGTGGGTATCACACATCTGACAACAGTGGGTATCACACATCTGACAACAGTGGGTATCACACATCTGACAACAGTGGGTATCACACAGCTGACAACAGTGGGTATCACACAGCTGACAACAGTGGGTATCACACATCTGACAACAGTGGGTATCATACAGCTGACAACAGTGGGTATCATACAGCTGACAACAGTGGGTATCACACATCTGACAAATGTGGGTATCACACAGCTGACAACAGTGGGTATCATACAGCTGACAACAGTGGGTGTCAGTGTTGACAGAAAAGGTTTAAACAGGTCGTGTTGTTGCACAGTTAAATGATATTTGTCTGAATCGTTTCAGAAACCAGGCAAAAACAAGTTTCCTTGCTCAATATGAGACCATTAGTGGCTAAGAGACCATTAGTGGCTAAGAGACCATTAGTGGCTAAGAGACCATTAGTGGCTAAGAGATCATTAGTGGCAAAGAGACCATTAGTGGCTAAGAGACCATAGTGGCTAAGAGACCATTAGTGGCTAAGAGACCATTAGTGGCTAAGAGACCATTAGTGGCTAAGAGACCATTAGTGGCTAAGAGACCATTAGTGGCTAAGAGACCATTAGTGGCTAAGAGACCATTAGTGGGCGAAGATGTTGGTGGAAGTGAGGCGAAGAAAATGAAAAGTGCAAAATAAAATTAGAAAGCGTAAAACAAAAAGTTTTTTAAAAAAATTTTAATGTAAAAATCAAATAAAAAATTGCCATAAGTTTAAGTTTTATTTTAGGTATGTTTAGTGTAGACTTGTACTAATTGTGTTTATTGAGAATTAATTCATGTCAAGTTTGTATGTAACGCATTATTTTCATAAAGTTAAGTGTTTTGTATGTAATGCCCTAATGTTTTCTGCCATCCATTCTCCTCCCCTATCACCTTCTCTGACACTTCGCCACATCGCCTCACTCAAAAGGTAAGGATTCACATTTGAATACATATTACATTTCATTTATTTTATTCTGTTTTCATTGTTTTATTATTATTTATTTGATTTATAATGTGTACTTTTAAGGATTGAAGAATCCTACTTTTTTTCTCTATAGTTTTCCATGATATTTTAAACTTTTAGTGTTGTTTCTGTGTGGCTTGGAATGGATTAAGTATTTTACATGTAATACTTGGTTCCAGATACAATAGATCCAAGGTATGAAAGCCACCCGGAACAGATTAATTTCATATCTTGAGGTACCACTGTATTAACTATTTTCAAAGATTTTTATCTGCTTCAAAAACATAATTTGCATACCAACATCAATCGCTAACAAACATCGCTTGCTTACCAAACATCCAAACATCGCTTGCTTACCAAACATCCAAACATCGCTTGCTTACCAAACATCCAAACATCGCTTGCTTACCAAACATCCAAACATCGCTTGCTTACCAAACATCCAAACATTGCTTGCTTACCAAACATCCAAACATCGCTTGCAGTAGTAAACCTCCTAAAGTTGATGGACTCGGGAGCCATCCATTTGATAGGGAGCTTTCCTTTAGAAGCTGAAATAAGAAACAAAACCATAATAACATTTTACTTTGGATTTATAGTTTACATATGACCACCACTAGGTGGCAGTGTTTAAACACTTAGATATGACCACCACTAGGTGGCAGTGTTTAAACACTTAGATATGACCACCACTAGGTGGCAGTGTTTAAACACTTAGATATGACCACCACTAGGTGGCAGTGTTTAAACACTTAGATGTGACCACCACTAGGTGGCAGTGTTTAAAAACTTATATATGACCACCACTAGGTGGGAGTGATGAAAAAAAAATTTAAAACATATTTCAACATTATATTATGAATAAATAAATTTAAGTTAACATAAGCATCAACATTTTCAAAGTCATTTGTTTTTTTTTGTTCTTTTAGATTGTGCAGCACCTATTTCTAAGAACATCTTGAACATATTTCAGTCCATAACTGTAAGACACACCTATTGTAATGTCCATACCTGTAAGACACACCTATTGTAATGTCCATACCTGTAAGTAGGGCTGTCAATTTTGTTGAAAAAAGCTGCCCGGGTACCCGTGAAAATTTCGGACGGGTACCCGGGTTACCCGTTCTAAACTTAAACGTCGCATAATTTTCCCCGTCATGATCGCTATACAATACAATGCAACCTAGCCACCATTCATGCACCTCATTTCACACAGTAGTAGTAGCCAACGGCTTGCTTCCAGTTACAGTAACATACTATTACTAATGCACTATAATTAACTATAATGCACTAAAAACTTTTATTCAATTCCTGCTGTAAATGCATTCGTCATACTCTTAAATGACAATAAACTGAACATGCAAACAAAATGTCTACGGCAATGACGTAATATTCAGTTTCATACCTTTAATGTTAATATCCACTTGGCGTCGGTAGTCGATGCTAATGGCGATGAAGGACGCAATACTGCGGTAAATCTCAAGTGATCGTGCTTTGGTCAGTGGTACTGCTTTTGTTGACACCAAAATATTTCTGATATTGGGTGGATCGGCGGTTTGTTTATCAATATCAATTATATGAATAACGTTCACATGTCGTTTTATCGCGTTGGGTTGCCACCCTTCACAGACACAATTTAATTACAATGGTTGCATTTTGCCGTGTCGCTGTCAACTTGATTAGCCTGATTCCATACGACGTCTAACCCATCTTGTTAACTTTGGGTGTATTATTAATATCAATTTTTGGGCTAGGCAAACACGTGTCAATGAATACAAGAAACACACGCGAATGCAAGGGTGTGGGTTATAGCAGTGCTTCTCAAAGTGGGGGTCCGCGCAAGTTATCAAGAAAGGAGAGAAAAATATAATTATAATCCTCCAATTGCTATCAATAATACCAACCCTATAGAATTTGTCATTTTTGACAATAAGCAAATAAATGAAAGAAATAAAAGGAAATAAAATAAAAGGAAATATAATTCATTTCGCTACCATGTAAGTACAGGGAAAATAGTGCACCGGTTCCAGATGCAATGAAAAACATTCCTGCCGGTCCGCAATACAAAAAATTTTTGAGAAGCACTGGGTTATAGGAGGGAAGAGAGGAGAGGGGGGGGGAGAGTAGAAAAAAACGCCATTAGATAGATAGTATCAATCGGTGACCCACGGTCGGCTATTTCAAAGCAAAGTTAGTTCTAAAGCAAGGGTGTTTGAATGAACAAAAAACAAACACGGCATCTTTCATCTCTGTGCAGTTCATCCTCACAGCCGACGTCTGCCCATCCTACACTGTTAGTAACTATTCAATTTATTAAATTTAAATACTTACGACCTTGTACGAATTATTAGCATCAGTTTTTCTAGGTCACCACGTGTTAATGAACACAAGAAGTAAGGCGGATGTAAGGGGTGTGGGTTATAGGAGTGAAGGGAGGAGAGGGGGTAAATAAACAATATTAGCTAGTATCAATCGGCGTATTTCAAAGCAAAGTTAGTCAAAGCAAGAGTGTTTTTTTTATTAACAAACACAGCGTCTTTCATCTCTAAGCAGTCCATCATTTTTTTTTGGCAGAGGACTTTTGTTTTCGTTATACGATTCTTTTAAAGAACTATTTTTTTAGTGTGTTGTGCGATTTCTGTTTCAGGTTGAGAGAAAAAAAATATATACCAAAATACATTGTATTTATTGGGACCGTATTTTATTTCCCGTTGACAGATATTTCCCGTTGACAGATATTTCTCCTTAGAAGTACTTCACAGCATATATTTGAAACAAAAATTTTCATTTGATAAATTGTTTCGCAAGCCAACAATGTAAACACAAAAAGCCGCATGGGAGCCGAAGTTTGGCCTACGGTTAATATAGACATAGAAGCCACATTTTCACGGGTACCCGGGCGGAATTTTATTACCCGGGTAATCACACGGCAACGGGTACCCGGGTCCCGGGTACCCGTTGACAGGCCTACCTGTAAGACACACCTATTGCACCCCTTTGTAATGTCCATACCTGTAAGACACGTCTATTGTAATGTCCATGCCTGTAAGACACACCTATTGTAATGTCCATACCTGTAAGACACACCTATTGCAATGGCCATACCTGTAAGACACACCTATTGTAATGTCCATACCTGAAAGACACACCTATTGTAATGTCCATACCTGTAAGACACACCTATTGCGCCCACCTTTGTAATGTTCATACCTGTAAGACACACCTATTGCGCCCACCTTTGTAATGTCCATACCTGTAAGACACACCTTTTGCTCACCTTTGTAATGTCCATACCTGTAAGACACACCCACCTTTGTAATAGCTTTGCTCCTCCACCCATCTAGATAGTCCGAAGTCTCCCAACTTGACAATGTCATGGGATGACACCAGAACATTCCTGGCGGCAATGTCCCTAGCAAACAAACAAACAAGGAATCAACTCACGATAGGCCCACCTCAATATAAGACACTTAAACAATAAATAAGATAGAACAAGACATGAAGTTTTCTCTTCAAAATATTCAAAAGGTCATACAAAGGTAATCTATCTAAACTATTAATTCTATTAAACATGTTAGTGTCATTGCAGGATTACTAGTAAATATATGTGTCAATATTATCAATAAAATGTTTATTTTACAAGAAAGTCCGAGACAAAAATCGTAAATTTTTATGGTAAATACAAGATTTTACTGTATATCTATTAAGTAGAAAATGACTGATACATGTGTAGCTTACCTATGTACAAATTTCTTGCTCTCTAAATAAGAGAGTGCTGTACTGAGTTGATAGGAGTAGAGAATCAACATGACAAGATCCAACCTCTGTTCATTGTTTTGTAGGTAGGCACGCATCTGGTGGGTGACAACACAAGTAAAGACATTATACACGCATCTGGTGGGTGACAACACAAGTAAAGACATTATACATGCATCTGGTGGGTGACAACACAAGTAAAGACATTATACACGCATCTGGTGGGGAACAACACAAGTACATGTAAAGACATTATACACACATCTGGTGGGTGACAACACAAGTAAAGACATTATACACGCATCTGGTGGGTGACAAAACAAGTAAAGACATTATAGACGCTTCTGGTGGGTGACAACACAAGTAAAGACATTATACATGCATCTGCTGGGTGACAACACAAGTAAAGACATTATACACGCATCTGGTGGGTGACAACACAAGTAAAGACATTATACACGCATCTGGTGGGTGACAACACAAGTAAAGACATTATACACGCATCTGGTGGGTGACAACACAAGTAAAGACATTATACACGCATATGGTGGGTGACAACACAAGTAAAGACATTATACACGAATCTGGTGGGGAACAACACAAGTAAAGACATACACACATCTGGTGGGTGACAACACAAGTAAAGACATTATACACGCATCTGGTGGGGAACAACACAAGTAAAGACATTATACACACATCTGGTGGGGAACAACACAAGTAAAGACATTATACACACATCTGGTGGGGAAAAACACAAGTAAAGACATTATACACGCATCTGGTGGGTGACAACACAAGTAAAGACATTATACATGCATCTGCTGGGTGACAACACAAGTAAAGACAATATACACGCAACTGGTGGGTGACAACACAAGTAAAGACATTATACACGCATCTGGTGGGGAACAACACAAGTAAAGACATTATACACGCATCTGGTAAGGAACAACACAAGTAAAGACATTATACACGCATCTGGTGGGGGACAACACAAGTAAAGACAGAATACACGCATCTGGTGAGTGACAACACAAGTAAAGACATTATACACGCATCTGGTGGGGAACAACACAAGTAAAGACATTATACACACATCTGGTGTGACAACACAGGTAAAGACATTATACACGCATCTGGTGGGTGACAACACAAGTAAAGACATTATACACACATCTGGTGTGACAACACAGGTAAAGACATTATACACGCATCTGGTGGGTGACAACACAAGTAAGGACATTATACACGCATCTGGTGGTGAACAACACAAGTAAAGACATTATAAACACATCTGGTGGGTGACAACACAACTAAAGACATTATATACACATCTGGTGGGGAAAAACACAAGTAAAGACATTATACACACATCTGGTGGGGAACAACACAAGTAAAGACATTATACACACATCTGGTGGGTGACAACACAAGTAAAGACATTATACACGCATCTGGTGGGTGACAACACAAGTAAAGACACTATACACGCATCTGGTGGGCGACAACACAAGTAAAGACATTATACACGCATCTGGTGGGTGACAACACAAGTAAAGACATTATACACACATCTGGTGGGGAACAACACAAGTAAAGACATTATACACGCATCTGGTGGGGAACTACACAAGTAAAGACATTATACACGCATCTGGTGGGGAACAACACAAGTAAAGACATTATACACACATCTGGTGGGGAACAACACAAGTAAAGACATTATACATGCATCTGGTGGGGAACAACACAAGTAAAGACATTATACACACATCTGGTGGGGAACAACACAAGTAAAGACATTATACTTTATACACACATCTGGTGTGTGACAACATAAGACATTATACACACATCTGGTAGGTGACAACACAAGACATTATACTCACTAAGTCTGATCTCTTCCCCCACCCCCACCCCATAAAAGCTCATCTCATCCACAGGGTTCATAGTCACAGATCCGGTGATGAGCATCCCATGTTCAATCACACCAAACCATTGTTACAACGGCCCACGGGCATCCAACCATGACATAAACTTTCATCCAATGTTCTGGTATCAAGACTGTGACAAGTATGTGCAGACCTCCCCATGTTCTGGTATCAAGACTGTGACAAGTATGTGCAGACCTCCCCATGTTATGATATCAAGGCTGTGACAAATATGTGCAGACCTCCCCATGTTATGATATCAAGACTGAGACAATGTGACAAGTATGTGCAGACCTCCCCATGTTATGATATGAAGACTGTGACAATGTGACAAGTATGTGCAGAGCTCCCCATGTTATGATATGAAGACTGTGACAAGTATGTGCAGACCTCCCCATGTTATGATATCAAGACTGTGACAATGTGACAAGTATGTGCAGACCTCCCCATGTTTGGCCAACTCCATGACGATCCACACAGGAGCAGTGTCTGAGCAGATTCCAATCAACTTGATAATGTGTGGGTGGTCAAACTGTTGCATGATATCTGTGAGTGGACACAGATAGGAAGTTAACATTAAAAATTGACAGAGATAGGAAGTCAACATAAAAAATTGACAGCGATAGGAAGTTAACAATATAAATTTACAGCGATAGGAAGTTAACATTTACACATTTAACATTCAGTGCCGACGCCGAGGTCGTTGATTAGTATTTAATGTTAGCAGTTCCCAAACATTGTGGACAGTTTTTTCTACTTCTACTTGGCTGACAAGACATATCTGTAGGTTATTTTGGAAAAGAAGATATTCTGAGTGGTGACAAACTTCTATATTTCACATAGAGGCACAAGCAACTTCAGTCTATTTCTAAGGGTAAATTAGAGCGAGTATAGCAATAAGAGCAATTAGAGCGAGTATAGCAATTATAGTGAGTACAGCAATTAGAGTGAGTATAGCAATTAGAGTGAGTATAGCAATTAGAGTGAGTATAGCAATTAGAGTGAGTATAGCAATTAGAGTGAGTATAGCAATTAGAGTGAGTACAGCAATTAGAGTGAGCATATCAATTAGAGTGAGTATAGCAATTAGAGCAATTAGAGTGAGTACAGCAATTAGAGTGAGTATAGCAATTAGAGTGAGTATAGCAATTAGAGTGAGTATAGCAATTAGAGTGAGTATAGCAATTAGAGTGAGTATAGCAATTAGACTGAGTATAGCAATTAGAGTGAGTATAGCAATTAGAGTGAGTATAGCAATTAGAGTGAGTATAGCAATTAGAGTGAGTATAGCAATTAGAGTGAGTATAGCAATTAGAGTGAGTACAGCAATTAGAGTGAGTATAGCAATTAGAGTGAGTATAGCAATTAGAGTGAGTATAGCAATTAGAGTGAGTATAGCAATTAGAGTGAGTATAGCAATTAGAGTGAGTATAGCAATTAAAGTGAGCATAGCAATTAGAGTGAGTATAGCAATTAGAGCAATTAGAGTGAGTACAGCAATTAGAGTGAGTATAGCAATTAGAGTGAGTATAGCAATTAGAGTGAGTATAGCAATTAGAGTGAGTATAGCAATTAGAGTGAGTATAGCAATTAGAGCAATTAGAGTGAGTACAGCAATTAGAGTGAGTATAGCAATTAGAGTGAGTATAGCAATTAGAGCAATTAGAGTGAGTACAGCAATTAGAGTGAGTATAGCAATTAGAGTGAGTACAGCAATTAGAGTGAGTATAGCAATTAGAGTGAGTATAGCAATTAGAGTGAGCATAGCAATTAGAGTGAGTATAGCAATTAGAGCAATTAGAGTGAGTACAGCAATTAGAGTGAGTATAGCAATTAGAGTGAGTATAGCAATTAGAGTGAGTATAGCAATTAGAGTGAGTATAGCAATTAGAGTGAGTATAGCAATTAGAGTGAGTATAGCAATTAGAGTGAGTATAGCAATTAGAGTGAGTATAGCAATTAGAGTGAGTATAGCAATTAGAGTGAGTATAGCAATTAGAGTGAGTATAGCAATTAGAGTGAGTATAGCAATTAGAGTGAGTACAGCAATTAGAGTGAGCATATCAATTAGAGTGAGTATAGCAATTAGAGTGAGTATAGCAATTAGAGTGAGTATAGCAATTAGAGTGAGTATAGCAATTAGAGCAATTAGAGTGAGTATAGCAATTAGAGTGAGTATAGCAATTAGAGTGAGTATAGCAATTAGAGTGAGTATAGCAATTAGAGTGAGTATAGCAATTAGAGTGAGTATAGCAATTAGAGTGAGTACAGCAATTAGAGTGAGTATAGCAATTAGAGTGAGTACAGCAATTAGAGCAATTAGAGTGAGTATAGCAATTAGAGTGAGTATAGCAATTAGAGTGAGTACAGCAATTAGAGTGAGCATATCAATTAGAGTGAGTATAGCAATTAGAGCAATTAGAGTGAGTACAGCAATTAGAGTGAGTACAGCAATTAGAGTGAGTACAGCAATTAGAGTGAGTATAGCAATTAGAGTGAGTATAGCAATTAGAGTGAGTACAGCAATTAGAGTGAGTACAGCAATTAGAGTGAGTATAGCAATTAGAGTGAGTATAACAATTAGAGTGAGTATAGCAATTAGAGTGAGTATAGCAATTAGAGTGAGTACAGCAATTAGAGTGAGTACAGCAATTAGAGTGAGTATAGCAATTAGAGTGAGTATAACAATTAGAGTGAGTATAGCAATTAGAGTGAGTATAACAATTAGAGTGAGTATAGCAGTTAGAGCAATTAGAGTGAGTACAGCAATTAGAGTGAGTATAGCAATTAGAGCAATTAGAGTGAGTACAGCAATTAGAGTGAGTACAGCAATTAGAGTGAGTATAGCAATTAGAGTGAGTATAGCAATTAGAGTGAGTATAGCAATTAGAGTGAGTATAGCAATTAGAGTGAGCATAGCAATTAGAGTGAGTATAGCAATTAGAGCAATTAGAGTGAGTACAGCATTTAGAGTGAGTATAGCAATTAGAGTGAGTATAGCAATTAGAGTGAGCATAGCAATTAGAGTGAGTATAGCAATTAGAGCATTTAGAGTGAGTATAGCAATTAGAGTGAGTATAGCAATTAGAGTGAGTATAGCAATTAGAGTGAGCATATCAATTAGAGTGAGTATAGCAATTAGAGCAATTAGAGTGAGTATAGCAATTAGAGCAATTAGAGTGAGTACATCATTTAGAGTGAGTATAGCAATTAGAGTGAGTATAGCAATTAGAGTGAGCATATCAATTAGAGTGAGTATAGCAATTAGAGCAATTAGAGTGAGTATAGCAATTAGAGCAATTAGAGTGAGTACAGCATTTAGAGTGAGTATAGCAATTAGAGTGAGTATAGCAATTAGAGTGAGTATAACAATTAGAGTGAGTACAGCAATTAGAGTGAGTATAGCAATTAGAGTGAGTATAGCAATTAGAGTGAGTATAGCAATTAGAGTGAGTATAGCAATTAGAGTGAGTATAGCAATTAGAGTGAGTATAGCAATTAGAGTGAGTATAGCAATTAGAGTGAGTATAGCAATTAGAGTGAGTATAGCAATTAGAGTGAGTATAGCAATTAGAGTGAGTATAGCAATTAGAGTGAGTATAGCAATTAGAGTGAGTATTGCAATTAGAGTGAGTATAGCAATTAGAGTGAGTATAGCAATCAGAGCAATTAGAGTGAGTATAGCAATTAGAGCAATTAGAGTGAGTATAGCAATTAGAGTGAGCATATCAATTACAGTGAGTATAGCAATTAGAGTGAGTATAGCAATTAGAGTGAGCATATCAATTAGAGTGAGTATAGCAATTAGAGTGAGTATAGCAATTAGAGTGAGTCATATCAATTAGAGTGAGTATAGCAATTAGAGTGAGTATAGCAATTAGAGTGAGTATAGCAATTAGAGTGAGTATAGCAATTAGAGTGAGCATATCAATTACAGTGAGTATAGCAATTAGAGTGAGCATATCAATTACAGTGAGTATAGCAATTAGAGTGAGTATAGCAATTAGAGTGAGCATAGCAATTAGAGTGAGTATAGCAATTAGAGCAATTAGAGTGAGTACAGCATTTAGAGTGAGTATAGCAATTAGAGTGAGTATAGCAATTAGAGTGAGTATAGCAATTAGAGTGAGTATAGCAATTACAGTGAGTATAGCAATTAGAGTGAGTATAGCAATTAGAGTGAGCATAGCAATTAGAGCAATTAGAGTGAGTATAGCAATTAGAGTGAGTATAGCAATTAGAGTGAGTATAGCAATTAGAGTGAGTATAGCAATTAGAGTGAGCATAGCAATTAGAGTGAGTATAGCAATTAGAGCAATTAGAGTGAGTACAGCATTTAGAGTGAGTATAGCAATTAGAGTGAGTATAGCAATTAGAGTGAGTATAGCAATTAGAGTGAGTATAGCAATTAGAGTGAGTATAGCAATTAGAGTGAGTATAGCAATTAGAGTGAGTATAGCAATTAGAGTGAGTATAGCAATTAGAGTGAGTATAGCAATTAGAGTGAGTATAGCAATTAGAGTGAGTATAGCAATTAGAGTGAGTATAGCAATTAGAGTGAGTATAGCAATTAGAGTGAGTATAGCAATTAGAGTGAGTATAGCAATTAGAGTGAGTATAGCAATTAGAGTGAGTATAGCAATTAGAGTGAGTATAGCAATTAGAGTGAGAATAACAATTAGAGTGAGTATAGCAATTAGAGTGAGTATAGCAATTAGAGTGAGAATAACAATTAGAGTGAGTATAGCAATTAGAGTGAGTATAGCAATTAGAGTGAGTATAACAATTAGAGTGAGTATAACAATTAGAGTGAGAATAACAATTAGAGTGAGTATAGCAATTAGAGTGAGTATAGCAATTAGAGTGAGTATAGCAATTAGAGTGAGTATAGCAATTAGAGTGAGTATAGCAATTTGAGTGAGCATAGCAATTAGAGTGAGTATAGCAATTAGAGTGAGTATAGCAATTAGAGTGAGTATAGCAATTAGAGTGAGTATAGCAATTAGAGTGAGTATAGCAATTAGAGTGAGTATAGCAATTAGAGTGAGTATAACAATTAGAGTGAGTATAGCAATTAGAGTGAGTATAGCAATTAGAGTGAGTATAGCAATTAGAGTGAGTACAGCAATTAGAGTGAGTATAGCAATTAGAGTGAGTATAACAATTAGAGTGAGTATAGCAATTAGAGTGAGTATAGCAATTAGAGTGAGTATAACAATTAGAGTGAGTATAACAATTAGAGTGAGTATAACAATTAGAGTGAGTATAACAATTAGAGTGAGTATAGCAATTAGAGTGAGTATAGCAATTAGAGTGAGAATAACAATTAGAGTGAGTATAACAATTAGAGTGAGTATAGCAATTAGAGTGAGTATAGCAATTAGAGTGAGAATAACAATTAGAGTGAGTATAGCAATTAGAGTGAGTATAGCAATTAGAGTGAGTATATCAATTAGAGTGAGTATAGCAATCAGAGCAAGTAGAGTTGGTTTAGTCAAAGTTTGGAAGAAAACAAAATGACATTCTTATAAAAATTTCACCTCGAAGCCTTCACTAGTATAGAAAACAAAGTTCATATGTTCATCTTTGTTTTCTATACTAAAGGTGAAATTTGAAGTTAAACTTTCAATTATGAATGAATCCCAACTTACAGGCTTCTTCTAAGAACTTTTCTGTCATACATTCCTCACCATCTTCCTTGCACGTCTTGATGGCCACCGGGACCTGCATCCCTTCCTGCACAATAATACAAACTTCTTTAATGGCTGCATCAGATGGTCAAATATTGGACAGTGAGGGGCATTACCATTCAAACTTACATTATTTAAAAACACAAGTTGCAATCAGGCTTCCATTCTGAACCAACAGTTGGATCATTTGACTAAGTATAGAAGTATCTAGTACCAATTATTGAACATATCTAATGTATTTGACTAAGTATAGAAGTATCTAGTACCAATTATTGAACATATCTAATGTATTTGACTAAGTATAGAAGTATCTAGTACCAATTATTGAACATATCTAATGTATTTGACTAAGTATAGAAGTATCTAGTACCAATTATTGAACATATCTAATGTATTTGACTAAGTATAGAAGTATCTAGTACCAATTATTGAACATATCTAATGCTGTGACCAGTTACTAATGCTCTCATTTGTTCTCCATAAAATACCATTAACTTGTAGTTCCATGGGTAAATCTATTTAAGTAGGTCAATGTGTTTTTATTTAGTAACCTGAATTTACTTGAGCTCACCATTTAACGTGGTCACCATGCATCCATCATGCTCTGCTAACATACAAAATATGATAATTAAATAGTGGGCCTCACACATCTCTATAACTATAACATTATCTCTTGCCTTATCAAAGTACATTCCCTTATAGACATCGCCAAATTGACCTTCTCCCAGTATCTCCACAAGGCGAATGTGGTCTCGTGGAATTTCATAATCTCGAGCTACAGAAACAGTAGATGAAAAATGTTGATATTTGCAGACATGCAGTGGTTATCATTCAATTCTAAAACCATTTAAGTTATACATTCTTACAAGTTTAACACAAGTACAACCTTTGCTGTCATAACACAAGATTTGTTCATCTGAGTTTTAACTAATAACAAACATGTTTTTCTATCTGTCATGTGATAACAAGTTGATTTTCTCCCTTGCAGTTCAGAACAGAAGTTGTTAAAATTATGGAAGTGTCTATTGGTACTCTATTACCAATAGCTCTCTACAAGCTATTAGTAGCTGACTACCAATAGCTATTTGTAGTCAACCAATCAGATAAAAGCAACACTTAATAGCCACTGATTTAACCTTTTAAAATTCACCAATTGTATCAAACTTCCTTCGTCTCATGGTTGAGAGTTGGACTTGTGAACTGAATGTATGAAGAAGCTATTGGTAGCTGACTACCAATAGCCGCAGCCTAAAAATAATTTTGTTCCATAGTCTGTAAGAATTTATTAGAATACTATGTACCTAAATTGAAATGGTTGCTAGTTAAGTTATTATTGACTTATGATGGCAGCTCATTTTCATTTTGGAGAAATTGTATACATGTCTTGTCATTACATGGATCTAACTGAATTGTTAATGAAATTATTTTATGTGTTGTAACTTAATGTGTGCAATAACAAAACCAAAAAAAACACATTTTCCTATTTGTAGACATATTTATATCTAGTAGAACATATTGAAGTCTAGTAGAGCATAGAACATATTTATGTCTAGTAGAACATATTGAAGTCTAGTAGAGCATAGAACATATTTATGTCTAGTAGAACATATTGAAGTCTAGTAGAGCATAGAACATATTTATGTCTAGTAGAACATATTGAAGTCTAGTAGAGCATAGAACATATTTATGTCTAGTAGAACATATTGAAGTCTAGTAGAGCATAGAACATATTTATGTCTAGTAGAACATATTGAAGTCTAGTAGAGCATAGAACATATTTATGTCTAGTAGAACATATTGAAGTCTAGTAGAGCATAGAACATATTTATGTCTAGTAGAACATATTGAAGTCTAGTTGAGCATAGAACATATTTATGTCTAGTAGAACATAGAGCATAGTAAAATACTTTAACAAAACCATTCATTCTCCTATTGCATCAAAAGACTTCATCTTGCCCTAAAAACATTCTATTTTTTTTTAGCTTGCATCAAATTCTGAATTTTTGCGTGTTAAGTTAGAATGTAAAATAATGATGTTAATTATTGTAACATCACCAATAACATAATTTAACGGTAACGTTTTATACTAATATTATAAATTATATGTTAAAAGCTTATTGGTGATAATGATATAATACTCTAATAGATGTCAATGATACCATATGTTATCACTATCATGCAGTCTATCCATCATTAAGAAACATTGATTGATCCTAACACTATAAGCTTTCCACTTAAAGAAGCTGTACACTTGTACATCTCAAGGGTTAACTCTATTATATAACAGGATTATGTGCCCAGTGGTCACTCAATTATCTAACATGTGCCCAGTGGTCACTCAATTATCTAACATGTGCCCAGTGGTCACTCAATTATCTAACATATGCCCAATGGCCACTCAATTATCTAAAATGTGACTAGTGACCACTCAATTATCTAACATGTGCCCAGGGGTCACTCAATTATCTAAAATGTGTTTAATACTTTTGTAAAACACTTGTCTAACAATAGATTTGGCTTCTGATAAAAAGAGCATTATCATCAATGAATACTGTCCCTAATTGTATCTCATTACATGAAATAGTTCTCAATGTTCACATATATATTAAATTACTACTGTTTGCCGTGTCCCAAGTTGCAGTGCCCCTCTAAGCCCCGCCCCTTTTACTGTTTGCTGTGCCCCTGGTTGCAGTGCCCCTCTAAGCCCCGCCCCTTTTACTGTTTGCTGTGTCCCTGGTTGCAGTGCCCCTCTAAGCCCCGCCCCTTTTACTGTTTGCTGTGTCCCTGGTTGCAGTGCCCCTCTAAGCCCCGCCCCTTTTACTGTTTGCTGTGTCCCTGGTTGCAGTGACCCCTCTAAGCCCCGCCCCTTTTACTGTTTGCTGTGTCCCTGGTTGCAGTGCCCCTCTAAGCCCCGCCCCTTTTACTGTTTGCTGTGCCCCTGGTTGCAGTGCCCCTCTAAGCCCCGCCCCTTTTACTGTTTGCTGTGCCCCTGGTTGCAGTGCCCCTCTAAGCCCCGCCCCTTTTACTGTTTACTGTGCCCCTGGTTGCTTTGACCCTCTAAGCCCCACCCCTTTTACTGTTTGCTGTGCCCCTGGTTGCTTTGACCCTCTAAGCCCCACCCCTTTTACTGTTTGCTGTGCCCCTCTAAGCCCCGCCCCTTTTACTGTGCCCCTGGTTGCTTTGACCCTCTAAGCCCCACCCCTTTTACTGTTTGCTGTGCCCCTGGTTGCTTTGACCCTCTAAGCCCCACCCCTTTTACTGTGCCCCTGGTTGCAGTGCCCCTCTAAAAGCCCCGCCCCTTTTACTGTTTGCTGTGCCCCTGGTTGCTTTGACCCTCTAAGCCCCACCCCTTTTACTGTTTGCTGTGCCCCTGGTTGCAGTGACCCTCTAAGCCACACCCCTTTTACTGTTTGCTGTGCCCCTGGTTGCTTTGACCCTCTAAGCCCCACCCCTTTTACTGTTTGCTGTGCCCCTGGTTGCAGTGACCCTCTAAGCCCCGCCCCTGAGTCTAGATTCACAAAGTAAAGGCAACTCCTCACAAACTAAACACTGTGACATGGTTCCCACATAGGAGCTTTTCTTTTTGCTTGTGTTAAGCTTCTATTAAAAACATTCATCTAAAAACGTGATGAGTGCATTATTTGACAAGGTTAGTATGTAGCAAGCAATTAGGACAAGTTGTACATTGCAAAATGAGGAGCATGTTAGTTGGCAAATTGTTTGTATGTGAAACAAGCACATCAAGATGTAGTAGTCTCAATTGTTTGTATGTGAAACAACCACATCAAGATGTAGTAGTCTCAATTGTCTGTATGTGAAACAACCACATCAATATGTAGTAGTCTCAATTGTTTGTATGTGAAACAACAACATCAAGATGTAGTAGTCTCAATTGTTTGTATGTGAAACAACAACATCAAGATGTAGTAGTCTCAATTGTTTGTATGTGAAACAACATCAATAGTAGTTCATGTGTATGTGAAACAACAACATCAATATGTAGTAGTCTCAATTGTTTGTATGTGAAACAAACACATCAAGATGTAGTAGTCTCAATTGTTTGTATGTGAAACAAACACATCAAGATGTAGTAGTCTATATAGGTTTGGTCTAACTGAAATATTCCATTTAAACCATTAATGTCAGCTAAATATGTGTGGCAGCTGAGAACAGCATGGAACTTACATGGCTCAAGTTGGAAGTTGAGCTCAGTTTAAAATGTTGGGCTACAAGAATTCACTCTGAGCTCAGCTTCATATAAGGATTGGGATAGATTGGGATAGACTGGGACAGACTGGGATAGACTGGGATATACCCATTGGACTAGTTGTCAGATTAAATGTTTTAAGGCTTGATTAATTTTCCGTGATGGTGTGAGTTGGATACAATCTGTGCTACAGTAACAACCTAGTTCCTAGAAGGTGTGAGAGTGAATGGTATAACATGAGCTACAGTAACAACCTAGTTCCTAGAAGGTGTGAGAGTGATGTATAACATGAGCTACAGTAACAACCTAGTTCCTAGAAGGTGTGAGAGTGAATGGTATAACATGAGCTACAGTAACAACCTAGTTCCTAGAAGGTGTGAGAGTGAATGGTATAACATGAGCTACAGTAACAACCTAGTTCCTAGAAGGTGTGAGAGTGAATGGTATAACATGAGCTACAGTAACAACCTAGTTCCTAGAAGTGGTTATAACATGAGCTACAGTAACAACCTAGTTCCTAGAAGTGGTATAACATGAGCTACAGTAACAACCTAGTTCCTAGAAGTGGTTATAACATGAGCTACAGTAACAACCTAGTTCCTAGAAGGTGTGAGAGTGAATGGTATAACATGAGCTACAGTAACAACCTAGTTCCTAGAAGTGGTTATAACATGAGCTACAGTAACAACCTAGTTCCTAGAAGTGGTTATAACATGAGCTACAGTAACAACCTAGTTCCTAGAAGTGGTTATAACATGAGCTACAGTAACAACCTAGTTCCTAGAAGTGGTTATAACATGAGCTACAGTAACAACCTAGTTCCTAGAAGGTGTGAGAGCGAATGGTATAACATGAGCTACAGTAACAACCTAGTTCCTAGAAGGTGTGAGAGCGAATGGTATAACATGAGCTACAGTAACAACCTAGTTCCTAGAAGGTGTGAGAGTGAATGGTATAACATGAGCTACAGTAACAACCTAGTTCCTAGAAGTGGTTATAACATGAGCTACAGTAACAACCTAGTTCCTAGAAGGTGTGAGAGCGAATGGTATAACATGAGCTACAGTAACAACCTAGTTCCTAGAAGTGGTTATAACATGAGCTACAGTAACAACCTAGTTCCTAGAAGGTGTGAGAGCGAATGGTATAACATGAGCTACAGTAACAACCTAGTTCCTAGAAGTGGTTATAACATGAGCTACAGTAACAACCTAGTTCCTAGAAGTGGTTATAACATGAGCTACAGTAACAACCTAGTTCCTAGAAGGTGTGAGAGTGAATGGTATAACATGAGCTACAGTAACAACCTAGTTCCTAGAAGGTGTGAGAGTGAATGGTATAACATGAGCTACAGTAACAACCTAGTTCCTAGAAGGTGTGAGAGTGAATGGTATAACATGAGCTACAGTAACAACCTAGTTCCTAGAAGTGGTTATAACATGAGCTACAGTAACAACCTAGTTCCTAGAAGGTGTGAGAGCGAATGGTATAACATGAGCTACAGTAACAACCTAGTTCCTAGAAGTGGTTATAACATGAGCTACAGTAACAACCTAGTTCCTAGAAGGTGTGAGAGCGAATGGTATAACATGAGCTACAGTAACAACCTAGTTCCTAGAAGTGGTTATAACATGAGCTACAGTAACAACCTAGTTCCTAGAAGTGGTTATAACATGAGCTACAGTAACAACCTAGTTCCTAGAAGGTGTGAGAGTGAATGGTATAACATGAGCTACAGTAACAACCTAGTTCCTAGAAGGTGTGAGAGTGAATGGTATAACATGAGCTACAGTAACAACCTAGTTCCTAGAAGGTGTGAGAGTGAATGGTATAACATGAGCTACAGTAACAACCTAGTTCCTAGAAGGTGTGAGAGCGAATGGTATAACATGAGCTACAGTAACAACCTAGTTCCTAGAAGGTGTGAGAGCGAATGGTATAACATGAGCTACAGTAACAACCTAGTTCCTAGAAGGTGTGAGAGCGAATGGTATAACATGAGCTACAGTAACAACCTAGTTCCTAGAAGGTGTGAGAGTGAATGGTATAACATGAGCTACAGTAACAACCTAGTTCCTAGAAGGTGTGAGAGTGAATGGTATAACATGAGCTACAGTAACAACCTAGTTCCTAGAAGTGGTTATAACATGAGCTACAGTAACAACCTAGTTCCTAGAAGGTGTGAGAGTGAATGGTATAACATGAGCTACAGTAACAACCTAGTTCCTAGAAGTGGTTATAACATGAGCTACAGTAACAACCTAGTTCCTAGAAGGTGTGAGAGTGAATGGTATAATATGAGCTACAGTAACAACCTAGTTCCTAGAAGTGGTTATAACATGAGCTACAGTAACAACCTAGTTCCTAGAAGGTGTGAGAGTGAATGGTATAACATGAGCTACAGTAACAACCTAGTTCCTAGAAGGTGTGAGAGTGAATGGTATAACATGAGCTACAGTAACAACCTAGTTCCTAGAAGGTGTGAGAGCGAATGGTATAACATGAGCTACAGTAACAACCTAGTTCCTAGAAGGTGTGAGAGTGAATGGTATAACATGAGCTACAGTAACAACCTAGTTCCTAGAAGGTGTGAGAGTGAATGGTATAACATGAGCTACAGTAACAACCTAGTTCCTAGAAGGTGTGAGAGTGAATGGTATAACATGAGCTACAGTAACAACCTAGTTCCTAGAAGGTGTGAGAGTGAATGGTATAACATGAGCTACAGTAACAACCTAGTTCCTAGAAGGTGTGAGAGCGAATGGTATAACATGAGCTACAGTAACAACCTAGTTCCTAGAAGGTGTGAGAGTGAATGGTATAACATGAGCTACAGTAACAACCTAGTTCCTAGAAGGTGTGAGAGCGAATGGTATAACATGAGCTACAGTAACAACCTAGTTCCTAGAAGGTGTGAGAGTGAATGGTATAACATGAGCTACAGTAACAACCTAGTTCCTAGAAGGTGTGAGAGCGAATGGTATAACATGAGCTACAGTAACAACCTAGTTCCTAGAAGGTGTGAGAGTGAATGGTATAACATGAGCTACAGTAACAACCTAGTTCCTAGAAGGTGTGAGAGCGAATGGTATAACATGAGCTACAGTAACAACCTAGTTCCTAGAAGGTGTGAGAGTGAATGGTATAACATGAGCTACAGTAACAACCTAGTTCCTAGAAGTGGTTATAACATGAGCTACAGTAACAACCTAGTTCCTAGAAGGTGTGAGAGCGAATGGTATAACATGAGCTACAGTAACAACCTAGTTCCTAGAAGGTGTGAGAGTGAATGGTATAACATGAGCTACAGTAACAACCTAGTTCCTAGAAGGTGTGAGAGTGAATGGTATAACATGAGCTACAGTAACAACCTAGTTCCTAGAAGGTGTGAGAGTGAATGGTATAACATGAGCTACAGTAACAACCTAGTTCCTAGAAGGTGTGAGAGTGAATGGTATAACATGAGCTACAGTAACAACCTAGTTCCTAGAAGGTGTGAGAGTGAATGGTATAACATGAGCTACAGTAACAACCTAGTTCCTAGAAGGTGTGAGAGTGAATGGTATAACATGTGTCTGGGGTTGCATGTAAGCCTGATCTGAACTTACAGTAATTATTTGGGTTGTAAAAACAAATTTAAAATGAAATGAAAAATTAAACCTTTCTAAAACGTGTCCTCTGAATGCCCAGACCAAGTAGCTGTCATAACTACTGGGTTCATTCTTCTGGACTATGCATAGATGCTATAGTGGTACTGTTTAAATGTAAGTTACTAATAGAGCAATTGTCTATGTGAATGATCATATAGTGGTACTGTTTAAATTTAAGTTACTAATAGAGCAATTGTGTATGTGAATGATGATATAGTGGTACTGTTTAAATGTAAGTTACTAATAGAGCAATTGTGTATGTGAATGATGCTATAGTGGTACTGTTTAAATGTAAGTTACTAATACAGGAATTGTCTATGTGAATGATGCAGACAGTGATACTGTTTAAATGTAAGTTACTAATAGAGCAATTGTCTATGTGAATGATGATATAGTGGTACTGTTTAAATGTAAGTTACTAATAGAGCAATTGTCTATGTGAATGATGATATAGTGGTACTGTTTAAATGTAAGTTACTAATAGAGCAATTGTCTATGTGAATGATGATATAGTGGTACTGTTTAAATGTAAGTTACTAATAGAGCAATTGTCTATGTGAATGATGATATAGTGGTACTGTTTAAATGTAAGTTACTAATAGAGGAATTGTCTATGTGAATGATGATATAGTGGTACTGTTTAAATGTAAGTTACTAATAGAGCAATTGTCTATGTGAATGATGATATAGTGGTACTGTTTAAATGTAAGTTACTAATAGAGCAATTGTCTATGTGAATGATGATATAGTGGTACTGTTTAAATGTAAGTTACTAATAGAGGAATTGTCTATGTGAATGATGATATAGTGGTACTGTTTAAATGTAAGTTACTAATAGAGCAATTGTCTATGTGAATGATGATATAGTGGTACTGTTTAAATGTAAGTTACTAATAGAGGAATTGTCTATGTGAATGATGATATAGTGGTACTGTTTAAATGTAAGTTACTAATAGAGGAATTGTCTATGTGAATGATGATATAGTGGTACTGTTTAAATGTAAGTTACTAATAGAGGAATTGTCTATGTGAATGATGATATAGTGGTACTGTTTAAATGTAAGTTACTAATAGAGCAATTGTCTATGTGAATGATGATATAGTGGTACTGTTTAAATGTAAGTTACTAATAGAGGAATTGTCTATGTGAATGATGATATAGTGGTACTGTTTAAATGTAAGTTACTAATAGAGGAATTGTCTATGTGAATGATGATATAGTGGTACTGTTTAAATGTAAGTTACTAATAGAGGAATTGTCTATGTGAATGATGCAGACAGTGATACTGTTTAAATGTAAGTTACTAATAGAGGAATTGTCTATGTGAATGATGCAGACAGTGATACTGTTTAAATGTAAGTTACTAATAGAGGAATTGTCTATGTGAATGATGCAAATAGTGGTATTGTCAATATATGAGTTATGCAAATAGAGGTATTGCGTGGATGAATGGTGCATCTCTCTACAATTAAAATGAATATGTTTGATCATGCCAACAGGCACATGTCAAAAATAAATGCTAAATGATCATTCATATTGTTACCATCAAGGTTTTAATAAAAGCATTTTCAAAAAAAACAGTCAGTTTTGAATATGCTTTGACAGACATGTGCATACAGCAGAGTGAACAGATACAAGGTTAGGTTAAAGTGTCTGCAGTAATAGTTTCATTAAATAAACACTTTTTATGTCAGTGCTGAGAATGGCTACTCTACGTCATGATGCACAAATGCAAACAAACAATCGTCCAGTTCAGTCACAGAGAAGATAGAAATTATGGCAATCAAGGTTCAGTAACTGTGCCTTGGAGCATGACAGAGTCGCAGCATGACAGAGTCACAGCATGACAGAGTCACAGCATGACAGTCACAGCATGACAGAGTCACAGCATGACAGAGTCACGGCATGACAGAGTCACGGCATGACAGAGTCACAGCATGACAGAGTCACAGCAAGACAGAGTCACAGTATGACAGAGTCACGGTATGACAGAGTCAAAGTATGACAGAGTCACAGCATGACAGTCACAGCATGACGGAGTCACAGCATGACAGAGTCACAGCATGACAGAGTCACAGCATGACAGAGTCACAGCATGCCAAGTCATCCTGTTCACATGGCTGTGACATGCTAAATCATTGCGTACATATTACTGTTGACACATGCCAAGTCATCACTGACATATGAGTGTGACACATGTCAAGTCATAGCGTACATATGACCGTGACGGTAAGGCCAGGATATTATCATGGCATCATACGCTGGCATAACAAACAATCCAATGCCTAGCTTTAGTAGAGAAAACCGTTAGTTAGACTCAGTCTAGGGGAACTTACTCTTTCTGCGCACACTTCTCTTTTTGGGCTTTCCTAAATAGAGTATAAAAGAAACCAAGGTCATAAGCCTCAGTAGTCTATTGAGTCTATTGACACATCAGTCTATTGACACATCAGTCTATTGACACATCAGTCTAGTGAGTCTATAGACACATCAGTCCAGTGAGTCTATTTACACATTAGTCTAGTGAGTCTATTGACACACAATGTTCCCTCTAAGGTTCGATGGTCTGAGCAAAGTAAAAAAAACTCGTGTGCAAAGTTGCACAGCATTCATTTTTTTGTGCAATATTTTACAAAATATGCTGCTGTAATTCTAAACTTCTTTGCGTCGTCGGTCAGATATCTGCGTGGCCGCGCAGCTTAAAGGGAACATAGGTGACACATCAGTCTTTTAATATTATTTACATATCAGTCTAATAAGTCTACAGACACATCAGTCTTTTAATAGTATTTACATATCAGTCTAATAAGTCTACTGACCAATCAGTCGATGAAGTCACTTGTGAAATATGTATCTAGTTGTGCATGTTTGATATGTTAATTAAATAATTTCACTTTGACATATGTAAAAGGCTAATGAGACATTTATCAACAATTTGTTGTGCATGTTTGATATGCTAATTAAATAATTTCACTTTGACATATGTATAAGGCTAATGAGACATTTATCAACAATTTGTTGTGCATGTTTGATATGCTAATTAAATAATTTCACTTTGACATATGTATAAGGCTAATGAGACATTTATCAACAATTTGTTGTGCATGTTTGATATGTTAATTCAATAATTTCACTTTGACATATGTATAAGGCTAATGAGACATTTATCAACAATTTGTTGTGCATGTTTGATATGCTAATTAAATAATTTCACTTTGACATATGTATAAGGCTAATGAGACATTTATCAACAATTTGTTGTGCATGTTTGATATGTTAATTCAATAATTTCACTTTGACATATGTATTAATGAGACATTTATCAACAATTTGTTGTGACTGACCAATGTGATGAGTGCAAATAACAAAAAATAATACAGTGGTATTTATTCATTTCAAAATTAGGGGTTGCTTTTTCCTCAAAAGCCCAAGTAACTTATCCTTGTTTGATAAATATGAAATATTAAACTTCCTGAAAAGTACACCAAGTATTTTAAAATTATAAATCCTCAAATCCTCATTTTACGTCTTTCCCTTTTCCAAAATTAAAATATAAGCTAAAACAATGACATCATATAGTTTTTTTACATTAATTAATTTGCACACCTCATGATGCACACCATGTATTAAAAGCTCAAACAATGTCATGATAGCTTTACGGATACAATGATCCATCCAGTGAACCAGTGACTTGGGCTTTTATATTATTAATTTATTTTTTAAAAAATAATTTTTTTAATGAGCAACCTGACACATTGCGACAAAATTTCTAGTTTAAATAAGTTTTAAATATATATAAAATGTACGAAAAAAGAAGTAGTAAGATGCATGCTGTTATTGGTGACTTTGTTAAATTGGAAAAAAATGTTTACTTTGATGGCGGCTTCTTTACAAGTTTATTTTAAAGTTTAATGGGTTTCCTGACACACCAAACAGTAATGATATTTAAAAAGTTAAATTGCTTACATAACATACCAAATAGTAATACCAACCACCTGTTGATCTCATTATTTTAGCTTCCTTTACATTACATTGAAAAGTTAACTCTTGAATGAGGAGATTCTCGTCTCCTAGCACAGTAACTAAAGGCTGAGCTTAATACTCAAGAAGGACAACTCTTAACTTTTGTTAGTTGTTATGGTTTTTAAAAAAAATAACACTTTTTCCTAATTCTAGTGAGTAATAAACAAATTGTTTCAGATATTTGTTTAGTTTCTTAAAATGAAAGCCACTCCAAGAATCACTCCAAATTTTAAATGAAAAGATGTTTAAAATACTAGAAAAAATTGTGAATATCTTACCATCTGGAGTGCTATAGTCATCTTCTTCCTCCACAATTTCAGCATAGTCCGATATTCCTGCCATTCAAAAGTCACAGAGAAGCAGAGAAAAGTTTTCATCATTGACAAGCAAAAGGGTAACAGGCAAGAGTGCACAGTCAAGTGGGGGGATGAAGGAAATTATTGGGTGTACAGACCAGACATGACATGACAGTAGCATATTTCATGCCAGTGATAGAAATAGTGGCTTTTATTGTCAGAAAAAGCTAATAATTTGTCTAAATTACTCACTGCACTATCAGATGCCTTATATGATGTCAGAAATTGAACTATTTATTAATTACATTATAGCAAATATGTCTTCCTGTACAGGTAGGAACTGCGCACAGTTTGTGTATAATAGCATCACCACATCAGTTTGCCAATTATCAAAGAATATTTTGAAAAAAAAAGACCATAGCTTATTTGAAGGTCAGAGTTAATAACAACCAATGACCAGATGTGAGGTGGCTGTAAGGAAATAACTATGGTCAGTCTGGTCAGCCTGGTCAGCTGACAAGTTGCAATCTTTTAATTATCCTCAAGAGAAATATTGGATCATTTTCATTATGCTCTTCAAAATTTAAAAAATGTGCTGAATATTTAAACTATAAATGTAGTTATGTGAAAGTCAAATGTGCAAAATTGGAAAATGTATTTATGTAAATGTCCTAAAATGTTTCGATATAAAGGCAACTTAACATGAGTGCTAGTATCACGGTGCTATCAAACTCTCCAACAAACCAAACATCAATTATAAACACATGAATTATAACACACATGTCACATCATTAGAGCTTGTGGAATTATCAGTTTAAAATTGATAATAATTTAATGTTTAACAACTTAAAAAAGTCTTGGTTAAGAGATTTATTATACGGGTATTAAATGTTAGTAAAATATGCACCATATTTTGAAATAGTTTTTATTTTAGACATGCATACTTGATCAGAATTTAATTAAACGAAAGAGTGACATACATTTGCATATCGCTACACTAAAATAAATATTTTATACAGATAAAAGTAATAGAAAACAATGTATCATATGGAATAGGATTGTGATAGAGCTTTGAAATAAAATACAGGATACACAAATGAATTGTGTGATCAAAACAATTAAATAAAGATTTATTAATAGACTATTACAAAAGTTGCTGTTTCGGCTAATGCTTTCATAACAGAAGACAGCCCATGAAGTCAAGTAGATTTCAAAACTTGTTTGGTTGAAGAAGAAAATTAGCGTTTTATCAACATGTCACATACAACTTTTTAAACTTAATATTGATAGATTTTATATTTAATGTTTGATCAACATGTCACATACAACTTTTAAACTTAATATTGATATATTTTATATTTAATGTTTGATCAACATGTCACATACAACTTTTAAACTTAATATTGATATATTTTATATTTAATGCTTGATCAACATGTCACATACAACTTTTAAATTTAATATTGATATATTTTATATTTAATGTTTTATCAACATGTCACATACAACTTTTAAACTTAATATCATTTATATAAACCTTTTTTGTGTCAAAAATTTCGTTTATTTTATTTTCCCTTAGCAAATTTATAAACAGACTCCTGTAATGGTTTAACCTAACAAAAGTATAAATATAAATATGAATGCCAGACCAAGGAAGAAATTGAGAGAGTAACTAACTCGATTAAACTAATGAAGCTATCAATGTAAAGTGTACCACATACTTTCATTGCCAGAAAACACATCCTCAGTTCTCGCTCCACCAACTCTTGGGTAACTGGGGAAAGAAAAAACAAATGTTCCTAACAGTGCTACTATCATGGCTACAGCTATAAATGTTCCTAACAGTGCTACTATCATGGCTACAGCTATAAATGTTCCTAACAGTGCTACTCATGGCACAGCTATATATGTTCCTGACAGTGCTACTATCATGGCTACAGCTATAAATGTTCCTAACAGTGCTACTATCATGGCTACAGCTATAAATGTTCCTAACAGTGCTACTATCATGGCTACAGCTATAAATGTTCCTGACAGTGCTACTCATGGCTACAGCTATAAATGTTCCTTACAGCGCTACTCATGGCTACAGCCATAAATGTTCCTGACAGTGCTACTTATGGCTACAGCTATAAATGTTCCTAACAGTGCTACTATCATGACTACAGCTATAAATGTTCCTGACAGTGCTACTCATGGCTACAGCTATAAATACAAGGTCCCTCCAACAACCCCACTGTCCATGTTCTCCCATTTACTACTGAGTGTATACAAATTAAAAAGACAATTGTTAAAAAAATAAATAGTTAACACATTTTTTTAAACTGACAGAAAAATAAAAAGAAACAAGAATTTTTCCCAACTCTATACATGAGTTTTGTCCCTTAATTTGTTTAGAATTATGTACACAAAAGGCACATATTAATGGATGAAAGACTAAAGTCAAGGTGTTTTACTTTAGAAATATAATAAATGGCAATATTACTAATATAATAAAGGGCAAGAGTGAAGGGGAAGTAACTCAACATTTAGAATGTTTAAGCTGTTAGTATCTGATGGAACAACCAGCATGGCTTCCATCATACGATCGGATGGTTGTGTCAGGTTTGGTTCAATGAATTAATGATAATAAAAGGAGTGACTCACACTGGCTGATGGCATGGGAAGGATGGGGGCGCTGATGGCATGGGAAGGATGGGGGCGCTGATGGCATGGGAAGGATGGGGGCGCTGATGGCATGGGGGGGGGACCAATGAGGTGTGGGGGTGGAGCCATCTAGTGTTTTTTGTTTTTTTATTGAATGACTTGACATTGAGCTATCTGAGCAGTGGGGTGGGAGTAGAGTTGGTGGAGGGAAGGGTCAGCTACATCAGAATGTGATGTCTGAGGAAGGAAACATTGTGAGGATGTCAGGGAAGAGGGTGTGTGTGTGCATTTGCAATGACCTATAAAATTTCCCCCTTTTCTCTCCCCCACCCACAAATTGAATTGAAACTCAAGATGAATTTTTTTTTGGGGGGGGGGATTGTGAGGTGCTGTAGAAATGTCAGAACATGCTGTGACTGGTTCCTCTGCCCTCCAATGCAAATGTTTTCTGACTAACAGAGAGATGCTGTAAAATATGTGGTCATTTTGTGCACCAGGGAAATCAGTTCCATACAATTACTATTGGGGTAGAATGGATGGTAGGCCCTCAGTATTTCCTCAACCTTACTTTCCCTTCAGCAGATATAAGCTCACTGGTTGATTTTGATACAAAAAATGTTAGATTTTTTTACAATGAGAAATGTTAGATATTGTTACAATGAGAAATGTTAGATATTGTTACAATGAGAAATGTTAGATATTGTTACCAAGAGAAAACAAATCTTACAAATCTAAAATAAAATGACCAGTTGGTCAAAGTGTCCATCATACTGCACTTCAAACTTTTTTGTCATCAGAGCAAAGCAGATATCCAGGTCAGATTTCTAATCTGTTTAAACTATCATTTTCTTGATGTCAAGTTCTATAAGAACACTGCAAGTTTACCATCTCTCAAAGACTATCTGTAAATTACCACAGTCCCACATTCCCCTAAAGTCAAAATTTCCCCAACAGTCCAACATTCCCCAACAGTCCAACATACTTCTACAGTCCAACATTCCCCTACAGTCCAACATTCCCCTACAGTCCAACATACTTCTACAGTCCAACATACCCCTACAGTCCAACATACCCCTACAGTCCAACATTCCCCTACAGTCCAACATACTTCTGCAGTCCAACATACTTCTGCAGTCCAACATTCCCCTACAGTCCCTCATCCCCCTACAGTCCAACATTCCCCTACAGTCCAACATTCCCCTACAGTCCAACATACTTCTACAGTCCAACATACCCCTACAGTCCAACATACCCCTGCAGTCCAACATTCCCCTGCAGTCCAACATACTTCTGCAGTCCAACATTCCCCTACAGTCCAACATTCCCCTACAGTCCAACATTCCCCTACAGTCCAACATTCCCCTACAGTCCAACATTCCCCTACAGTCCAACATTCCCCTACAGTCCAACATTCCCCTACAGTCCAACATTCCCCTACAGTCCAACATTCCCCTACAGGCCAACATTCCCCTACAGTCCAACATTCCCCTACAGTCCAACATTCCCCTACAGTCCAAAATACCCCTACAGTCCAACATACTTCTACAGTCCAACATTCCCCTACACATGATTAATGTTTGATGGCTATCTAAAGCCCTGTCCACAATGTATTGCTTTTCTCTCTGGTCCAGTGTGGCTGTGAGTAAGACAGCAGTGGACCATGGTGTGAGTGGTTAGTGACTTGTGCCTGTCATGTCTAGAATGGGGGGGGGGCAATAATGAAATGAGTTTTGATATGAACCCCGACCTGAATTTTGGTGGAATATATTCATGGGGTGGCAGGTAAGTCCAGACTAGGGGAGACAACACATAGGATGGCAGGCAAGTCTAGACTAGGGGAGACCACCCACTGGATGGCAGGCAAGTCTAGACTAGGGGAGACCACACATAGGATGGCAGGCAAGTCCAGACTAGGGGAGACCACACATAGGATGGCAGGCAAGTCCAGACTAGGGGAGACCACACATAGGATGGCAGGCAAGTCTAGACTAGGGGAGACCACACATAGGGTGGCAGGCAAGTCCAGACTAGGGGAGACCACACATAGGATGGCAGGCAAGTCTAGACTAGGGGAGACCACACATAGGATGGCAGGCAAGTCCAGACTAGGGGAGACCACACATAGGATGGCAGGCAATTCTAGACTAGGGGAGACCACACATAGGATGGCAGGCAAGTCCTTTAGGCTGTAAAGTGATTACACAGTAACATTTTACAGTCAGCTGTATAAAGACAGATTCCAAGAGACTCGAACGTTTGCTGAGAAAATGCTCAGTTTGTTTGGCTCCACATACTTCTGTCAGCAGACATTTTCAGTTATGAATTTTGACAAGAACCGTGTAAGGACGAGAATAAGTGACTCACCTACTCACCTACGTAATATCATATGTATCAAAACCAGTGGCATTGAGCCTGACCTCTCCTATTTACTGCAGTCAATATCTCAGTTTCATCCTTCACATTACCATTTTGCAATAAAAACGTCTCAACCGTTATCATCAATATACATAATTTGCAATGTCATGTCTGTAGTGTCTGTCCGTGACGCTATTAATTTTAGAAAGCACCAAAACACTGCACCAATGCATCAAAAGGTGAGCAAATTAAAGATGCTCTGTAAAAAATATTATATGACGTCATTGTTTTAGCTCATATTTTAATTTTGGAAAAATGAACACTGTAAAAAGAGGATTTGATGATAGTTAATTATAAAATAAAAAAAACAAAGGGGGCGCCGTAGGCGCCCTACAACTCCTATTATAAAATACTTTGTGTGCATTTCAGAAAGTTTAATATTTTGTATTTAGCAAACAAGGACAAGTTAGTTGGGCTTTTGAAAAAGGTGGGCGCCGTAGGCGCTCAAAAAAAGTGCATTTTTTCAAAATAAATAGATTTCAGCTGAAAATTTCCGTCAATTTTGACGGGTAATACACTAGTTTTTATGATATTATTTTAATCCGGCCCGGGAATATTTTTAATTCAAGGAATATGGACCACCTGCCAGTGGAACGATTAACAGTGAGAGGTTTGCCATTGGAACTATCAACAATGAGAGGTCTGTCAGTGGAACTATCAACAGTGAGTGGTCTGTCAGTGGAACTATCAACAGTGAGTGGTCTGTCAGTGGAACTATCAACAGTGAGAGGTCTGTCAGTGGAACTATCAACAGTGAGAGGTCTGTCAGTGGAACAATGAACTATCAACAGTGAGAGGTCTGTCAGTGGAACTATCAACAGTGAGAGGTCTGTCAGTGGAACTATCAACAGTGAGAGGTCTGTCAGTGGAACTATCAACAGTGAGAGGTCTGTCAGTGGAACTATGAACTATCAACAGTGAGAGGTCTGTCAGTGGAACTATGAACTATCAACAGTGAGAGGTCTGTCAGTGGAACTATCAACAGTGAGAGGTCTGTCAGTGGAACTATCAACAGTGAGAGGTCTGTCAGTGGAACTATCAACAGTGAGAGGTCTGTCAGTGGAACAATGAACTATCAACAGTGAGAGGTCTGTCAGTGGAACTATCAACAGTGAGAGAGAGGTCTGTCAGTGGAACTATGAACTATCAACAGTGAGAGGTCTGTCAGTGGAACAATGAACTATCAACAGTGAGAGGTCTGGCAGTGGAACTATCAACAGTGAGAGGTCTGTCAGTGGAACTATCAACAGTGAGAGGTCTGGCAGTGGAACTATCAACAGTGAGAGGTCTGCCAGTGGAATTATCAACAGTGAGAGGTCTGCCAGTGGAACTATCAACAGTGAGAGGTCTGTCAGTGGAACTATCAACAGTGAGTGGTATGCCTTTAGTCATTAGACAAAGAACTATCAACAGTAGGCCTGTTCCCGGCATACCCCGTTGCCGAGCCATTACCCGGCTAACACTTTGGAATGATCATAGGAAGGGGAGATAACACTTTGGAATGATCATAGGAAGGGGAGATAACACTTTGGAATGATCATAGGAAGGGGAGATAACACTTTGGTATGATCATAGGAAGGGGAGATAACACTTTGGAATGATCATAGGAAGGGGAGATAACACTTTGGAATGATCATAGGAAGGGGAGATAACACTTTAGAATGATCATAGGAAGGGGAGATAACACTTTGGAATGACCATAGGAAGGTGAGATAACACTTTGGAATGATCATAGGAAGGGCTGATAACACTTTGGAATGATCATAGGAAGGGGAGATAACACTATGGAATGATCATAGGAAGGGGAGATAACACTTTGGAATGATCATAGGAAGGGGAGATAACACTTTGGACTGATCATAGGAAGGGGAGATAACACTTTGGAACGATTATAGGAGGGGAAGAAAACCCTAAGGAATGATTATAGGAGGGAAAGATAACACTAAAGAATGATCATAGGAGGGGAAGAAAACACTAAGGAATGACCATAGGAGGGGCAGATAACACTTTGGAATGATCATAGGAGGGGCAGATAACACTTTGGAATGATCATAGGAGGGGCAGATAACACTTTGGAATGATCATAGGAGGGGCAGATAACACTTTCGAATGATCATAGGAGGGGCAGATAACACTTTGGAATGATCATAGGAGGGGCAGATAACACTTTGGAATGATCATAGGAGGGGCAGATAACACTTTGGAATGATCATAGGAGGGGCAGATAACACTTTGGAATGATCATAGGAGGGGCAGATAACACTTTGGAATGATCATAGGAGGGGCAGATAACACTTTGGAATGATCATAGGAGGGGCAGATAACACTTTGGAATGATCATAGGAGGGGCAGATAACACTTTGGAATGATCATAGGAGGGGCAGATAATACTGGGGAATGACTTTAACAAGTTGTAGTAAACACCAGGGAAATACTTGTAGAGTTGTAAACACCAGGGAAATACTTGTAGAGTTGTAAACACCAGGGAAATACTTGTAGAGTTGTAAACACCAGGGAAATACTTGTAGAGTTGTAAACACCAGGGAAATACTTGTAGAGCTGTAAACACCAGGGAAATACTTGTAGAGTTGTAAACACCAGGGAAATACTTGTAGAGTTGTAAACACCAGGGAAATACTTGTAGAGTTGTAAACACCAGGGAAATACTTGTAGAGTTGGAATGGACTAAGTTGGAGTCTGAAAATTCCTGTCATGGAGGCGTCTTGTCATGTTTGGTGGTAAAAAATTGGACTACAGCAAACACTGCCATGCGAGCATGGACACCTGAGCTTGTCAAGGGGGTATCTGACTAGCCCTACCAAGAAGTTACTGCCCTTGACTAGTGGTCAGTTCTAGCTAACGGCATTTATAATTTATTTTGTTTGTTCGGCAGATGTTAAAATGTTTTCCTTCATTGTCAGGTCTGGGAAAATAACTAATGTTTACAACTAGGAAAGTATTCCTACAGTTTTAGGTCTGGGAAAATAACTAATGTTTACAACTAGGAAAGTATTCCTACAGTTTTAGGTCTGGGAAAATAACTAATGTTTACAACTAGGAAAGTATTGCTACAGTTTTAGGTCTGGGAAAATAACTAATGTTTACAACTAGGAAAGTATTCCTACAGTGTTAGGTCTGGGAAAATAACTAATGTTTACAACTAGGAAAGTATTCCTACAGTTTTAGGTCTGGGAAAATAACTAATGTTTACAACTAGGAAAGCATTCCTACAGTTTTAGGTCTTGAAAGCCCATTAAACCTGTGAAGCGGACCGCATGCTTCCTCCCCTGGGCTGACAGACATCTACCCCAAAGATAACAGAAAAACAAGAACATTGATGTGACTAAATCCCATGTCAATGGATGAGACCACTAGCCCATGAGTCGTTTTATGGCTGTAGGGGGAAGTATCTTAGTGAACGTGCTCTAACAGCCAGGGGACAGAATGACATCTGGAGATAAGGATGGGATGGGGATACTATAGCCAGTGGCATAGCTCTAATAAACGAATACATGAAGATGGTTGAGGAGATATGAGGTAGGACTGGTG
>CALYLW010000523.1:70911-330911 GCA_944989445.1 Ampullaceana balthica | reverse complement strand
TCTTTGGGCTGCTCTTTGGGTCCGTTTTTCCAAATAAGACATGAATCTTTTTAAGAAATTACACAATAAAAAAATGAAATAATGCAAAACTTTGAGTAGATTACAAAACAATAACAAACTGTTGTTTTTTTTTGCAATTAGTTGTGTCAGTGAACATCCATTGGGAGATAGAGAAAGTTATTTTAATTATGATTATTAGTTATTCTTAACATTTTCAAATCTCAACCAATGCAATGAGTAAGTCTATAACTGAAACATTTCACTAAATTTAACTTCATAAATCATATATAACTAGCAACAAAGCCCGTCCAAGGACGGGAATAAGTGTAGGGTGACCTGTGAAGTTTATGGTAGGACATCATAACATCCACATCAACTGACTCCAAAATGAAAAGTCACCAGTGGTCACCAGTCGTGGTCACCAGTGGTCGTTTCAACCTGAGGCTTTGTCCAGAGACCCTACCTCCCCGCCCCCCCCCACACCGCCGTCTGTCCAGAGACCCTACCTCCCCACCATTGCGGTTTGTCGAGAGACCCGCCGTCTCGACCGGCCACACATGTGTATCACGGTATCACGTCAAAAATACTATACATTATAGTTATAATAAATAACCCGTAAAAACAAAGTTTTTGACTATAAACCCCAACGCGCACCACTCAAAATAAAGTCTTGGAAAAGATACTGAACCAAAAATAACTCGTTTTGAATGTCTGCATAAAATTGTTCAATATGGAAATTAAATTTAATTTTTCTCTCTTTGTCTCTACATTTTCTGATTTTTTAAATTTACGGTTTTCAGGCGTATGGGACAATTACAAAAACTATACTAAAACCATCTGCAGGTTAAAAGGAACCGTCCTGCCAAATTTGGTCCCCCGTCCGTCATATGGTTTTTCAGTGCTTGCCGAACTTACAGTCGAAAAGTGAAACAGACAAACATACAAACACCAACTAAGCTTTAAATATTAGATTTATAGTCAAAAACATTGTTTTTTAAATTAAACAATAACATCAATTTTTAATATCGTAAGCTGAATTTCTGTTTGGTCTTCTATCAGCATGGTCCCTCCCTATTACTGATAGAATTAAAAACTGATGTTCTAGATCGAAATTAATGAATTGAGATTAATCTTTAACCAAAAAGATTATCATTACCACTCTCTGAAGTAATGTGACAGTTTCTACAACAACCTCAATTTATAAATGTGCATAAGTTACAAAACTTTGGAATCTCATCAAAGACATATTTGATGTTTTTGTTGACAGTGGACTAACAGAAGGTGAAGTGGTTTTCAGGATTTAAGTATCCTGAACTAACATAACAGTGCCAATGGTCTCAAGGTTTTGTTGTGGACAGTTGTATACTCAATGACTATGTCATAAGATGTGTGTTTATTGAACCTACAACCTTCAAGTCATCACAAAAACACTGTCAGTCAATGAATGATTTGAAACAAAAACTACAGCTAAAAATAGACTGACCTCGTTTGGTCCAAAGTGTTCCCTGCATGTCATGGACCAGTCTACAGTAGCCATCTATGAGATCTGCCATGTCCTCCACGTCGTCCAGTGTCTTACATGTGATGGTCAGTGGCTCTGAGGCACCAACAATTTTCAGCTGCACTACCCCCTTCCCATCATCACCTGTCATGGTGTGGATGGACTGGACCTGAGCAAAGTCTGCCATGTGTGTGGGCTGAAAGAAATTAGTACTTCAGACAGGTGGAAACTATTACTACAGTCTAAACATTTTAACTAAAAAGTGTCTCTGAAACAAACTAAGATAAAGCGAATTATGTACCATCATAAAATTATTAGTTTACAAATTGGTTTGGTACCAATGTCAGCTGACCACTTTGTTTTGTGAAGAAGTCAAAAGCCATGAATACTTACTGTTGAAGCTTTCTCTGTTAAATAACTAATTCCAACATCAGGTCCTATCACAATTTCAACAGAAATACTCCAACCAGACTGTAAGGAAACATGGATATGATTATTGTAAGGAAACATGTATGTGATTACTGTAAGGAAACATGTATGTGATTATTGTAAGGAAACATGTATGTGATTACTGTAAGGAAACATGTATGTGATTATTCATCAATTATTTCATTATATTTTCTGTGAATAAAAAAAAACTAGGCCTTGTGACTCATTAACTTGGCAAAATTCCTGGATAAGTCTATTAAACCATTCACTCAATGGATAAGTCTATTAAACCATTCACTCAAGGGATAAGTCTATTAAACCATTCACTCAAGGGATAAGTCTATTAAACCATTCACTCAAGGGATAAGTCTATTAAACCATTCACTCAATGGATAAGTCTATTAAACCATTCACTCAAGGGATAAGTCTATTAAACCATTCACTCAAGGGATAAGTCTATTAAACCATTCACTCAAGGGATAAGTCTATAAAACCCATTCACTCAAGGGATAAGTCTATTAAACCATTCACTCAAGGGATAAGTCTATTAAACCATTCACTCAAGGGATAAGTCTATTAAACCATTCACTCAAGGGATAAGTCTATTAAACCATTCACTCAAGGGATAAGTCTATTAAACCATTCACTCAAGGGATAAGTCTATTAAACCATTCACTCAAGGGATAAGTCTATTAAAACATTCACTCAATGGATAAGTCTATTAAACCATTCACTCAAGGGATAAGTCTATTAAACCATTCACTCAATGGATAAGTCTATTAAACCATTCACTCAATGGATAAGTCTATTAAACCATTCACTCAAGGGATAAGTCTATTAAACCATTCACTCAAGGGATAAGTCTATTAAACCATTCACTCAAGGGATAAGTCTATTAAACCATTCACTCAAGGGATAAGTCTATTAAAACCCATTCACTCAAGGGATAAGTCTATTAAACCATTCACTCAAGGGAAACTATCTTTTTGACTGTTTATTAATGTGCTATATATTTTAACATGTCTAGTTAATACATATTCTTTACTATTTATTAATGTGCTGTATTGAAATGATATACAGTAGTACCTTACAACAGTGCTTCAGAATTTTTTCCATTGCAACAGGGACCCGTGCACTATTTTCCATGTACTGATTTGGCAAGGAAATGCGCCCCCTTTCCAAACATACATCCTTAATGCACCCTACAATGAGCGCTTCACCGAGTGTATGTTTTTAAGCCTTGGCTATTCGCAGTGCTACCTTTACGAAGCTCGCATTGTGCAAGTATTTATGTGTGATGCATCAAAGATAAGTTTCTGACTGATTTTTTTTATCAGCTCCCTTTTTTTCAAAGAGAATTTATGCCTAGTAATTAAATGCCTATGGAGTTTGAGGGCTTCATTGCCAGTCAAACCCACTTACCTCGAGCTCGGTTAACTCAACCACCCTACTAACTCGACATTTTTTATTGGAACCGCCAAATTCTCTCTTTCTCTTAACATTTTCTCATCAGCTAATTTGATTTTTTAAGTCGCCGAAACCTAATACCTCGAGCACAAAAGAGGGCCAAATTTGCAACTTAACGTTGGTTAGCTCGATCCTCGTCGGTTCGCCTAGCAATGCACTCTGGAATTTTTAGTTCAAAACAGTGTTGACATCTCGCTTTCTTCGAGACTTCCGGCTATTGTGTGATTCTACGAGATTTCAATAAAAATTACCCGATGTTTGCGTGTGTGAATTATTAGTTCGACATGTATCCGTGGAGTATGTTTTCAGCCGAGGTACTGGAAAATCGCGTTAGAGGTCGTTAATCGTCATTATTTCGAAGTGCATGTTATATTATTATTAAACTTAATTCATTTTCTGATGCATTAATCATTTTATTTTTTAAGATAAACGAATATCTTTAGAAAATGAAAATAAAGGTTTGTATCGAGAATCGACAGTGGTTTTTATTTAATTAAATAAAAAAATTACATGTATTATTCTTTTAAAAGTTTGTTGTTGCTTTGTTACCAGTAAGATACGTGACTGTGACTAACACGCACGTGACGATGAAATCAAATCATTTTCTTAATATTCCAGTACATGTATATATATATAATATACACGTCATCAATTTTGTAGGTCGAATTCTGATAAGGAATGATTTTTTTTTAAATTCGCTTAGACTTAGTTGCCAGCCGAGGTCTAACACACAGCCCACAGCGTGCTGTGATCAACGGTTGAGGCTGCATAGTTTTATTTTTATTACAAGTTTGATTGACTGAGGAAATTCGAGAGCGTTCTGATAGTAACAGATATCCTGTATCAAAAGCATTAAACTTAAAATTACCATATTGATATGTTGTTGTTTTTTAATTTGCTGATTCGACGGCAAACGCGAGCGGCTGTGACATGCTGTGACATGCCATGCCACACGCAGCATGGGTCGAGACGAGGCGAAAAATTGGACCTTTTAACGCATACGCAGACAATTATAAACTGGTAACTTTTTTTTTATTGAATGGAATCATCGAAACATGACCACAGAGATGTAATCAAAGTCCTTTACTTCGGCATATATATATATATATATATATAAAAAATTCCCGATTTATAACTTTTCCCGACTTTCAAGGTCGAGAAAATATTTTTAAGAATTCCTGACTTTTTCCCGTTTTCCTGAGTGGGAACCATGGTTATATTTAAACGATCCTTAAAAACGAACGATCATTACAACCTTAGGAAAGAGTGAAGAAATATTAGGGTTCCGATACGATTCCGATTAATCGTCCCATCACTAATTAACGCACATCATGTACATAAAGAAATTTCAAGCACATGTTAATATTTTGCCGCCATATTGGTTTTCGTTTTAACTCGATCATCGGTTATGTCGACAGCATTTTTCATACCCCAACGCCGTCGACTTAACCGGTTTCGACTGTATATAAATTTTATAGAAATAATTTTAGAATATTTTCAGCACATACAGTAATATTATTTATTTATTTAAGGATCCATTTACTTGCACATATTGGATCCAGCATATTGTATCACCAGTTTTTGCACATATGGGAATTAGCATGTTAGAACTTTGTATAATTATTTTGTAATTACCATATCACTGGTTACGCTCTGACGGCCGTGAGAATTAGTGCCGTTATTTAGACTCCACACGCCGCTACTGATCCACTCGCTGCTGTGCAGTATCTACATTATATCGGCTGTGTATATGGCGTATACGGTACTTGTTAATACTGTAAAAACATGGCTTCTTAACATTATATCGGCGTATTACACGCATACATCATTTTGAATCTAATCTAATTTTAATTTATTTGTTTCATTTGACCTACTTGTGTTGAAATATGGGACAGATTTGATAGGACTTGTATGGAGGGTTGCATGGAGGATTATAATTAGATTTTTGTTTCCTTTCTGCAGACCGGCGGCTGATGGCCTACGGAGCGGCACCGGTCCACGGGCCACGACTTTGAGAAGCACTGCCTTACAACATTTCATGAAACTTTAACACTTTCTTTAAAATAAATTTGTTTTGGCCTTTTTCTAAATTTCGTTAATACTTTTTTAAAACTATAAATTTCAACAATTTCTACAATCCAGAAAAGTTTGTTTATGCCTGCTTATAAAAATGTTACGGAAATTGCCAATGCAAACATTAAATTGTGCAAGCAGACAAACTGGGCAAAGCTTTGCAGTGTCCCTTTTGCAAAAAGTTTTGTACTTTTTGGAGCGCAGCTAAAAACACTTTAATTTCTGAGAATTTAAAAATTATTCCAGGCAGTCGGAGCCAAGACCTCGTTTTGTATACTTTTTTTTCGTATTATAGGACGTAACAAAAACTTGTATTTCTCATTTCGTAAAACAAGTTTTTCATATGTAAGGGATTTGGTAACACAAGGTACTATTGTATTAATGTATCATATAGAATAGGACTGTGATAAAGCTTTTAAATAAAATACAAAATACACAAACAAATTATGTAATGAAAACAATAAATTTGAGTTGGTTTTTTTTAAAACTAACACGTGTTAGTTTAAAAATAAAGCTAAAATTTATTGTTATCATTACACAATTTGTTTGCGTATTTTGTATTTTATTATTGCAATAAGCTGACACATGAATCCCGTCAGCCATAATAAATTAAATGGACATGAAATCATCTTCAATTTTGTGATGGGAGGCACCAAAAAGATGAACTCACATAACGAAAACAATTCATTTAATTGTCCTACAGGACATACTAATGAGATGGTCTCATTTGTACACATCTGACCCACTTACCCCTAAGGCACATCTGAATCTTTCATGGTTAAAGTTGTACACAGTAAACAAAGTCTCAAAAAATTTAAAAACACACTCGGACTCGGTCAGCTGAGCATAGTGACGAAACTGCTGCTGGATGACCTTGCGGAGTGCTTTGGACTGAGGGAGAAAAAATTTGATACTGCTCTTAAAATAGGTGCAGGTTAAAATCAAAAAGTTAAACTATTAAAGTTGACATTGAAACTCTGTAGAAAGTGATCAGAATTAAAGAACCTTTTACTGAATTGAAAGGGGAAGGAAATAAATTTTTGTTGAATGAGTTCTTGGGTATTTCACCCTTTTAGCCGAAATAGCACTTATTGCTCTGTGTTCAACATTCACAATTTGCCTAGCTAGTGATTCAATTGACATATATAATTTGTGATACACATTTCTAAACTCCATTAATTATATTTATACATAGTTTCAATGCGAATTTAGAGTATCTACTATAACTAAATATTTAAACTTATCATTTATAGTAATATCTGTCTTTTGTAAAAGAAACTCAGATGCTAGTCTAAATTTGCCATTAAGGCCCCACATCAAAGTTATAAAGGTATAAATTGGTTTCATAGTTTGAAAAAATGGCATAAAAATAAAAAGGGAGGAAACTTTTGTTTTGTCTTCACCTTCATACTGTCTATCACAGATTTGGGCAAGAAACGTTTCAGACCGACTTCCTTCTCCAGGTAGTCAAAGTTTGACTTCTTGTCTAAGGCAACTTGTGGCATGTCTTTGAAAAACCGTCTGGAGACAGAAAATACAACATGGATATGGATATAGATATATATATATCTTATGATCCAGATAAAATAGGCAAATCATCTGTAGACAGAAAATAGAATATGTATATAGAACATATTGTCTTCTAGATAAAATAGCCACAGAGTCCAATGTTACAGAACAAAAGGTAATGAATAGATTTGAATGTGGGATGGGGAGAGAGGGTAAGGTGAGCAGGTTAAAGGGGGGGAAAGGGAAGACATGGAAAGAGAGCAAGTGGGAGGAAGAAAAGGAGATATTGTGAAGGGAGACAGTACAGATGGAGGGATGGGATAAAGGGTTAGTGAAGGATGGGGAGAGAGTGGAAATTGTAAGAAAGAAATGCGGGAAGGGATGGGAAAGAAATACTGGGGAAAGAGAGAAGCACGAAATTTGATGTGTAAAAAAAAAGCTTATAAATAACATAGCTCATTTCAATGTAAATAACATACCTCATTTCAATACAACCCAGTTTAATTGCTATTTCAGGATCTATATGGTCAGCTATTTCTTTCAGGTAATCAGATCTGACCTGTAACAAGTTTATTCGTTTTTTAATTTAATCCACTTTTATCTAATGACCACATTCTGTCATCCACTTTTATCTAACGACCACATTCTGTAATCCATTTTTATCTAACGACCACATTCTGTCATCCACTTTTATCTAACGACCACATTCTGTCCTCCATGAAAAATAAGACATATGCACATTGCACATGAACAAGAGATATACACATGAACAAACAAACTAACAGCTTTATTTTGTTACAAGTCAAGGTCATAGTTATAGGTCTGCAAAAAAATTCAGTAATTAAATAATAATTAAAAACATTTCTCTTTACATTTCTTTTAATCATAAAATTTCTAGTAACCAAAAATTTAACTTTTTTTTCTAATACAGTAGAACTCACTTAACTCGAGCCCGGTTAACTCGTCAGCTCTATTAAGTCAACGTTTTTTTTTGGAACCGCCAAATCTCTCTTTGTCTTTGCATTTTCTCATGGGTTAATTTGATATTTTAAGTCGCCGAACCCTAATACCTCGAGCACAAAAGAGGGCCAAATTTGCCACTTAGCGTTGGTTATCTCGATCTCCTTGACCAATCTCCAGCTTTTGAAAATGTTAGATGTGATTTTTTATAATTAAGGGAAGGCATAAAATTTCTGCCTCGCCAGGTCTGCAGGTGACGTCACAGCCCATTGCGTTCAGCTCTCAGCGCTGTGTTGCTTCTGGTACTATGCCAACCACCAGCTTTTGAAATTCTTAGTTATCAGATATTGCAGTAACTGGTATTTTATATGCAAGCAATACCCATGATAGAGTCCACATGGAAAATAGACTCATAAAAAGATTTGGTACGTTGGCTCCATATGGAATTAACCAAATTCATAATTTTACTTAACTGCATAATCTTGTTCCCGTTGTGGTTTTTACTGTAACTTTGGATACTTCCCCCTTTTTGCTATATCCTGTGTCCATGTTTGTTTTTGTTTTTCCTTTCTTTTTATTTAACATAAATATTTTAAAATACAATATGTTTTAAGACTATTATTATTACTTATGTAAGTATTGAAAGAATGTATTTTATGTTGTACTGATGAAGGCATTAGCCGAAACGTTTACTGTCGTATCAGTCTAAAAATAAAGCTCAAAGTTATTGTTTTCATTGCACAATTTGTTTGTGTATTTTGTATTTTACTGTAAACAAGGCTCCCCAGATTTTAAAATATATAATATAACAGACTACAGACAGTTTACCCACCCCCACTCTCAATCTCCCACACCATTGTTGTTGGTTAGTCCGATTAGCATCAAGTAACGGAAGGAATTCTGAGTCCATTTTAAGCTGAGGGGACGGACCCAAGGAAGATGGTTTGGAAGAGAATGGTTTGGGGACAATGAGGGGATGTGTAGGTTACTTATTTGTGTAGCTTGTAAGGAAAGTCCCGCAAGTGTCTTCCAAGGCACAGTATTGTTCAATCTTAAAAACCTTAGGAAAGTGTGAAGAAATAGGGTCCCGATATTCCGATACGATTCCGATTAATCGTCCCATCACTAATTAACGCACATCATGTACATAAAGAAATTTCAAGCGCATGTTAATATTTTGCTGCCATATTGGTTCTTGTTTAACTCGATCATCGGTTGTCTCGACGCCATTTTTCATACCTCAACGCCGTCGGCTTAACATGGTTCGACTGTTCATAAGTATAGTGTATGTCCTCTACCTATTGAGTTTATGTGCACCCTATATCTGTTGACTTATGAACACCCGGGATATCAACTGACTTTTTTTACACATCCATTAAATATCTACTAATGACCACCAACTTTCTATTGACTTTGTATCTAATGACTTAACAAGCACTGTGTATCTAAACGATGAACTCAGGATAAAATGTTTCTAAAATGTATTTCTATCCTTTCAAAAATAAATATTACTTATAGTTTATGAGTTTTATTACTTTCAATTTTTGTTTAGACCTACCTGGTCATAGAGATAGAAGAATGTGACCTTGTCTCGTTGATGGAGTTCTTGAAAACTTTTGGGTAAATAGCGCACTCTCAATTCATATCTGAGGCAAGAGGATAACATAGAACTAACATTAGCCTTAGAAATAAATCAAGCTGTCAACTCACTAACATGCACATTCTGGAAAGCTTGAGAATTCTCTCTTAAAGCTTTGGCTAGTACCTGGGCAACCTGCGCCAGCTGCTGGGCAGTACCTGGACAACCTGCGCCAGCTGCTGGGCAGTACCTGGGCAACCTGCGCCAGCTGCTGGGCAGTACCTGGGCAACCTGCGCCAGCTGCTGGGCAGTGCCATACAACATTGTCTGAGGCACCCTAAGCCCCCAGCTATGTTCAGCACTGGGCATGAAGTTAACAGGTGTACTTCTGTTTCAGGAGCTAGGCTGTCATAAGTCAACAGGTGTACTTCTATTTCAGGGGCTAGGCTGTCATAAGTCAACAGGTGTACTTCTGTTTCAGGGGCTAGGCTGTCATAAGTCAACAGGCGTACTTCTGTTTCAGGGGCTAGGCTGTCATAAGTCAACAGGTGTACTTCTGTTTCAGGGGCTAGGCTGTCATAAGTCAAAAGGTGTACTTCTGTTTCAGGGGCTAGGCTGTCATAAGTCAACAGGTGTACTTCTGTTTCAGGGGCTAGGCTGTCATAAGTCAACAGGTGTACTTCTGTTTCAGGGGCTATACTTCCATGCTGGCATCCAACTCGCTGGTGTGGTCTAGCAAGCTGAACCCTGAGCTACCAACAGAATTGCTTTCATTACTCACATCAACGATTTAAATGTCTTTATGATAAAAAGTGGGAATCCTGTCAGCCCTGATTCAGTATTTTATTGTTAACTTAAGGATTTACCCTTAGCAATCTTCACATATCTACTATCACCAATCTTCCCTTTACGCTGCATGGCTGAGCAGATATCTGACTGACATAGTTTACAATTACTGTGCAGCAAATTTTGTAAAATATTGGATGCTGTGCAGCTTTGCACACGGACCGACGAACATTAGAGTGGACATTGACCATCACCCCATTTAAAGGTTGAGTTTTTGGCTTAGAAATGTAGCCAAATCAAAATAAAGTAAATTGTCAAGACACCCCCCTCCCCACACTCATTTTGTAATTAGAATGCCCCTGCCAACCTGAGATCATCTGGTAGAAACTTGGCCTCGTACTTCTGTCTGACCTGGTACATGCTCAGGTCATTGTGTAACCAAAAACTGAGTCTCTGAGATATGACAACAAGTCTCAGGGCAAAACATCTGGCAAACAGGCGGTCACCCGCGGCCAGTCGGCCAACCACCAGTTTGATGATGTCCTGGGGATTGTGACAATACAGAATATTATTTATTGACATGACTAGACAATACTCTGGGCAATTTAAAAATAGTATTTGTTATATCAAAGAAAAGCATTATTGTTATGGAGCTTATTGATGTGGCCCTTGTCGTAATAGGATCATATATTATAAGGTTGTTACCAGGGAGCTTATTGATGTGGCCCTTGTTGTAATAGGATCATATATTATAAGGTTGTTACCAGGGAGCTTATTGATGTGGCCCTTGTTGTAATAGGATCATATATTATAAGGTTGTTACCAGGGAGCTTATTGATGTGGCCCTTGTTGTAATAGGATCATATATTATAAGGTTGTTACCAGGGAGGTTTTTTTTAATTGTCAACTGTTCTTTTTTGTTTATTTTAAAGATAATTTTAAAATAATAGTACTTGGAAGCATCAGAAACTATTGTTAATTTAATTTTCAAGTCCAATATGATAGTCACTTTTGACAACAATAAAACATCACTACAAATGGTAGGGTGGTTGTGGACGTCCTTCTGCACAGTGTGCACAAAGATCATGTACATACATCATTATTTATAATCCTTACAGGCTGAAAACTTGCATAAAATCTATATATAGAATTCACCAGAAATTAGGACAAGAACAAGACGCGAGCAAATAAGCATGACAAATGAGGCTTGCTAGGGTCGACCAATCACAGTTTATGGTTGGCAAGCCAGGGTGGTGCAGGGTGTCTCGAGAACAACAATGTGTTGGTGGGCCCCTCCCCAGCCCAGACGTTCACTCGCATTGTTTTCATTTCTTCTTGCTGCTGTTTGTGTCCGCTCTTTGCACTATCTATGAGCAAGTCTGCGGCATATGCTACGCCTCGGGTCGTATCCAGTAAACTATAAATAACTAGGTTTATAACAAGTTTATATTTTTTAATGCATAAATTAAGCACATCTGGATATCTTATTAGCAATTTCAATTCCCTACAATCAAATATTTATGGCTTCACTCTAAAAAATTAGTTCATTGATATTGTTTGCCCTAACAAGTCAAGTGTTTGCCCTAACAAGTCAAGTGTTTGCCCTAACAAGTCAAGTGTTTGCCCTAACAAGTCAAGTGTTTGCCCTAACAAGTCAAGTGTTTGCCCTAACAAGTCAAGTTTTTGTCCTAACAAGTCAAGTGTTTGCCCTAACAAGTCAAGTGTTTGCCCTAACAAGTCAAGTGTTTGCTCTAACAAGTCAAGTGTTTGCCCTAACAAGTCAAGTGTTGGCCCTAACAAGTCAAGTGTTGGCCCTAACAAGTCAAGTGTTTAACCTAACAAGTCAAGTGTTTACCCTAACAAGTCAAGTGTTTACCCTAACAAGTCAAGTGTTTGCCCTAACAAGTCAAGTGTTTGCCTAACAAGTCAAGTGTTTGCCCTAACAAGTCAAGTGTTTGCCCTAACAAGTCAAGTGTTTGCCCTAACAAGTCAAGTGTTGGCCCTAACAACTACTGAATGTCCAAATACAAACTTATGTCCCAATACCACTACCATCTTAAGGCTACTGAATGTCCAAATACAAACTTATGTCCCAATACCACTACCCTCTTAAGGCTACTGAATGTCCAAATACAAACTTATGTCCCAATACCACAACCATCTTAAGGTTACTGAATGTCCAAATACAAACTTATGTCCCAATACCACTACCATCTTAAGGCTACTGAATGTCCAAATACAAACTTATGTCCCAATACCACTACCATCTTAAGGTTACTGAATGTCCAAATACAAACTTATGTCCCAATACCACTACCATCTTAAGGCTACTGAATGTCCAAATACAAACTTATGTCCCAATACCACTACCATCTTAGGGTTACTGAATGTCCAAATACAAACTTACCGTATTTATTCGTGTATAGCGCACAAAATTTTATACAGAAAACAACTACCAAAAGGGTAGATGAGCGATATACACGAGGTCTTACACAGACTCCATAAATATTTCATGTTTGTTTGCATCCGAGACGAAGCAGAAAAGAATGGGAACAACTGTTTGCTGAATCTGATGATGAATCAGACTTTAAAGGGTTTTAAATTGTTTGTTAATTTCGTTTGGAAATTGTGTTTATACTGGTAGTTTACTTTACCATGGTATGCTGTCAATAAATATTTTGTCACATGTTTTCAACATTTGTCACTGAAAATCATTGGTCTGAGCTGGGAGAAAGTGAAAAAAAATGTATACCAATTTTAAACCAATTTTCAACCAAAACATTTAGGGTGCCCGTTATACATGAGTGCGCGCTATACAAGAATAAATACGTTATGTCCCAATACCCAGGGCCGTCTTAACCCATAGGCCCGTTGGGCACGTGCCCGGGGGCCCACGAGCATAGGGGCCCCATGGGAAGATGTTTATTTATATATATTATGTATATTTATTTTTCATTCCTGCGGGGGAGGGGCCCAACACTATTTCTTTGCCCGGGGGGCCAAACTGATGTAAAGACGGCTCTGCCAATACCACTACCATCTTAAGGCTATTGAATGTCCGAATACAAACTTATGTCCCAATATCAGTTCACAAACTGGATATAATGGGGACCCTAAGCCCTGGATTGTAACATTTGTTAAGATTTATTGTAAGGTTTGTCTGAAAAAGGAGCTCTAAATTTGACAATGCCAAGCTAACAACCAGAGCACCCATTGAAATAACTCAAGAGTACGTTGGGAATTCTCACCTTGACATCGGTAGCATCCCCATACTTGACCATGTTGAATCCTCCATTAGGGAGATGGAGTTTCAGAATAGAGCGGTCTATAGGTTGCTGCAGCATCCTGCTTCCTCATCTAATGGCTGGCAGGAGTAGCTGCCCTTGTTTCTTGATATACACTTGAGTAGCACAGTTCCTGGTCTTGATGGTGATCGCTTTCAGTCGACCTCATGACCAAACTGACATCCTGAGAAAGAAAAAGTCAACAATAGATGATTTCAAAAATTTGTGTTGTGTAACAATGTGACTTAATTTTTTCATTTTCTTAAAGTCGTATTTTTTGTTCTACTAAATTTGTTGATGATGCTAGGTGAATGGCAGGTGATACCATTAAGCACAAGCTAAGTGACTTTGTTATCAACAGGGTGGCATGTTCTGTCCTTATTTACAGTGATATTCTTATTGACATAAACGGTATAAACTGTCCTTATTTACAGTGATATTCTTATGGACATAAACGGTATAAACTGTCCTTATTTACAGCAGAGCTATTTGATGAAAGAATGATATGAAATTGAGTTTTAGATTTTCAATAGAGATGATTCAAGTGCTCCAATTTTAAGTGTTTGTAATAAATCAAATCTAAGCCAGCTTTCCTAGTACAACTTAAGGAACAATCTATAATGTCACAACAACAAGAGATTTAAAGAGATGGAGATTTTTTTGTTGATAATACTAAGTAAACAAAAACAGAGGAAAGGTTATGTAATTGCTTAAATTCATTTCTATAGTGAAACAGTGAATGGTTTCAAGTCCAAATCTATTCGAAATATTCTACAATTACAATTGACTATTTTGGTTTTCTTTAAGTGTCAGAAACTATCCAAGTACTAGTGTATTACCTGTCAAAAATGACGGAAGTTTTCAAAATGGATATATTTCAGTTTTTGTAATTGTCCCTCTTGCTTGAAAGCCGCATAGTAAATAATCAGAAAATATAGAGACCAGAGATAAAAATTAAATCTCTTTTCCATATTGAACAACTTTATGCGGACGTTTGAAAATGGTGTTTTTTTTTGGTTTTTTGGGGGTTTTTTTTGTTTCCCTTCAAATTTTTTTCAAGGCTATTTTTTTTAGAGGTGCGCTTTCTAAAATCTAGCGTTACGAACGGACATAGAGTATATATTTTGATTATATATATGAATATAATATATATGAGAAAACCTCCAAGCTTAGGCTTCGCGTTATATTAGTTTGCATGAATAATAATGATATAATCAGGATAATAGTAAATGATAGTGAATTAGACTACAGCAAAGAAGTTTTAAGTTCGAAGTACATTATTAACAAATATTGCTGAGGAGTCAGCCGGACGTTAACTTGTGGCATTGAATAGTGCGCACCAATTATGAGTGCACCAATAATACAGCATAGAGCGTTAAAAATAAATTATGTGACTGTAATGTTATCCACATCAAGGACATCTGTGATTTGAAGCAGTTTAAGCTTCATTGATGATTATGACTTGTCAGTTTATTCACCCATTTGTCCATACATTATTACCACATTACCAAAACATGTAAAAAATAAAATGTAATTTTTACACATGTTAATCACAAAGAACTATTCATTTTGCATAAAACGTAGTAAGCAAAGTTTGTCACAGGATAACAGAAAAGATTAAATTATCAACTGTTAATCATATTTACAATTTAATATAAACGTGTTAGTAGTTCACATAAACGTTTTTATTATTGTCAAGTCAGCACCTTTTCAAGATCTATTATGACTTGTCAGTTTATGCGCCCATTGGTCCATACATTTTTACCTTTACATTATCAAAAACATGTAAATAAAAAATTGTAACCATATGTATTTACAAATATGAATAACAAAGAACTATTTATTTTGCATGAAACCTTTGAAGTAATATGTAAATCACTGGATAAAAGAAAATATTAAAGTATCAACAGGTAATCGTATATAAAATTTAATATACACGTTTTAGGAATTCTAATAAACGTTTTCATTATTGCCAAGTCAGCACCCCTTCCAGTTCTATATTAAAAGCAAAGATTTTTTTATTCCAAATTAGTCTAAGACGCATTAAAATATTACATGTAAATAACAATTTTAAAAAAAACGATTGTGGGGAGGAGTCCGATTTTTAAATATGTTATTTTTTTAAACATACAAATATGCAATCTCAAAGTGTATAAAAGAAAAACAAATGCTAAACTGAAGCATAAGTTGGCAAATTTCATTTGCAGTAATAAATAATGGCCTTGTAGTTCAAAACGCATCGAAACTTGACAACCAAACGACAACCAATTGTAAATTTCATAAACCGAAAAATGAATGTTATATATTAATATAGAAAATTAAATTTATAATTACGTACATAATATATTGACATGGACACATACACAAAAACGGACATTTAATACAAAAAAATAATAATATTAATCAAATAAAACATGGCTCTTTTTACTTCGTTCCCTTCAAACATTAATAAAAGCTCAAATAATGACATCACGTCACAATATTTCACATTTTGTTAATCTTGAATGCAACATTTTTACTCCTATAGTGACATTGCAAATTATATATTATATATGTTTATTAAAAGTACCATAAGTTATTCCAGTGGTCAGTATTAAAAGTACCAAAAGTTATTGCAGTGGTCAGTATTAAAATTACCAGAAACTCTTAAAGTCTTAGGATCTTAGAACTATTTTATCTCTTATTACCACCTAGAGGCTATTGTATCTACCACTACCACCTAGAGGCTATTGTATCTACCACTACCACCTAGAGGCTATTGTATCTACCACTACCACCTAGAGGCTATTGTATCTACCACTACCACCTAGAGGCTATTGTATCTACCACTACCACCTAGAGGCTATTGTATCTACCACTACCACCTAGAGGCTATTGTATCTACCACTACCACCTAGAGGCTATTGTATCTACCACTACCACCTAGAGGCTATTGTATCTACCACTACCACCTAGAGGCTATTGTATCTACCACTACCACCTAGAGGCTATTGTATCTACCACTACCACCTAGAGGCTATTGTATCTACCACTACCACCTAGAGGCTACTATATCTACTATCTACTACAACCACCTAGAGGCTATTGTATCTACCACTACCACCTAGAGGCTATTGTACCAGTTCCCTCCATGTAGAATGTTGTTGGCCTACCTAAGAGGCTTGGACTTTGGTAACACAAAATTGAAATGTCAGGGTAGCATAACTGGCACAAGTGCCCCCGGTGCCAGTGAGTACAGGGAAAGTGCATGTGTAGGCGTGAGTGGGTTGGGGCACAGCCACAGCCAACAATGCAACGGGAGGTTAACAATCCATGACAGCATGAGAACCCCTGGCCCCACAAAGAAAGACGAACACCCCCCCCCCAAAGCCAGAGGATCTAATTAATGAATTTCCTGGGGGCTGTAAGCTCAAGAACACGTCATTTTGAAGACTTGTTTGAAATAGTTGCCATCAAAGGGAAGATCACGCAGACAGTGAGGGGGACAAAGGGGGTGGGGTGGGGGTTAAGGTGAGGAAATCAATGTAACACGTGCGTCAGGTACATCCCAGTTGTCGGTGCTTCAACACGTGCGTCAGGCATATCCCAGTTGTCGGTGCTTCAACACGTGCGTCAGGCACATCCCAGTTGTCGGTGCTTCAACACGTGCGTCAGGCATATCCCAGTTGTCGGTGCTTCAACACGTGCGTCAGGCACATCCCAGTTGTCGGTGCTTCAACACGTGCGTCAGGCACATCCCACATCCCAGTTGTCGGTGCTTCAACACGTGCGTCAGGCACATCCCATATCCCAGTTGTCGGTGCTTCATCACGTGCGTCAGGCACATCCCAGTTGTCGGTGCTTCAACACGTGCGTCAGGCACATCCCAGTTGTCGGTGCTTCAAAAACACAATGTCCTTACATTTAAAAGGTTCTCACATCTTGCACTGTATAAGGCTATAAATGTATGAGATAGCCATCAGTGAATTGGTACAGTTGTTTAATTGCTTGGACGTCCTTGTCTTCATCACTCGAGCGAAGGCGTGGCGGGCAGGTGGTGGGCAAATTGCTGATGAGTGAGTGAGTTGGGTTGGTGTGTGCTATCGGTGGGATGGGTGTGTGCTATAGGTGGGTCGGTATGTGCTAATAGCAGGTAGTATAGCAGTAACACTAGCCCAAGTGATGGTAGTATCCAACATACCACTATAGCAGTAACACTAGCCCAAGTGATGGTAGTATCCAACATACCACTATAGCAGTAACACTAGCCCAAGTGATGGTAGTATCCAACATACCACTATAGCAGTAACACTAGCCCAAGTGATGGTAGTATCCAACATACCACTATAGCAGTAACACTAGCCCAAGTGATGGTAGTATCCAACATACCACTATAGCAGTAACACTAGCCCAAGTGATGGTAGTATCCAACATACCACTATAGCAGTAACACTAGCCCAAGTGTTGGTTGTATCCAACATACCACTGTAGCAGTAACACTAGCCCAAGTGATGGTAGTATCCAACATACCACTATAGCAGTAACACTAGCCCAATTGATGGTAGTATCCAACATACCACTATATAAGTAACACAAGCCCAAGTGATGGTAGTATCCAACATACCACTATATAAGTAACACAAGCCCAAGTGATGGTAGTATCCAACATACCACTATAGCAGTAACACTAGCCCAAGTGATTGTAGTATCCAACATACCACTATAGCAGTAACACTAGCCCAAGTGATGGTAGTATCCAACATACCACTATAGCAGTAACACTAGCCCAATTGATGGTAGTATCCAACATACCACTATAGCAGTAACACTAGCCCAAGTGATGGTAGTATCCAACATACCACTATAGCAGTAACACTAGCCCAATTGATGGTAGTATCCAACATACCACTATAGCAGTAACACTAGACCAAGTGATGGTAGTATCCAACATACCACTATAGCAGTAACACTAGCCCAAGTGATGGTAGTATCCAACATACCACTATAGCAGTAACACTAGCCCAAGTGATGGTAGTATCCAACATACCACTAGAGCAGTAACACTAGCCCAAGTGATGGTAGTATCCAACATACCACTATAGCAGTAACACTAGCCCAATTGATGGTAGTATCCAACATACCACTATAGCATTAACACTAGCCCAATTGATGGTAGTATCCAACATACCACTATAGCAGTAACACTAGCCCGAGTGATGGTAGTATCCAACATACCACTATAGCAGTAACACTAGACTAGACAAGCCAAAGAGATAGAGGCGCCTTTAACAGACCTTAAGAAAACAAACAATGAATGTTGCCTCAGTTATTGCTGCCATGCCGTCTATGAGTCATTAAACAATAAGGTAAGGGAATCTTTTCCAGCTATTTCCTCTTGGGACTAGGAGCACGATAGAATTTCTATTAAGTGAAGGAGGGAGTGGGGACGGGGACGGGGGGGGGGAGACAGGCTGTTCTTGATGTGGCATTGAAAACATTTTGGATTGATTGTGATGTGAAATATTTCATGGATACTGCAATTCACCCAACATTTCATCCAATTGGACTTCCATCCATCCAACATTTCATTCTATCGGAGTTCTATCGATCCTACACTTGATATTCTTTTTTTTTAAATTTCCCTGGTATTCCCCCCCAATTTTCCATTCGGTTAAAGTAGCCCTTCCGTCTTCCTATGTGTCGAATAGTCCCATTGATACGTTCAAATCAAAACATCTAATTTTGTGAAAAAGCTCTAAAATACGTGTTTCGTCAGAAAGTCGATTTGACATCAGATAACACGTTTAGATGTTTGTCAGGTGCCAAGAGATTCAAACTTTTAGTACGTAGGGAGATCCACTACTAATTGTTTTAGTCAACATCGACATTTTTTCTGTTGGCCGAACCTCACCACTTCAAGCCATCCTGTTTACATCTGAGGTACAACAGACAGACTCTGGGGCGATAGTGCTGAGTTGAGAATAACTGTTGATGTACAGACCAACGCCTGTAAACCACAGCAGTACTGAGTTGAGAATCACTGATGATGTACAGACCAACGCCTGTAAACCACAGCAGTACTGAGTTGAGAATCACTGATGATGTACAGACCAACACCTGTAAACCACAGCAGTACTGAGTTGAGAATCACTGATGATGTACAGACCAACGCCTGTAAACCACAGCAGTACTGAGTTGAGAATCACTGATGATGTACAGACCAACGCCTGTAAACCACATCAGTACTGAGTTGAGAATCACTGATGATGTACAGACCAACGCCTGTAAACCACAGCAGTACTGAGTTGAGAATCACTGATGATGTACAGACCAACACCTGTAAACCACATCAGGAAGAGTGATACGTTTGCCAGTGTTTGATTTCAATTACTTTTGAAGACATTCGTGCTCCTGGCCATTACACCTGACCTTGACAGTATTAGGACCATCACAACACAACAGTCCCATTACACCTGACCTTGACAGTATTGAGACCATCACAACACAACAGTCCCATTCCACCAGACCTTGACAGTATTGGGACCATCACAACACAACAGTCCCATTACACCTGACCTTGACAGTATTGGGACCATCACAACACAACAGTCCCATTACACCAGACCTTGACAGTATTGGGACCATCACAACACAACAGTCCCATTACACCAGACCTTGACAGTATTGGGACTATCACAACACAACAGTCCCATTACACCAGACCTTGACAGTATTGGGACCATCACAACACAACAGTCCCATTACACCTGACCTTGACAGTATTGGGACCATCACAACACAACAGTCCCATTCCACCAGACCTTGACAGTATTGGGACCATCACAACACAACAGTCCCATTCCACCAGACCTTGACAGTATTGGGACCATCACAACACAACAGTCCCATTCCACCAGACCTTGACAGTATTGGGACCATCACAACACAACAGTCCCATTCCACCAGACCTTGACAGTATTGGGACCATCACAACACAACAGTCCCATTCCACCAGACCTTGACAGTATTGGGACCATCACAACACAACAGTCCCATTCCACCAGACATTGACAGTATTGGGACCATCACAACACAACTTGTGATGTGTTGATTCACGTTTGTTACACAGAGCACGGACTGTGTCTTGATGTGCAGTGTTGATTCACTGTTGTTAACAGAGCACGGACTGTGTCTTGATGTGCAGTGTTGATTCACTATTGTTACACAGAGCACGGACTGTGTCTTGATGTGCAGTGTTGATTCACTGTTGTTACACAGAGCACGGACTGTGTCTTGATGTGCAGTGTTGATTCACTGTTGTTACACAGAGCACGGACTGTGTCTTGATGTGCAGTGTTGATTCACTGTTGTTACACAGAGGACGGACTGTGTCTTGTTGTGCAGTGTTGATTCACTGTTGTTACACAGAGCACGGACTGTGTCTTGATGTGCAGTGTTGATTCACTGTTGTTACACAGAGCACGGACTGTGTCTTGATGTGATGTGTTGATTCACTGTTGTTACACAGAGCACGGACTGTGTCTTGATGTGCAGTGTTGATTCACAGTAGCACTATTAATTATTTTTTTAAAGTACGATGAATTCTTGAGACACATTTTGCGTCAATAAAATAATGGAGAGTTTAAGTTCTTATCACAATGATTTAAAAATTTAAAAGCTTCGGATATTGCTTTTTACTTTTAAATTGATGTAGCCATTGAAGAGCAGTGGTATACGCCCCTGGATAAACTGTCTAAATTCTACGATATGGAGGCCAATGAAGTACCACGGTGTACGCCCCTGGGTGAATTGTGAACGTCTGCGATTGAGATCAGCCACGCGTCTCTGCCAGCCTACACTCTAGCCACAAGTCTATTGAATGTTTCTGCCAACAGAATCTGATAAGATTGAGTGGTGAGCAGGATAGTAAGGCTGGAATACTTATACATTTACATCTTAATCTTAGTGATACTGGTGCATATCAGTGGGAAAATGGTACATCTCTGTCGAATACTGGTACGGCTCGGTGGAACACTGGTACGGCTCGGTGGAACACTGGTACGGCTCGGTGGAACACTGGTACGGCTCGGTGGAACACTGGTACGGCTCGGTGGAATAATGGTAACGCTCGGTGGAATAATGGTACAGCTCAGTGGAATACAGGTACAGCTCTGTGGAATAATGGTACAGCTCAGTAAAATACTGGTACAGCTCGGTGGAATAATGGTACAGCTCGGTGGAAAACTGGTAAAGCTCGGTGGAATAATGGTACAGCTCGGTGGAATAATGGTACAGCTCGGTGGAATACAGGTACAGCTCGGTGGAATAATGGTACAGCTCGGTGGAATACAGGTACAGCTCGGTGGAATAATGGTACAGCTCGGTGGAATACAGGTACAGCTCGGTGGAATAATGGTACAGCTCGGTAAAATAATGGTAGAGCACGGTGGAATAATGGTACAGCTCGGTAAATACTGGTACAGCTCGGTGGAATAATGGTACAGCTCGTTGGAATAATGGTACAGCTTGTTGGAATAATGGTACAGCTCGGTGGAATAATGGTACAGCTCTGTGGAATAATGGTACAGCTCGGTGGAATAATGCTACAGCTCGGTGGAATACAGGTACAGCTTGGTGGAATAATGGTACAGCTCGGTGGAATACAGGTACAGCTCGGTAAAATACTGGTACAGCTCGGTGGAATAATGGTACAGCTCGGTGGAATAATGGTACAGCTCGGTGGAATAATGGTACAGCTCTGTGGAATAATGGTACAGCTCTGTGAAATACAGGTACAGCTCGGTGGAATACAGGTACAGCTCGGTGAAATTCAGGTACAGCTCGGTGGAATACAGGTACAGTTCGGTAAAATACTCGTACAGAACGGTGGAATACTGGTACAGCACGGTGGAATAATGGTACAGCTCGGTGGAATAATGGTACAGCTCGGTGGAATAATGGTACAGCTCGGTGGAATAATGGTACAGCTAGGTGGAATAATGGTACAGCTCAGTGGAATACAGGTACAGCTCGGTGGAATAATGGTACAGCTCAGTGGAATGCAGGTACAGCTCGGTGGAATAATGGTACAGCTCAGTAAAATCGGTACAGCTCGTGGAATAATGGTACAGCTCGGTGGAATAAGGTACAGCTCGGTGGAATAATGGTAAAGCTCGGTGGAATAATGGTACAGCTCGATGGAATAATGGTACAGCTCTGTGGAATAATGGTACAGCTCGGTGGAATACAGGTACAGCTCAGTGGAATAATGGTACAGCTCGGTGGAATACAGGTACAGCTCGGTGGAATAATGGTACAGCTTGGTGGAATACTGGTACAGCTCGGTCTAATACTGGTACAGCTCGGTGGGATAATGGTACAGCTCGGGCTATAAATTAACATTAGTAAGATTTATGTCCAGTTACATAATGTAAGTCATTGTTCAGTAACATAATGTAAATCATTGGTCAGTAACGTAACATAATGAAAGTCATTTTTCAGTAACATAAAGTAACGTCATTGTTCAATAACATACAGTAGCGTCATTGTTCAGTAATGTAACATAATGTAAGTCAATGTTCAGTAACATACAATAGCGTCATTGTTCATTAACATAACATAATGTAAGTCATTGTTCAGTAACGTAACATAATGTAAGACATTGTTCAGTAACATAATGTAAGTCATTGTTCAGTAACATACAGTAGCTTCATTGTTCAGTAACATACAGTAGCGTCATTGTTCAGTAACGTAACATAATGTAAGTCAGTGTTCAGTAACGTAACATAATGTAAGTCATTGTTCAGTAAGGTAACATAATGTAAGTCATTGTTCATTAACATAACATAATGTAAGTCATTGTTCAGTAACATAAAGTAACGTCATTGTTCAGTAACATACAGTAGCGTCATTGTTCATTTACATAAAGTAACGTCATTGTCCAGTAATATCAAGTAGCACAGTACTCGCCACGTACCCAGGGTGGCTGTCACTACTCACTAACATAAAGTATCGTCATTGTCCAGTAACAGCTTGACAGCTTTGGCCCCTAACACCTCATATGACGACACACTACTCTTGACAGCTTTAGCCCCAAACACCTCATATGACGACACACTACTCTTGACAGCTTTGGTCCCAACAACCTCATATGACGACACACTACTCTTGACAGCTTTGGTCCCAACAACCTCATATGACGACACACTACTCTTGACAGCTTTGGCCCCAACACCTCATATGACGACACACTACTCTTGACAGCTTTGGCCCCTAACACCTCATATGACGACACACTACTCTTGACAGCTTTGGTCCCCTAACACCTCATATGACGACACACTACTCTTGACAGCTTTGGCCCCAACAACCTCATATGACGACACACTACTCTTCATTTCACAGCTTTGGCCCCTAACACCTCATATGACGACACACTACTCTTCATTTCACAGCTTTGGCCCCTACTACCTCATATGACGACACACTACTCTTCATTTCACAGCTTTGGCCCCTACTACCTCATATGACGACACACTACTCTTGACAGCTTTGGTCCCAACAACCTCATATGAGGACACACTACTCTTCATTTCACAGCTTTGGCCCCTACTACCTCATATGACGACACACTACTCTTCATTTCACAGCTTTGGCCCCTACTACCTCATATGACGACACACTACTCTTCATTTCACAGCTTTGGCCTCTACTACCTCATATCAGGACACACTACTCTTCATTTCACAGCTTTGGCCCCTACTACCTCATATGACGACACACTTCTCTTCATTTCACAGCTTTGGCCCCTACTACCTCATATGACGACACACTGCTCTTCATTTCACAGCTTTGGCCCCTACTACCTCATATCAGGACACACTACTATTCATTTCACAGCTTTGGCCCCTACTACCTCATATGACGACACACTACTCTTCATTTCACAGCTTTGGCCCCTACTACCTCATATGACGACACACTACTCTTCATATTACAGCTTTGGCCCCTACTACCTCATATGACGACACACTACTCTTCATTTCACAGCTTTGGCCCCTACTACCTCATATGAGGACACACTACTCTTCATTTCACAGCTTTGGCCCCTACTACCTCATGAGGAAACACTACTCTTCATTTCACAGCTTTGGCCCCTACTACCTCATATAAGGACACACTACTCTTCATTTCTCAGCTTTGGTCCCTACTACCTCATATGACGACACACTACTCTTCATTTCACAGCTTTGGCCCCTAACACCTCATATGACGACACATTACTCTTGACAGCTTTGGTCCCAACAACCTCATATGACGACACACTACTCTTCATTTCACAGCTTTGGCCCCTAACACATCATATGACGACACACTACTCTTGACAGCTTTGGTCCCAACAACCTCATATGACGACACACTACTCTTGACAGCTTTGGTCCCAACAACCTCATATGACGACACACTACTCTTGACAGCTTTGGCACCTAACACCTCATATGACGACACACTACTCTTGACAGCTTTAGCCCCTAACACCTCATATGACGACACACTACTCTTGACAGCTTTAGCCCCTAACACCTCATATGACGACACACTACTCTTGACAGCTTTGGTTCCAACAACCTCATATGACGACACACTACTCTTCATTTCACAGCTTTGGCCCCTACTACCTCATATGACGACACACTACTCTTCATTTCACAGCTTTGGCCCTTACTACCTCATATGAGGACACACTACTCTTCATTTCACAGCTTTGTCCCCTACTACCTCATATGACGACACACTACTCTTCATTTCACAGCTTTGGCCCCTACTACCTCATATGACGACACACTACTCTTCATTTCACAGCTTTGGCCCCTACTACCTCATATGACGACACACTACTCTTCATTTCACAGCTTTGGCCCCTACTACCTCATATGAGGACACACTACTCTTCATTTCACAGCTTTGGCCCCTACTACCTCATGAGGAAACACTACTCTTCATTTCACAGCTTTGGCCCCTACTACCTCATATAAGGACACACTACTCTTCATTTCTCAGCTTTGGTCCCTACTACCTCATATGACGACACACTACTCTTCATTTCACAGCTTTGGCCCCTAACACCTCATATGACGACACATTACTCTTGACAGCTTTGGTCCCAACAACCTCATATGACGACACACTACTCTTCATTTCACAGCTTTGGCCCCTAACACATCATATGACGACACACTACTCTTGACAGCTTTGGTCCCAACAACCTCATATGACGACACACTACTCTTGACAGCTTTGGTCCCAACAACCTCATATGACGTCACACTACTCTTCATTTCACAGCTTTGGCCCCTACTACCTCATATGACGACACACTATTCTGGTTAGCTTTTGCCCCTACTACCTCATCTTTTCCTAATTAGACACCATCAAAACATATTGACCGTGATGTTTGACGTCATAATGATTGGACATCGTCTATAAACTAAGGTTTGAAAACTGTGTACCGGCCTAATGACACTTGCTTACAATCTAGTCTCACCAAAAATGACATTTGCAATGAACGGTGAACGCCTTCAATAAAAGGTGAAATGACGAAACTATTCTATTGTTACGGAAGGAATTGTGTATCCTGTTTTGTTATGCTCGTCTATTGTCAATGACCAGCTAATGTTCACGTGTGTCAGTATTTAGACTGATGTCAATGACAAGCTAATGTTCACGTGTGTCAGTATTTAGACTGATGTCAATGGCATGCTAATGTTCACGTGTCTCAGTATTTAGACTGATGTCAATGACATGCTAATGTTCACGTGTCTCAGTATTTAGACTGATGTCAATGACATGCTAATGTTCACGTTTGTCAGTATTTAGACTGATGTCAATGACAAGCTAATGTTCACGTGTGTCAGTATTTAGACCGATGTCAATGACATGCTAATGTTCACGTGTGTCAGTATTTAGACTAATGTCAATGGCATGCTAATGTTCACGTGTGTCAGTATTTAGACTGATGTCAATGACATGCTAATGTTCATGTGTGTCAGTATTTAGACTGATGTCAATGACAAAGCTAATATTCACGTGTGTCAGTATTTAGACTGATGTCAATGACAAGCTAATGTTCACGTGTGTCAGTATTTAGACTGATGTCAATGACAAGCTAATGTTCACGTGTCAGTATTTAGACTGATGTCAATGACAAACTAATGTTTACGTGCGTCTGTATTTAGACTGTTGCCAATGACATGCTAATGCTCACGTGTGTTTAGACTGTTGTCAATAACATGTTCACGTGTGTCTGTGTTTAGCCTGTTGCCAATGACAATCTAATGTTCACGTGTGTCTGTCTTTAGACTGTTGCCAATGACAAGCTAATGTTCACGTGTGTCTGTCTTTAGACTGTTGCCAATGACAAGCTAATGTTCACGTGTGTCTGTCTTTAGACTGTTGCCAATGACAAGCTAATGTTCACGTGTGTCTGTCTTTAGACTGTTGCCAATGACAAGCTAATGTTCACGTGTGTCAGTCTTTAGACTGTTGCCAATGACAAGCTAATGTTTACGTGTGTCTGTCTTTAGACTGTTGCCAATGACAAGCTAATGTTCACGTGTGTCTGTATTTAGACTGTTGTCAATGACAAGCTAATGTTCACGTGTCTGTGTTTAGCCTGTTGCCAATGACAAGCTAATGTTCACGTGTCTGTGTTTAGCCTGTTGCCAATGACAAGCTAATGTTCACGTGTGTCTGTATTTAGACTGTTGTGTGTCTGTGTGTAATATTTTATCAACGTACAAATCACCCAGATTACTCCTCTTAAAACACACACGCACTCTTGCGCGCACACTCAGCGGCTGCTGGCCAACACACAACAGCTGACCGTGTCGTTACCTTGTCTATTGTTGGGGCTGCCAACCAACACACAACAACAGACCGTGTCGTTACCTTCCCAACACACAACAACAGACCGTGTCGTTACATTGTCTATTGTTGGGGGCGGTGCAATCGTCATTTATACAAGCTTTAACACCACCGTAGGCCAAGGTCGAGCAACCATGACAGAGTATAACACCACCGTAGGCCAAGGTCGGGCAACAATGACAGAGTATAACACCACCGTAGGCCAAGGTCGGGCAACTATGACAGAGTATAACACCACCGTAGGCCAAGGTCGGGCAACCATGACAGAGTAAAGATGTTTACAATACCAGAGTATAATGGACGGCTTACATTTCTTCAACATGTACTCCGACACGTTCTTCTAATCTTACAGCGCCAGCCATTAAGCTGAACCGCATCTGACACGCGGCACTACTGTAGAGAATGACAGTATTAGTTTTAAACTGCAGCCTTCCCATTGACTTTGGGAAGTTGTTGAGTACCCTCTCGCGATGCAAATTGGCGTAAAAGAATTTTAAAATTCACTCTCATGGGGGCCGGGGGCCCAAAAGCGTTTTGACTGAATGTTGGTGATATAGGAGGTCGGGCATATATGATGGTGAGACTGGCTGAATGTTGGTGATATAGGAGGTCGGGCATATATGATGGTGAGACTGACTGAATGTTGGTGATATAGGAGGTCGGGCATATATGATGGTGAGACTGGCTGAATGTTGGTGATATAGGAGGTCGGGCATATATGACTTTAAAAAAGCGCCTCCAGGTCAAGAGAAACAAGGACTCGTGTAACTTATGTGACCTAACCATTCAGTGCAAACTGAGGACTGGTGACATATCATTATAACATGTTGTAATGACTTCATCCAGAAACTGGGGACTGGTGACATATCATTATAACATGTTGTAATGACTTCATCCAGAAACTGGGGACTGGTGACATATCATTATAACATGTTGTAATGACTTCATCCAGAAACTGGGGACTGGTGATATATCATTATAACATGTTGTAATGACTTCATCCAGAAACTGGGGACTAGTGACATATCATTATAACATGTTGTAATGACTTCATCCAGAAACTGGGGACAGGTGACATATCATTATAACATGTTGTAATGACTTCATCCAGAAACTGGGGACTAGTGACATATCATTATAACATGTTGTAATGACTTCATCCAGAAACTGGGGACTAGTGACATATCATTATAACATGTTGTAATGACTTCATCCAGAAACTGGGGACAGGTGACATATTATAACATGTTGTAATGACTTCATCCAGAAACTGGGGGCTACTGACATATCATTATAACATGTTGTAATGACTTCATCCAGAAACTGGGGACTAGTGACATATCATTATAACATGTTGTAATGACTTCATCCAGAAACTGGGGACAGGTGACATATTATAACATGTTGTAATGACTTCATCCAGAAACTGGGGACTTGTGATATATCATTATAACATGTTGTAATGACTTCATCCAGAAACTGGGGACTGGTGACATATCATTATAACATGTTGTAATGACTTCATCCAGAAACTGGGGACTGGTGACATATCATTATAACATGTTGTAATGACTTCATCCAGAAACTGGGGACTGGTGACATAACATTATAACATGTTGTAATGACTTCATCCAGAAACTGGGGACTGGTGACATATCATTATAACATGTTGTAATGACTTCATCCAGAAACTGGGGACTGGTGACATATCATTATAACATGTTGTAATGACTTCATCAAGAAACTGGGGACTGGTGGCATATCATTATAACATGTTGTAATGACTTCATCCAGAAACTGGGGACTGGTGACATATCATTATAACATGTTGTAATGACATCATCCAGAAACTGGGGACTGGTGACATATCATTATAACATGTTGTAATGACATCATCCAGAAACTGGGGACTGGTGACATATCATTATAACATGTTGTAATGACTTCATCCAGAAATCGAGAGACAATGATAATTATTATTAACACAGAACTAAATGCACATAACAAAAACAACCCGTTTTTTAAATCAAAATATATCTGCTTTAAGTACTTTTGTTAATAACAGAATGATCCGATGTGAGAACCGCTAAGTTATGTCAAGGTCGGCGCGAAGAATTCGTTAGTTTCAGGGGGGAGGTGGGAGTGGAAGGCACGATGACGCAACATATCTATTACCTAACAGTGTGGTAATATTACAGCAGGCGTTAGAAAGTGACAAGTGCAGAGAAACGAAGGCGGAGTCTCTGGTGAGCAGAGCGTGCGGTTTTGACATGACAGTAGTGAGCAAAGAGTGTGGTGTTAATATGACGTCTGTAGTGACCAAAGACTGTGGTGTTAATATGACGTCTGTAGTGACCAAAGACTGTGGTGTTAATATGACGTCTGTAGTGAGCAAAGACTGTGGTGTTAATATGACGTCTGTAGTGACCAAAGACTGTGGTGTTAATATGACGTCTGCAGTGAGCAAAGACTGTGGTGTTAATATGACGTCTGTAGTGACCAAAGACTGTGGTGTTAATATGACGTCTGTAGTGACCAAAGACTGTGGTGTTAATATGACGTCTGCAGTGAGCAAAGACTGTGGTGTTAATATGACGTCTGTAGTGACCAAAGAGTGTGGTGTTAATATGACGTCTGTAGTGACCAAAGACTGTGGTGTTAATATGACGTCTGCAGTGAGCTAAGACTGTGGTGTTAATATGACGTCTGTAGTGAGCAAAGACTGTGATGTTAATATGACGTCTGTAGTGAGCTAAGACTGTGGTGTTAATATGACGTCTGTAGTGAGCTAAGACTGTGGTGTTAATATGACGTCTGTAGTGAGCTAAGACTGTGGTGTTAATATGACGTCTGTAGTGAGCAAAGACTGTGATGTTAATATGACGTCTGTAGTGAGCTAAGACTGTGATGTTAATATGACGTCTGTAGTGAGCTAAGACTGTGGGCAGACTGTGGTGTTAATATGACGTCTGTAGTGAGCTAAGACTGTGGTGTTAATATGACGTCTGTAGTGAGCAAAGACTGTGATGTTAATATGACGTCTGTAGTGAGCAAACTACAGTAGGCCTGGATATATATTAACCTGGAGTAGGCCTGGAAAAATTGACGTGGATTATGCCTGGATATATTGACCTGGAGTAGGCCTGGATATATTGACCTGGAGTAGGCCTGGATATATTAATCTGGTGTAGGGCTGGAAAAATTGACGTGGAGTAGGCCTGGATAATGATATATTGACCTAGAGTAGGCCTGGATATATTGACCTGGAGTAGGCCTGGATATATTGACCTAGAGTAGGCCTGGATATATTGACCTGGAGTAGGCCTGGATATATTGACCTGGAGTAGGACTGGATATATTGACCTGGATTAGGCCTGGATATATTGACCTAGAGTAGGCCTGGATATATTGACCTAGAGTAGGCCTGGATATATTGACCTGGAGTAGACCTGGATATATTGGCCTGGAGTAGGCCTGGATATATTGACCTGGAGTAGGCCTGGATATATTGGCCTGGAGTAGGCCCGGATATATTGACCTGGAGTAGGCATGGATACCTCGCCCAGTAGCTTCATTATTCATCATTCCTTAAACCTCATAAAAAGCTTCCTATAGGATTATGGCCAATGGTCCTGTGGTTAACCCTAATCTGTCTGACACAAACCGTGATTTAGTTGAAACAAAGACTCAGAGAAAAACCCGGGGAAACAAAACATAAGCTGGGAGCCTGGACGACGGCCTACAATAGCAAGGCAGCGTCCTCGGGGGTGGAACACTGGGGAAACTGTACTGCACGTCAGGAATGGAAGTTCACATAGATGATCACATGATAGTTAATTGATCACATGATAGTTATTGATCACATGATAGTTATTGATCACATGATAGTTAATTGACAGACACATCTTGGACGGACACATTATCAACTAAAAAGATAGAAGTATGAAGTATCACTAAATTGAAATATATTCCATGGATATTAGGTGTAAATCTACCAGTAATTCCATGGATAGTAGGTGTAAATCTACCAGTAATTCCATGGATAGTAGGTGTAAATCTACCAGTAATTCCATGGATAGTAGGTGTAAATCTACCAGTAATTCCATGGATAGCAGACGTAGGTGTATACCCTCCTCCCACAATCCATGTAGTCGACACACTTCACATGTAGTAGAACTAGGTGTATACCCTCCTCCCACAATCCATGTAGTCGACACACTTCACATGTAGTAGAACTAGGTGTATACCCTCCTCCCACAATCCATGTAGTCGACACACTTCACATGTAGTAGAACAAAGAAAACCATCACTCAACACATTTAAAACTCTAGTAAAAATGCAAGACTAGATATATACCATGGATAAGCGTAATAAGAGATAATCTTCTGTATAGATGGAGCGTCTGTAACAGACAAGATAAGACAACTTCGTGTGTAGTAGACCCCTGACGAATACCTTGACTAGCCATGAGCAAGTGCAATGAGCACTCAGAACAAATAAACAATAAATAAACCGATTATGAATGAGACTTCGAATGGCCTTCAACTGTACATACAATCCTAATGTAACAGTCATGTACACGTAATAGCTAAAGACGACGTTTAAAAAAATGTTTAGTACTTGATCTTCTTAGTCGTAAGATAGCGTTTCGAATTAAGTGGTCAGCGAAGATGTTGCTGGGAGTGTTGTATTGGTACTATCGGAAACGATATTGCTACAGAGTCGAAGATAATCTAGGGATTCCTAACCAGTGGTGCATGCACCCCTTGGGGGTGCATGAGCAGGTTCCAGGGGGTGCATGAACGATTTAGAGAAAAAAAAAGAAAAAGAGGAAGAATAAAAAAAGGAGAGGAAAAAAAGAAAGAAAAACTGATAATCTGAAAATGTAAACCATAAATAAGCAAGGCATGCCGCGTCAAAGGGCACCCATATACAACCTTTTTTTTATATACAATGTCGAAAATTGACGGCAAAACTTTTTCGCAAAATGAACGGTTTACTCTAAGTCAGTGTTGCCCAACCGGTGTGCCGCGGCACACTAGTGTGCCGCGAGAAAATTTTAGGGTGCCGCTAAAGATTTCAAAAATACCGTAAATTGCTAGGCTTTTCGAACCTTAAAGTTTTGAAAAAAAAATATTCTTAACCGAAAAAGAATTGAATAAAAAAGTTTCATGTTTGTATTGTTCTGGTTGTGAGAATCTCTTGAAAGCTACAAAATTTCTCTCCTTCATTGGGAATAAATATCTGCTGTAAGTAAATAAAAACCCTTTCCTGCTGTTCACTTTTTAAAAAACTTTTAACTACAGACGGCTATGGATAATTTTTTGAAGAGAAGCCAGAAGGATTCCAGCGAGCATCAAAATAGAGAGAGAGTTGAGAAATCCAAGAAGAATGTTACCAAACGGAAATATCACGAGGAATATCTTGAGTATGGTTTCATACAATGTGCAAATGATCCTTTTCTTCCTTTTTGTCTTAATTGTAACATGGCATTGTCCAACGAGTCCATGAACCCCAGTAAACTGAAGCGGCATCTGAACTCAAATCATCCAGGATTGAAAGACAAGCCGAAAAGTTATTTCGCATCCATTCGGTCCAACTTAGACCAGCAATAAAAAATAATGAAGAAATTGTCCTCAATTCCTGACAAAGCTCAGTTAGCAAGCTATAAAATTGCGAATCTTTTGGTCAAACAAAAGAAATCTCATTTGGACGCTGAGACAATCATATTGCCGTCTTACAAATCGCAGTTGTGACTATGGAGTTGGGACCCGACGCTGTTGAAAAAATAAATAAGATTCCACTGTCTCACCAGACGATGGGACGTCGGACTGCTGACATTTCGACAGATTTGGACAATCAAATTAAAGAGCATTTTGCGGAAGACGACGACATCCAAAAGCTCTGGGCAATGCAAATTGATGAAAGTACTGACATCAGCGGAAAGGCGCAACTGCTCGCATACGTCAAACGTGAAAGACTGCAGATGATAGACAGAGAAATGAGAGTTTGCTTATCCAGCAATGAGCCGCGTTTTGAGCTCATCTGCTCCAAAGAAAATGCTAAAGTATCTCATTAATTATGAAACATCTTTTGAATAAACACTGATTTCTTTTGTGAGGTTTGCCGCGCAAATTTTTTACCAGTCTAGTGTGCCGTGAACGATTTTCGGTTGGACAACACTGCTCTAAGTGTTCCTTGGAATTTCGTGTTTTACGTCACATTTTTTTAAAAATAATTTAATTTTGTCACCAAATACGTCAGATATATGGCTTCCGGTGACCCTCTCACTGTTTTGAGCGGATGTAAACGTTGGGATTTTTTTTTCCTTCACCTTTAATTGCTCGGTACGCTGCAAAGGTCTCAAAAACGTTAATTATAATGAATATATTCGTCCTTGAAACCTAAAATCTTGAGTTGAGCATCCAATTACGGTCATTAAAAACATCAACTTCGTCAGTTAAAAATTTGCCTGTGGCTGGTACGACTTTCCGATTGTCATCACCCCCTCAAAATCGTTAATAAATAAAAGAGAGAGAGAGAGATGGAACACAAAAGCCCCAGTGCTTCCTCTGTGGAAAAATCCTGTACAATGACAACATAAAGCCTGTTAGACTCCGAAAGCCCTTGGAGACAGTCCATCCATCCAATTCCAAGGACAGTTTTGTGGTCTTCAAGCAGAAGAGAGCTTGCTTCTTGACCTCAGGTACCTTGCCCAAGCTTGGATTTTCTTTGTCACATAAACCTGCACTGGAGGCATCATTCAAGGTTGCATATCTTATTGCAAAGAACAAGAAGCCCCAAACAATTGGATAAACTTTGGTGAAGCCTTGTGCTCTGGAGATGATGGAACTGATGTGTGGTCACCAGCAGAGGAAGCAGGTTGAGAAAGTCCCTTTGTCCAATGACACCATTAATTCCAGGATTAGTGACATGGCTGCTGACATTCTGGATCAAGTCTTGTGCGAGATGAGAAGCAGTCCTTTTCCATTTAGCATGCAGCTGGATAAATCCACTGATGTAGCACAATGCAGTCACATTCTTGTATTTGTGAAATATGTTCACAGTGGATTGCTGAAGGAGGAATTTATCTTTTGTAAGCCACTCCTAGCTACTAACATGATGTGCAGCAGCTAGTCTTGGATGAAGTTGTAATATCTGCTGCAGAAGGAAGCACTGAGGGATCAGTGCCGGACAACATCAAAAGAAATTTCAGAGCACGTTTCAACATTGCAAAGGTCCTTGGATGGGTATTTCTGTCAAGAAATTGCTAGAAAAGATTTTTGGATTCGCAATCCTTTTCTCTGTGACTTGGACAACATTGATGACAGTGACCTTGCTAAAGATGACCTGATTGATTTGAGAATCAGAGAAGTACTGAGGAGTGCCTTCAGTTGCAATACCTTGATTGAATTTTGGTGCGCCAAGCTAGATTCCTACCCACAACTAGCCAAGAGGTCAGTACTGACTCTCCTTCCATTAGCCACTACCTATCTCTGTGAAGCAGGATTCTCCACACCTTAGACGATTAAAACCAAGAAAAGGAATAAGTTGAATGCAGAGGATGACATGAGAGTTGCTTTGTCCAAAACAGTCCCCAGATTTAAATCGCTGATTGATCATAAGAAGCAGCAGATCTCTGACTAAATTCCCTGTTGCCTATTGTCAAAACTGTTGTGTTCCTAAAATAAACATAGTTTATTATGCATTTTCTGCAAGTTTCACGAGGGGGTGCATGAACTTTTTTGGGCATCTGAAGGGGTGCATGGACCCCAAAAGGTTAGGAACCACTGATCTAGAGAGAGACTGCTTGATAGGAAAAGACGGTAGTTTGATGTGTGAGACGGGCGATTCATGTCCACAAGGAAAGACATGTAACCATCTGTGGTAGAGACGAGGGGGACAAGGGTGTGGAGTATAAATAGCAGCACACTAGATGTGTAGTATGAGTAGCAACACACTAGATGTGGAGTATGAGTAGCAGCACACTAGATGTGTAGTATGAGTAGCAGCACACTAGATGTGTAGTATGAGTAGCAACACACTAGATGTGAAGTATGAGTAGAAGCACACTAGATGTGTAGTATGAGCAACAACACACTACATGTGTAGAGTGAGCAACAACACACTAGAATTGTAGTATGAGCAACAACACACTAGATGTGTAGTATGAGCAATAACACACTAGATGTGTAGTATGAGCAACAATACACTAGATGTGTAGTATGAGCACCAACACACTAGATGCGTGGTATGGTTTCAAGTGACGTCTTCCAACTAGCTCAGTTTAACGACAATTGTAAGGTGTACAACCATCAGAGTTACGACAGGATACTGTAGGTGGTGTAGTAAAGTGGAGGGGTCGGGGACGCTGCCCACCCCAACACTAAGTAAGGGGATGGGGGAATGGTATAGTAGTTAATATATAATGTCAATTTAATTTAAATACTGGTGTTGATATTTTTTGTTGTTGCCTAATCGTTAACCTATGTATTTGTCCATTAGTTTGTTTCACTGACACAAATCTGTGGATCTGGTATATCGTACTTTACAATTGTTTCACTGACACAAATCTGTGGATCTGGTATATCGTACTTTACAATTGTTTCACTGACACAAATCTGTGTATCTGGTATATCGTACTTTACAATTGTTTCACTGACACAAATCTGTGTATCTGGTATATCGTACTTTACAATTGTTTCACTGACACAAATCTGTGGATCTGGTATATCGTACTTTACAATTGTTTCACCGACACAAATCTGTGTATCTGGTATATCGTACTTTACAATTGTTTCACTGACACAAATCTGTGGATCTGGTATATCGTACTTTACAATTGTTTCACTGACACAAATCTGTGGATCTGGTATATCGTACTTTACAATTGTTTCACTGACACAAATCTGTGTATCTGGTATATCGTACTTTACAATTGTTTCACTGACACAAATCTGTGTATCTGGTATATCGTACTTTACAATTGTTTCACTGACACAAATCTGTGTATCTGGTATATCGTACTTTACAATTGTTTCACTGACACAAATCTGTGTATCTGGTATATCGTACTTTACAATTGTTTCACTGACACAAATCTGTGTATCTGGTATATCGTACTTTACAATTGTTTCACTGACACAAATCTGTGTATCTGGTATATCGTACTTTACAATTGTTTCACTGACACAAATCTGTGTATCTGGTATATCGTACTTTACAATTGTTTCACTGACACAAATCTGTGGATCTGGTATATCGTACTTTACAATTGTTTCACTGACACAAATCTGTGTATCTGGTATATCGTACTTAACAATTGTTTCACTGACACAAATCTGTGTATCTGGTATATCGTACTTTACAATGTTTCACTGACACAAATCTGTGTATCTGGTATATCGTACTTTACAATTGTTTCACTGACACAAATCTGTGTATCTGGTATATCGTACTTTACAATTGTTTCACTGACACAAATCTGTGTGTCTGGTATATCGTACTTTACAATTGTTTCACTGACACAAATCTGTGGATATGGTATATCGTACTTTACAATTGTTTCACTGACACAAATCTGTGTATCTGGTATATCGTACTTTACAATTGTTTCACTGACACAAATCTGTGTATCTGGTATATCGTACTTTACAATTGTTTCACTGACACAAATCTGTGTATCTGGTATATCGTACTTTACAATGTTTCACTGACACAAATCTGTGTATCTGGTATATCGTACTTTACAATTGTTTCACTGACACAAATCTGTGTATCTGGTATATCGTACTTTACAATTGTTTCACTGACACAAATCTGTGTGTCTGGTATATCGTACTTTACAATTGTTTCACTGACACAAATCTGTGTATCTGGTATATCGTACTTTACAATTGTTTCACTGACACAAATCTGTGGATCTGGTATATCGTACTGAGCGCTGCACTAGTCATAACTGCCCAGATCGTGAGCAGATGCACTAAAAATAGAGTCGTGTACTCACAAACAGGACATCATTGTTTCACTGGGATTTCTTTTCATTGTTGGTCTAAGTGGGACGACACTAACATAAAAGATAGCAAGTAGAAGATTGACACATCTTTAACTTGGCAGCAATATCTTAGTGGTTAGACCATGGGGAAACTTCTTTTACTGACAGGAAGACACGGCAACACAGTCGTCAAACCTAGAGGGCAGATGAGATGTCTACCTAGAGGGCAGATGAGACGTCCACCTAGAGGGCAGATGAGACGTCCACCTAGAGGGCAGATGAGATGTCCACCTAGAGGGCAGATGAGACGTCCACCTAGAGGCCAGATGAAATGTCTACCTAGATGGCAGGAGAAAATGTCTACCTGGAAGGCAGGAGAAAATGTCTACCTGGAAGGCAGGAGAACATGTCTACCTGGAAGGCAGGAGAAAAGGGCTACCTGGAGGGCAGAAGAAAATGTCTACCTGGAAGGCAGGAGAAAATGTCTACCTTGATGGCAGGAGAAAATGTCTACCTGGAAGGCAGGAGAAAAGGGCTACCTGGAAGGCAGGAGAAAATGTCTACCTGGAAGGCAGGAGAAAAGGGCTACCTGGAAGGCAGGAGAAAAGGGCTACCTGGAAGGCATGAGAAAAGGGCTACCTGGCAGAGAAATAAAAATGTCCACAAAACTATAGTGGATTATACCATTGACTGATTGGATAACAATATCACAAAAAACTACTATGCATCAGTTGAAATTACATTAATAATTAGTCTTATGCTAACAAGGAAGATGTTATTGCAAATTGAAATTCAGATTCATATCAATATGCATTTCTTATTGGGAATAACTCAAGTGAAGCATCTATAACACACAATTCATACTTTTAGCCCAAGTGAAGAATTTTATCAATACCATTGCCAACTGTACCCACAACACTCCAGCTATAACACTACCAACTATGCCCACAACACTCCAGCTATAACAATAACACTACCAACTGTACCAACAACACTCCAGCTGTAACAATAACACTACCAACTGTACCAACAATACTCCAGCTATACCACTACCAACTGTACCAACAACACTCCACCTATAACACTACCAACTGTACCAACAACACTCCAGCTACAACACTACCAACTGTACCAACAACACTCCAGCTATAACACTACCAACTGTACCAACAACACTCCAGCTATAATAATAATACTACCAACTGTACCAACACTCCAGCTATAACACTATCAACTGTACCAACAACACTCCAGCTATAACAATAACACTACCAACTGTACCAACACTCCATCTATAACACTACCAACTGTACCAACAACACTCCAGCTATAACACTACCAACTGTACCAACAACACTCCAGCTATAACACTACCAACTGTACCAACAACACTCCAGCTATAACACTACCAACTGTACCAATAACACTCCAGCTATAACAGTACCAACTGTACCAACAACACTCCAGCTATAACAATAACACTACTAACTGTACCAACAACACTCCAGCTATAACTGTACCAACAACACTCCAGCTATAACACTACCAACAACACTCCAGCTATAACAGTACCAACAACACTCCAGCTATAACACTACCAACTGTACCAACAACACTCCAGCTATAACAGTACCAACAACACTCCACCTATAACACTACCAACTGTACCAACAACACTCCAGCTATCACACTACCAACTGTACCAACAACACTCCACCTATAACACTACCAACTGTACTAACAACACTCCAGCTATAACAATAACACTACCAACTGTACCAACAACACTCCATCTATAACAGTACCAACTGTACCAACAACACTCCAGCTATAACACTACCAACTGAACCAGCAACACTCCAGCTACAACACTACCAACTGTACCAACAACACTCCAGCTACACTACCAACTGTACCAACAACACTCCAACCACAACAATACCACCAACAAAAACCGACCAACTGAGTGCTAAACTATTTTATATCATTTTTACAACTGGTGTAGGGGGTGGGTTGAACTTAATCCCTTGGGAAAAGGGAAATGTGGGTAACCTCATTTTGTTATGATCGGGTGGTGAAAATGTTGGCCCACTACAAATTATCAACCTAATTCAGAAAGATCATAGTCAATGAGATTTTAATACAATTTATTATGTGGATTCAATATCTTTATTTTCTCTGAGCTGATTTCCATTCCATATGCCCTAGATCTGCAAGTTTGTCAGTGAGCTCTTTAGTTCTTAAGTGTTCCCAGCCAAAAGATCTATATCATCAGCAAATCTTAGGTTGCATAAGGGTCTTCCATCTATATCGTATGGCAAACATCATAATAAATTTAAATACCTATGAGTCATTATATCTAGGAATGGTACCTGTAAAGCTTAAATGTGAGCTAGAATTGGGTTGACAATGGCAGCAATGATGTAGTTAATTAATATATGGAACAGCAAAAACATTGACCTTCCAACAAAGCTCAGGCTTTACAGAGCTCTCATTAAAACTATTGTTCTTATTAATGGATGTGAGACCTGTACACTACTGGCAACCACTGAAAGCTTCTCCAGATCTCTTATCTAGAACACAAGACTAATGAATATGTCTGGTACAGAATAAACTCTATTTGCGGGTCATCGAGAAACCATTACAACAACAATTAAGAGACGTAAAATGGCATGGTTCGGTCAAGCGCTTCGACATGATACCCTGTCAAAAATCATCCTTCAAGGCACTGTAGAAGGCGGCTGGCAAAGAGGTCCACAGCGGAAAAGTTGGCTTGACAACATAAAGGAATGGACAGGGATGAGATTGAATGAATTATTGGCGGCCGCTCAAGATAGGCAAATGTGGAGATCGTTATATGTTGATGTGTCCATGCGCTCCCCCCAACGACTGCAACGGTCACGGGACTGATGATGATGACTATGTGGATTATTATAAATGATATTAAATAACGATATAAATGATTTAAATATAATTATATAATGATTTAAACCTCTAAATAACCACTAAATATATAATTACATTATTTCAACGAAGTAAAAAGAGCTTTTGAGGATATAATTCCACATTTTTTTAAAATTAACTTTAATCTAATGATGTTTCACAGTAAAAAGCACAATGATAAAAATACCAATGATGCATGATGATTAAAAGCATTAATAGTAAATAGCATTACTTACTTTACAAATCTTTAAATGTTTTAGAAATTTAAATGCCAACTGTTAATTTGTAAGTTTGCCAAACATTAGTTTTTTAATGATTTATTTAGATCTTAGACACACTTATTATTCATCAATTTAATTAATAGCTTGTATATTCAACTCAGGCTGATTTGATTATATAAGAATACAAAAGCTACATTAAACACACACACTCTAGAAATAATGCATCAATTAGTGAAATAGCCCTGAAATCATTTTTTCTAAGAATTGTTCTAGTTACCTCTGAACTAAACTTTAAGTAGGAAAATTATAGTAGTATGAGGATGACTAATTTATATTTACCAATACAAATAGGGTCTAGGTTGACACTTGACATTGTCTATATAAATAATGTTACCTTTTTTTTTAAAAATACTCCATCACTATGTAGACTAACTAATATGAAATGCTAGGGTCATTACCATTTAACTCAAAGATATTTACCATACAAGGTCCAAAGACAAGGTACTGAGTTCATTGAGTCTGATAAAATTCACTCTTAATATTTATATAGAATCAAAGTCAAATGCTGCTATATGGAGCCGAGACGTGGAGAACAACGTCCGTAAACCTGACCAGAATCCAGTCCTTTATCAACAATTGTCTAAAAAGGATTCTCAGAATTCACTGGCCGGACAAAATCAGCAACCGGGAACTGTGGCAGCGGACAAAACAGAAGCCAGTTGAGGAAGAGATTCTTCAGAAGTGGTGGAGGTGGATTGGTCATACAATAAGAAAACAAGGCAAGCCCTGAAATGGAACCCCCAGGGTAAGCAGAAAAGGGTTATCAAGATTAATATTCAATTTTTTAATTTTATGTATTAAAAGTATTAAAACGGCATTTTACCAAATGTTGTAAAGTCACTTCGTTTTTTAGGACTGGTTAACCTTTAAAAAAAGACTGTATTTTTCCTTAATTTTTTTAGAACCAACAAATAGAGTGCGTATGAAATTATCGCCTCGCGCCTTCTGATGGTGACTTCAAAGAACATGTGACGTCACAGCCCGCTTGTGTTCAGCTCAATGCACAGGAAATAAATTTTAAGAAAACATTAAATATTATATGAATGTGGTAATTTTTAGTCAAATGCCTTTGACGTGCACGTAATTAGCATGAGTACTGTTAGGGTTATCTTTCCACTTGTAATATAAATAGTAACACTCGCGGCCTTGATCGTTGTTCACATTTTGACATCGCTGCACTGTGTGTTAGTTCTCGTACTATCCTTCGTCAATGAAGCGAATTTTTTTTTAATCGTTCACTAGCCGAACTCCACTAACAGTGATGACGTGTATTTTTAAATCCCTTATATTAACTTCACCGCCCTAACGCTATCGAGCTGAAATTTTGTATATAGACTCGAGTCACCTAACAATGCATTGTATCAAAATTTCAGATCGATCAAACAGTAATTAAATTAATGCATTTTTAGTTTATCTCTATATAAACATCTCTACCCGTCTGCTTTGTTGACATCCATGAGTTCACCCCGTGACCACATCACCGTGAGGTGTTTGGCATTAAAAAAAAAGAGAGATAAAAAAAGATTTTAAAAAATATGTTTTAATAAATGGACTAAAAAGAATAAAATAAATAGAGGTATGTACCGTAATTAAATTAATGCATTTTTAGTTTATCTTTATATAACTCAATATAGCGTCTGTTGTTTGCAATCATGTGTCCCTTGCTTGAGTTCACGCTAGCCATCGAATACCACACCTCCCCCCCTCCACCAGTTTTACAGCAAGAGGAGATCATTCGGTTTCAGTCTGTAAATGTTTGTCGCGTTTGAACATAATCAATACTTTTTAGTTATGTCTCACATATAAGGGATTTATAGTTTGTTTTTATGGGGTTGTTTAATTTACCGTATATACTCGTTCGCAAGCCGACATTTTTTGCACAAAATCTAGGGGGGAAAGGTCAGCTTATGAGTGGGTCATAGGTGATTTCTGCATGGATATTGAATATCGGTGTTGTTATTGTAGATTATCAATGTCCTTTTCTACATTCTACAAGATTCGACTGCTCTATCAGAAGCTATAATATATTGTTAAAAATCAGCATTTACCTTATTTAATCATTTTATTTATTTTTGTGAACGTTTTAATAAATTGTTTTACAAATTTTGTTTTCAACCACCGATTTTAACGTACGCGCTTTCGTCACTGTTTACCAAATATTTTATTTTTTTTAAATACCGGTAATTCTTGCTTAACAAAGAGCAGAAAGACAAAGATAGGCAGAACAAAGTAAACAATCATAATGACCGATTAGGTTGTAGTTTTAAAAAAATATGTACCATTTTTTTAAAGCTGTCCTATTATTTTTGGGGGGTCAGATTGCAATCGGGTTATACACTTTTAATACTTTTCCCTTCCAAAAGTGGTGGTTCGGCTTATGAACGAACGTTCAAAATTTGGGGGGTCGGCTTATGATTGAACGGCTATAGAACGATTATATACGGTACTTTTGTTTTTCCGCCCGCCCAACAACAAACGACAGAGAGACAAGATTTCAAAGCTAATATAAAGAATTTAAAAACGACCCACTTCCCGTGATGCTATTGAGCTGAAATTTTGCACAAAGACTCGTGCCACCTAACAATACATTGTATCAAAAATTCAGATCGATCGAATGTACTGTTATTAAATTAATGCATTTTTAGTTTATCTCTATGTAATTCTATGTAGCTGTCTGCTATTTACATGCACGTGTCACTGGAGTTTACTTCAGCCATCTATGACCACATCCCAGTTTTTTACAGCAAGGGGAGTTCAGTCAGTTACAGTCTGTAAATGTTTGTCGTGCCGTGCATATTATATTTCACATAATCAATCATTTTAGTTATGACACATTTATTAGGGATTTATAGTCTAAAACTTTGTTTTTACAGGTGTTTTAAATATATTTAAATACCGGAATAGTAAGAAAACGCTTTGATGTCACAGTCGCTCACGTATTGGTTCTGGTATTCTGCCGTAACGCAACAAACAAATTAACTCCGGGTAATATTTAATATAACTTTCATTTTAATTATCAATTGTAATAATTTAATAAATTAGGGAATAATCCCTGAAAGACGTATCTGTTAAAAATTTGAAAATAGTAGTTGTAAATTGATGCAAGATTCAAATATTTTTTTTAATGTACTTACCTGTTGCTAAACAAAGTAGACTTAATAAAAGAGCCATAACAATGTTGCTCTTACAATTAGTTATTTTTAAAGCAAAATAAATAATGAAGCTATGCTGAAAATTTGATGGGTTTATCTTAAACGGTTAAAAAGTTATGACATTTTTAGTGACAAAAGTGTTGATTTGCGGTCACAGTTTTCGGAACAATTATATAAGGAAAAAATCAGGCACTAAAAATGCAATAACTTTTTCACCACTTGACATAAAAACAAAATCTTGGTATCCCTGAATTGCAATCTCTTTAAATGGTAATACTGACTAATTGAAGCTACGGCACGGTTAACCAGTCCTGATTATACGGGACCGGTCCTGATCTGAGGACCGGTTAACCGTTAACAACCTTATAAATTATAAAAGTAAAAGAGCCATAATACTATTTTAATAATAGTAAGACCTAAATAAATGTATAGACTTATACCATACTATACTTATAGACCAATCCCCACAACCTTTGCCTACCCCTAGCACCTGTACTGTATGTATTTACTTTTACTATTTATGTACTAGTGTATTACCCGTCAAAAATGACAAAATTTTGGGAATTCTGTGGAATTTCAGGTCCCTTACATCACTGGATCCAAGACTTCCTTTTGGGTAAGGAGCAAACTGTAATAATTAATGGATCAAAATTTGCACCAATAAAGGTTAATTCAGGAGTTCCACAAGGAACTGTGCTAAGTCCCTTACTCTTTTTAATTTATGTAAATGATTTACCCACAACATCTCAACAGGAACAAAAGTTAGGTTATTTGCTGATGATTGTATAATCTAAAGAACAATTAAATCAGAACAAGATAGCAAAATTTTACAAAAAGACTTGGATGAATTGATAAAATGGGAAACTAACTGGAGCATGTCTTTCCACCCAGAAAAGTGCCAACTGTTAAGAGTAACAAAGAAAAAGAAACAGATAAATTCAAAAATTTCATTCATGGAAAAGAACTAACCCGAAATAAAGATGCAAAATACTTAGGAGTCATAATAAATGAGAAACTATAATGGAATCCCCCATGTCAATGAATTTATTAAAAAATCAAACAAAACCTTAGGCTTTATAAAAATAAACTTTTACAAATGTAATAGAGATATAAAACTAAAATGCTACCTCACTTTGGTGAGACCTGTACTAGAATATGCATCTTCTGTATGGGACCCATCCACCAAAGAAAACATTGATAAACTAGAACAAATTCAAAAAAGAGCTGCCAGATTCATTACTGGAGAATATTCAAAACTGACAAGAATAACACCATTAGTTAAATCATTAAACCTTGAAACACTAGAGGATAGAAGAACCAAGAGCAAAGTAGTAATCATACATAAAGCAATTAATTCTAATTTAGAAATACAACACAAAGATAACTTAATACAACCCTCAGATAGACATAAGGATAAAAACACCTTTCTTATTCCGTATGCAAGAACAAACACATACAAATTTTCGTTCTTCCCGTCCGGAATTCGGGCGTGGAATGGGTTGCCTGAAGAAACCAGGAAAACCAACACTTTATCAACATTTAAATCTCTAATAAAAATGCAGGACTAAACACAAACCATAGATAAGCGTAGGACGCAATAATCTTCTGTATAGAAGGAGCGTCTGTAACAGATAAGATAAGATGACATACGTTTTTAAAAGAAATACATTTCAGCTGAAATCTATTTATTTTGAAAAAATACACATCAGAATAAAAAATAATGCAATACAGAACTTTCATTTATTTTAAATTTATTCATTTATTTTCATATTGAACAATTTTATGTGGTACGCTCGAAAAGAGTTATTTTGCATGCAGTAATTTGGTGCGCTGCTTTCTAAAATTAGTAAATTCACGGACAGGACTCGGGGGGCGCGGTGGTCGAGTGGCAGCGTGCTCAACTGGCGTACCGATGGTCACGTGTTGGAATCCATGTGAAGGCAAGGATTTGTTCCCGGGGCCTAGGGCATCCCTGAGTCACCCCGCTCCGAATGGGTAACTTACACTAGTTAGGCGGCTGGGTAATGCGTGGAACCCACAAAGCCGTGGCCTGTGACCACTGCATCACTTGCCAACAGATCATCTGTCATGGTCTGTGGAGGCAATTATCTTCTGCATAGAAGGAGTGTCTGTATAGATAAGATTAAGAAGATAAGAGGACAGACGGGACCTGACATACATTGCAAATTATGTATATTGATTCCTTGCATTGGCATTAGTCTTAGTATTAGGCCTGCGGCCTACGCTTATACCTAACACTTTTTATTTAAATTTAAACACTACGAATTAGTAAAAGTAAAAGTACTAGTACTAATAGCTCACTAGCCTAAACTAATTATTTGACTAATTCGTAATCCCTTATTATTATTTTAGCGCATTTTAAATTTTTAGAACAAAATAAATAACTTACTTTTACTAATTTAAACACTTAAATCAGAAATTAAACAAAGTATTTAATGCTTTACAATTAGTTTTTCGTGTGTTTTGTTGAGTTTAAAGGGGTTTTTAACTTAGAAAAAGGTTTTTAAAAGCAGACTTCCAACAACAATGGCGCCGTTAGTCACAAAAGATAGTGAAATATACAAATTTTTATTTTGTATAAATCGTAAAATAGTAATGTTATTTCAAAAAAAAATTATGTTTTAATTTTAAAATAGATTTCATAATAATAATTAATGACGTAAGTTTAAAAATGTTTTTTTTATGACTTGAATATATAAAAATGCACTAAAATAATGGACTACCGACTAATTAGTCTTAAGAATTTTGAAGCATAGTATGCAGCATAGTAATTTAATAGTATTTATTAATTTATATTATTAGTATTTGTATTAATATTAATATTAATTAAAACTTTATTATAAATTAATTATAAAGGGAAAGTATAAATATTAAATAAGTTAAAGGCAAAGACATTTCATTAACATTAAAGTTTTAAAGTTTAGGGAAAGCTATAACTTAGTATAACTATAACTGAACTATAAATCATAAGTATCAGTATGAGTACGTATTTCATGCATATGCCTATACTATGATGCCTAGGCTGGCCTAGGCAAATCTAAAAAGTTTAGTTAGACTACTTCTACTCATTCTAATTCTACCATGGACCATGTATAATGATTATAATGTCTTAATTGTCTTTGTACATGGTAGTAGTTGGTAGATCTTAGATAGGCTTAGGCCTAAGCCTAAATACTACTAAATAGTAAATTAGAAGCTGAAGAGTTGCAAATTAGTATTAGTATTAGCCTAGTATTATTAATTATTATATATTATTATTAGGCCTACCAAGTTGTTATTCTTATTGTATAAACAAAATCAAATCAATATTAATTTTATCATATCTAACAAATGAAACTTTTAAAATTTACTTTCATATAGTATTTAGTTATTAAAAGTATAATGCAATATCTTCTACACGAAATTTATTAGTCTTACCTGAAAAGCTTACTGGAACCAAGCGTAATACCTTTCCTATTCCAAAAGTAATTTCGCTCCTGTAACACTAATTCAACTGTAATAGATAGCGCTACCTGGCGGAAGCCGTAACAGAACTTCAATGAACTTATAAGACTTATAAGCAAGAAACTTCGTATCATAAACTTTCAAAATTGTAATCACCACTCATTTTTAAAAAAAATATTTTTAAAATAAGTTTACTCGGATTTAATAAATGGATAGGCTTAAATGAATTGAAGTAAGATTACAATAAGCACATTCATCAAATGTTATAACAAAAATTATAATCATAATACTATATATTTAATACTAAATCCAAAAACTAGACTTCAGAATACCAATTAACTAATTTAACACTTCCGCAGTTTCGTGTTTTGAATAGTTTTATTCTATTTTATTGCCATATAGTCAAACACAGGCCAACTATTTATAACGAATCATAACCTTTTGTAACATAATTTATATCATTGGAAACAAATAATTCGTACCATATACCCAGAAAATAATCTATTCACTATTTTATTCTATTTAAACATGTGATTTTCGATTTATAAAGTAAAATAACACATTTAATACATGACTGACCAAATTGTAAATCTTTAGTTTTAGTTTATTGTTAAATAAAGGTCATAATGAAAAATTGTCAAATATTTCTTTAAAGAAAAATCACCTCCTTCTTTCTTGTGGGAGAGCCATATAATATATTTGACAATTCCAATGCATAGCCGTGATAGCCTATGTCTATGTCCTATGCCAATAGCCTATGCCTTGTCAATTTTTTAATCTTTCGATAGTTTAATTGCCTTTTGGTTCACTTAGTTGTTATAGTATTTTTTAAAAAGTGGTTTTCCCTTCTCTTAACTACATGTACTTCATTTTAGACATAAATCATAAATACACGTAGGACGCAATTATCTTCTGTACAGAAGAAGATTATGTGATATATAAGAAGATGATAATAATAATAAAAAGAAAATGTTTCCAATGAGACTAATGCCTTGTCATTGTCAGCATCCGTAACTTAGAAACTTTCTTGGTGGGGTGTATTGAGAAACATACAATATTTTAAAAATAATTTTACAAAATTAATGTCAACGAAATAAAAAAAGATAAATAATTTATAATTATAAGTATATAAATATTAATTAGTATATTTATAAATTATATGAATTTTTAAAGTTTCCATATAACTGAAGACTTTAATAATCACCCTCGGCTCTTGATTGAAGTTAGAAAATTAAATTAATTACTTTCCTAGCTTTAACTAGTACCTGGTCAAGTCAATAATTGTTTACAATATTATTACTTTTAATTATTTTATTTTTTTAATTGCTTTTGGTTTAATGTAGCTGTATAACGAAAAGATCAATTTAATTTTACCGAAATAAAATCACGTTAATCAATTTTATAAAAACTAGACAAATTATATTCATCATATCGATGTTGAAATATTTCGCTGTTCCAAAAAATCCAAACTCCTCTTCAGCGCTATCGTAAAAAAATAATTACATGAAATATTCAGCATTTAAAAAAAGACAAAATATTAAACCTGTGTCCGTATTTCAGCAATAGCAATTAATGAAATAGCCTAGCATATTTACTTAAAGTAGGCCACTTTATCCACCAACTGCCCCATACATACCTTCAGATCATCTGCCACCAATTGAATGTTTTAGTATGTCATGTATTAAGAATACAAACACTAACACATTTACGAACATTGGAGTAATCCAAAATTGACATCATGCAAATTTTAACTTCACCGCCGTCTCGTCATCTCTGTCTTGGGCGGGCGGAAAAAGAAAAGTAAAAAATGACCAACTTCCCGTGATCGGATCGAGCTGAAATTTGGCACATGGACCCGACTCACCTAACAATGCATCGTATCAAAATTTCAGATCGATCGAACGTACCGTAATTAAATTAATGCATTTTTAGTTTATCCTTATATAACGTATGTAATTGAAATTCACGGTTTGTTATTGTTTTTTTTTCCACGAGAGTTTTTGAGTTGACGCGACCCATCGATGTACCGGGGTGCTATTGTTTACATTTTACGTGTCACGCTGAGCTCGGTCCAGCGATCGGTGACCAGACTTTTCCCCTCTCGGGTTATGAAGCAAAGTTGAGTTAAGACAGATTCAGTCTGTAAATGTTTGTCGCGTTTGAAAATAATCAATACTGTTAGTTATGTCTCATATATAAGGGATTTATAGTCAAAAACTTTGTTTTTACGGGTTTGTTTTATTTTTACCATCTCTCCTCCAATCGTCATAAAACGTAGCCCCATCCCTTTTTCATATTTAATGCCACATGCACATACTACTTTTATCTAATATAACAAAGCGTTTCTAATCAAGGATAAAAGACGCCCTGTAGCTTAGGAACATACAGAAGCGTAACTGGGTTTCCCGCGCCCTTGGCTAATTCATTTTTGGCGCCCTTTACAAATAGGGAAAATTCTAAATTATACAGAATAAATTGTTTATTGAAGGATTAACCATCGGTGCCCTTGGAAACTTTCCCGATGCCAAGTCGTTGTTAAGCCTCTGGGAACATACAATTTAATTTGATGAAATGGGTAGTTAAATAATTGATTTAAAAAATATATATATATAAAGAGGCAGAAATCCATGATCTATTTTATTGAAAAATCATGATTAACCCCTTTCTAAACATGGTCAACCAGATTTCATCCCTTCAGAAAATGAAATTAAGGCTAGTTGACCCCTTAAAATTAAAGAGTTTATGTGACGTCACGTTGTTGTAAATCTTTTGATTTAATGTATTTGCACGCTATACAAAATTTATTTGAACTTATGCTTTTGAAAGTTGCTGGATGATTTTAAAAAAATTTAAATCATAAGTTTTCCTTTAGGGGCGTAAGTGTGTCAAACGTCTATGGTATGTAAATTTAAATTAAAGTCAGAGGCGTCACTAGGAAGTTGCGGGGGTGCGGACCACACCGTGGGGCGCGGTGGTCGAGTGGCAGCGCGCTCAACTGGCGTACTGATGGTCACGGGTTCGAATCCATGTGAAGGCAAGGATTTGTTCCCGGGGCCTAGGGCGTCCCTGAGTCACCCCGCTCCGAATGGGTACCTAACACTAGTTAGGCGGCTGGGTAATGCGTGGAACCCACAAAGCCGTGGCCTGTGAACGCTGCATCACTTGTCAACAGATCATCTGTCATGGTGTGTAGACGCAATTATCTTCTGCATAGAGCGTCTGTATTGATAAGATAAGACACCATCACAAAGGGTGACACGTTAAATTCTGTTTGTTTCCGTTATTTCACACTGCAAACTCGGAGAGGCTCTAAGGCAAGGGTCGACGAACATGGGTAAACGGCAATTCTTGGGGACATACAAAATCCGTTATATATATTTAAAATTCGTCATGTGTCCGTGTACCAGTGGCGTCACTAGGGGGTGCGGGGGGGGGGCGCCCCGGGTGACACCCGTCAGGGGGTGACACCCAAACCTAACAATTTACTGAACGATTTTATGTTTTAAAAAATTAATAAATAAAATTTAAAAAAAAACATTCTTTCCACTAGAAAGAAATTACAAAATACAATGAAATGCGCTAAACGCTTAAACTTTTCAATAAAAAATATCAGTTAACGTGCAATAATAAAACAGTCCCAACGAACTACAATGGAAAAAAATTAGGAAAAAAATTAAGAAAAAGTGGACCAGAGAGAGCTTTAAAAAGTTTAGAAATGTGTGAGACGGTGTCTTATGTTTTAAATGATATAAGCCAACTGGGCTTAGACATACCGACACCCAACCTCACTAGTCCCTCCACCACAGTTGGGAGTGGGATGGACGAAGATTTCTCTAAAAACAAAATAATAAAAATCAAAATATGGATTTTCTTTGTTGTTTTTTTAGAGGAAAGTTATGAATTAAATGTCTTTGAGTTAATAATTTTGTTTTTATTCATACCAGTGGCATCGCTAGGGGGGCAATGGGGGGGGCCGGGTGACACCATCAGGAGGGTGTCACCAAAGTCTAAAATTTTATTGTGTTCGATTTTATGTCAGAAAAAAGAAGACACATTTTTTTCACCTAGAAAGAAATTAAGAAATACAATTAAATACGTTAAACGTGAAAACTTTTATTAAAAAATATCAGTTAACTTGCAATAACAAAATAGTCGCAACACACAAACAACCTTAAAACAAATTAGGGGGAAATAAAACAAACCCGTAAAAACAAAGTTTTCTACTATAAATCCCTTATATTTTAGTCATAATTAAAAGTATTGATTATGTTTCAACGCCACAAATATTTACGGACTGACACCGAGTGATGTCCCCTGTCTTTTAACGGGGGATGGGTCGTGAGGGGGTGTCGGCACGACGGTCGACGTCTAAGCGTCAACTCAAACTCACGTGGAAAAAAACAATAACAAACCGTGAATTTGAATTACATACCTCATATAAGGATAAACTAAAAATGCATTAATTTAATTACGGTACGTTCGATCGATCTGAAATTTTGATACGATGCATTGTTAGGTTAGATGGGTCCGTGTGCCAAATTTCAGCTCGATCAGATCACGGAAAGTGGGTCATTTTCGACTTTTGTTTTTCCGCCCGCCCATGAGATGACGACAGACAGAGAGAGAGACAGAGACGGCGGTGAAGTTAATATAAGGGATTTAAATAAAACAAACCCGTAAAAACAAAGTTTTTGACTATAAATCCCTTATATATGAGACATAACTAACAGTATTGATTATTTTCAAACATTTACAGACTGAATCTGTCTTAACTCAAGTTTGCTTCATAACCCTAGGGGGGAGGGGTGGGGGAGAGGGGAAAAGTCTGGTCACCGATTCGCTTGACCGAGCTCAGAGTGACACGTAAAATGTAAACAAAAGCGCACCGTCGTTTCGTTGGGTCGCCTCAATGCTCAAACTTTTACGTGGCAAAAAAACAATAACAAATCGTGAATTTAAATTACATACCTCATAAAGGATAAACTAAAAATGCATTAATTTAATTACGGTAGGTTCGATCGATCTGAAATTTTGATACGATGCATTGTTAGGTCAGACGGGTCCATGTGCCAAATTTCAGTTCGATCGGATCATGGGAAGTGGGGCATTTTTGACTTCTGTTTTTCCGCCCGCCCGCCCGCCGAGCCCAAGACAGAGAGAGAGAGAGAGAGAGAGACGGCCGCGAAGTTAATATAAGGGATTTAAAAAGGCTGGACATGAAAGAGGCGGTGTCTTCTGTTTTAAAAGATATAAAGCCATTTTGCCTTTGACACACCGACAGCATGAAAGAATCCCACTTGATTTCTCCCTCCACCATAGTGGGGGGGGGAGAATACGATTTTTCTACCAAAAAAATCAAAAGATGGGTTTTCTAAGATGTCTTTTTTTAGAGGAAAATTATGAGTTCAGTGTCTTTGACTTTATATTTTGTTTTATCTATATTTATTAGAGGCGTTCAAGCATAGATATGCATGTTTATATACAGGTAGTCCTCCGGTTACGATGGTCCTATCCCGACTTACGCTGTTTCGTGGTTACGAACACGCCCCCATAAAGAATAATATTACGCATTATTCCGTATTTTTTAATGTTTTTTTTTAATTTTAAACTTTTGTTTTTCATTGGGTAACGAATTGTTTTCTCTATTTGAAATAAACAATTTATAAAAGTATTTATAATTATTATTTCAACCTACAAATTTCGTTTGCGAATTTTTCTCATGGCGAAGTTAGCAATCAAGTCAGTAAAGCTAAGTATTCCTACAAGTTCCACTTCATTCTCATTAGAGAGAGCATATTCAGTCTTTGTTGTCCCATGCAAATTCTAACTCATTTTTATATTCTTTTCAACTTTGGAAAGGATCGCTCTCTGCTGCATTTTGGTGTCATTACTGAAAGATAGATGCGGAGTGCGATGTGTACATTTGTAAAGGACTGTGTGAATAGGCTCATTCAAAAGCATCAAAATGTTTAGTTCTGTGCACGTGTTTTGAGTTTCGCATTGTGCTACTTCCTTTTCCTTACCCTGAGCTTTGGTCTTGACAATAACGTTTTTAAGAGTAAGAGTTCTGAAAATTGGACTAATTCTGAAGATGAAGATAGGCAGTCTTCAAAATCACTTGAATATTCTTGCTTTAACTTGGCTGCTGCCCATCAGATGGCATCATTGCTGAGCTCAGTTAGGTTTGTAAGAAAGTCATATTTCTCATGGATGTATTTATATGCGCCTAATCGATGTTGTAGGGCTTAAGAAAGTTTGCCAATAATTACCAGAAATACCTCAACCTTGAATTTTTGTCTCGGCGAGAATATTGTTTTGGTGATGTCCCTTTAACAGACTAACACTTTCTCATTGTTGATAGTATTGAAGATTGTTTATACTCTTTTTTTCATGGACTTGTCCTTTCCTTAGTCTTCATAGGAATCTAATTAAGAATGCAGTCTTTTAACAAACTCAATGAGAGACTTCAAATGCATGGCTGAATTCAAAGATATTCTCGGCTCTTGAAGGGATACATTCGTTTTCTGAAATGTTTCTCAAATTTCAAGTTAAATAGCGACTTCCAGTTGTTCAAGTTCCTTCCGAAATACTTCTGTTTCAAGTCGACAGTCACGTGGCTGATTTTCGTTAGTTGCTAATTCTTCCAGTGCTGCAATATTCTCATGTTATGAGTTATTAATAGACCTTAATCATTTCGGGCTGACCATCTTATGTCAGACAAGGCTTTGTTAACATGTATCAATTTCATGTGTTTTTGAAGTACCTGTTAACGATGAGTAGATGCAACAAGCCGGGTATAAAGATTTTGCAGAAGGAAAAAAATCTGACTGCAGTAGGACAACCAGCTGCACTTTTCCCAACAAATTAATGGAATGAGCTGTGCACGGCACATAATGAGCAACACTGCACTTCTCACGAAGAATAGCCTGGACTCCGTTTTACTTCCTACTCATATTTGCAGCATTGCCGTATGACTGTCCGAGGCATTTGCAGGGTTTCATACAAACATTTGCCCATCTTTATTATACACTACACTGTATAATAATTTTGGTGGACTTTAAATCATTGGGGACCCCTAGCTTTAGCCCGCTCAGCACCCCCTCCGCCATAGGGGGACGGTGTCACACATCTGTGACGATGTGTGATGAGGGGGAGGGGTGTGTTTAAAAAAAATGTGACGTAAAATCATAAACGCGCAACTTTAAATAAAAGTTCCACATAAATATTTGATCGTTTACCATTTATTTAATGACGTTTTCAATAGCTTCACGCGTGTTACGATATTAGAGAGCAGACTTACCCTAAATACTAGAAAATACGGCTTTGGTGTAAAAACTTTGTGACGTCATATCGGGAAAAAAACGGGGGGGGGGTGTGGATTCTAAGTTTTTGTGACAAAGTATGACGCTGGGGGAGGGTGGGGTAAAAATGGGCAACATCGCGTGACGTCATTTATGGACGACCACTTCGGTCGTGAAGGGGTGACACCATGAGCTACCGCCCCGGGTGACACCAACCCTAGTGACGCCTCTGCCGTGTACGCTTGGAACATAAGACCACTATTGAACGTACCAGTTCCTTCCAGAAAACGCATTTTAAAATTTGACATTTATGTAATTTTCTTATCTACGTACTATATAAAGACACTAAACTCCTCTCCACATTCATTTATTTTGACATGAATAACAATAATCTTAATCCATATGAATTAACTGTATCCAATATCCTCTCTGCATGTGAAATTTAAAATTAACGCCTTAAAAACTGAGCTAACGTGTTAATATCAAGACAACTTAATGGTATACCATTTCATTAAATGAGCACAATTAGAATTATTTCATGGAACTATTTCATGGAACTATTTCAGCCAGAGAAAGGATTGAAGCATTTGGATTAAAGCTTTCATATTGGAAGCAAAAAGCAGAAGGAAACAAGTTAGCGGCCTTTTCAAATCTGACCTTGTAGGCCTACTTGGAAGATAGTGGAAATATAACTTTTGACGACATCAAAGATATAATTATCAGACATCTGACCAAGTTCAAAGACCATTTTACTCTTTACTTTCCAGTTTTGATTTGCAAAATGTCAACTGAATTGCGGATGTACCAGATGGATCTCAAGAGTTGGTAGAGGCAATTCTTGAAATTCAATCCAATGAGGCAAGCATTCAATTTGCAAACAAAGCATATCTCACACATTTTTGGATGTCAAATGCTGCAAAGGCAATATCCGATTGATCACTGTATCTAGAATGGCTAGGGCCATTATTCCTGTAACCGAAATAGCCCTAATATTTGACTGTAAACTTTTGTAATTGTATCAATAAATTGCCACTGAAATGTGGATCGTCTGTGTCGTATTTATTTAAAATATCTACGCACAATTATTTTCAGACTTATTTTTAGACATTTATCAGGCTTCTAAAAAACAACAAGATGCGTTTTCGACTGGGGCCTAGCCTCAGACCCTTAGGAGGGGATCGTACGACGCTCCCCACGACTCGTGTGGTTAGGACCTCGCGACTTCGGGGTAACGTCAACAACAAAAAAATATTGTGGGGTAACGGGCAAAAAAGTTCGTCGACCCCTGCTCTAAGGGGTAGGTCGTGAGGGATGACACCATGAGGTACCGCACTGGGTGACATCAACACTAGTTACTCATCTCATTAAAGTGACAATATTTGTGACAGATTTTAGAGGCGAAAATAAATAATATGTTTATTTATCTACTTTTGTGGCATTATTGTTTGGACTGACTTGACGGGGCTGTTTGTCCTAGGCCATTAGATGGCGCACCAATTGACAGCCATTAGATGGCGTACCCATTGACAGCCATTAGATGGCGCACCAATTGACTGCCATTAGATGGCGCACCAATTGACAGCCATTAGATGGCGCACCAATTGAGAGCCTTTAGATGGCGCACCAATTGACAGCCATTAGATTGCGCACCAATTGACAGCCATTAGATGGCGCACCAATTGACAGCCATTAGATGGCGCACCAATTGACAGCCATTAGATGGCGCACCAATTGACAGCCATTAGATGGCGCACCCATTGACAGCCATTAGATGGCGCACCAATTGACAGCCATTAGATGGCGCACCAATTGACAGCCATTAGATGGCGCACCAATTGACAGCCATTAGATGGCGCACCAATTGACAGCCATTAGATGGCGCACCCATTGACAGCCATTAGATGGTGCACCAATTGACAGCCATTAGATGGCGCACCAATTGACAGCCATTAGATGGCGCACCAATTGACAGCCATTAGATGGCGAACCAATTGACAGCCATTAGATGGCGCACTAATTGACAGCCATTAGATGGCGCACCAATTGACAGCCAATAGATGGCGCACCAATTGACAGCCATTAGATGGCGCACCAATTGACAACCATTAGATGGCGCACCAATTGACAGCCATTAGATGGCGCACCAATTGACAGCCATAAGATGGTGCACCAATTGACAGCCATTAGATGGCGCACCAATTGACAGCCATAAGATGGCGCACCAATTGACAGCCATTAGATGGCGCACCAATTGACAGCCATTAGATTGCGCACCAATTGACAGCCATTAGATGGCGCACCAATTGACAGCCATTAGATGGCGCACCAATTGACAGCCATTAGATGGCGCACCAATTGACAGCCATTAGATGGCGCACCAATTGACAGCCATTAGATGGCGCACCAATTGACAGCCAATAGATGGCGCACCAATTGACAGCCATTAGATGGCGCACCAATTGACAGCCATTAGATGGCGCACCAATTGACAGCCATTAGATGACGCACCAATTGACAGCCATAAGATGGTGCACCAATTGACAGCCATTAGATGGCGCACCAATTGACAGCCAATAGATGGCGCACCAATTGACAGCCATTAGATGGTGCACCAATTGACAGCCATTAGATGGCGCACCAATTGACAGCCATTAGATGACGCATCAATTGACAGCCATAAGATGGTGCACCAATTGACAGCCATTAGATGGCGCACCAATTGACAGCCATAAGATGGCGCACCAATTGACAGTCATTAGAATGCGCACCAATTGACAGCCATTAGATGGCGCACCAATTGACAGCCATTAGATGGCGCACCAATTGACAGCCATTTGATGGCGCACCAATTGACAGTCATTAGATGGCGCACCAATTGACAGCCATTAGATGGCGCACGAATTGACAACCATTAGATGGCGCACCAATTGACAGCCATTAGATGGTGCACCAATTGACAGCCATTAGATGGCGCACCAATTGACAGCCCTAATTCGTTGGCTCCTCTCACCGAATTTCTACATGAACTCTCATGACTGAAAACTACCAGCATTTATTATTCAGAAGGCAGTATAAGGGCCGCCCATAAATGACGTTACGCGATTTTGGCCGATTTTTTACCCCCTCCCCCCCCCTCGTCACGCGTCTTCACAAAAAGTTAGACCCCCCTTCTAAAAATACGTCACAAAGCTTTGACCCCCCCCCTCCAAAAACACCTTATTTTCTATTTGATTATAAAGTATGTTTCAAATCACTTTTGTTGTCATTTAAGTATTTATTATTTATTTAGTGAAGGTCTACTTTGTAATATCGTAACCCGCGCGAAGCATTTTTTTCAAAACGTTTAACCGGCCTTCAAAAAACGAACTGTGTTAACATTGTATTAACATCCTTAGATTATAGTTCATTTTAATGAATACAAATTAAACAATGACTATAAATCATCACGGTTACGTCTTTGTTTAGAAAAAAATATTTAAAAATAATATATTTAAAATGTATTTTTTAAAATTCCACCAATTGACTGACGGGCATCCCTTAGATAAAATTGAAAGAGGTCGGCGAACAGCAGTAAATAACCTCATCTGGGGTCAAAAGGGAATTCTCGGGGATAATGCAGACTCATTTGGGACATATAACATCCACTACAATCCACTAGATATATTAAAATACATCATGTGTACGTGAACGCATGGAACATATGCCCATTATTGAACCGGTTCCTTCCAGAAAATGCATATTTTTTAAAAATTTGACAGCTATGCAGATTTCTTACCTACGTACTATACGAAGACACCTAAATCCATCCTACTTTCATTTATATTGACTTGAGTAACAATAATCTTAATCCACATGACTTGACTGTATCAAGTATCCTTTCTGTGATATTTAAAATTAATGCCTTAAAAACTGAGCTAAGAAGGAAAGTTGTTTTGTGCTCCTCTTGAATTGCGATGTCAAGAATTTGATGCATTCAATAAAGTTAATGAATACTTGACAACTTTTAAATGGGCTCATTTATCATTATATCTAGAATGGCCAGGGACGTTTGACCAAAAACCAACCGAACAATTATATCAAACTTAAAACGTTTATAAGTCTATCAAATAGATTCCACCCCACCCTTTTTTTTTAAAGAAAAAGGATATTCCGTGTCGTTTTGACTTAAAATATCTACACATAATCCTATTCAGATCATTTTTAGACACTTGTCATGCTTGTAAAACGCACCAGGAGAATTTTTTTTTGGGGGGGGGGAGGGCTAACAACGATCCCCCAAATCCCCGAGTCATGTGAGCAGCACCTAGAGTCTGGGGGTTGGGGGGGGGGTAACGCACACAAACTTGTATATTTTGGGGTAACGGGCAAAAAAGTTCACCGATGGAGCTGCGGTTACAAGTTACATCACAAATGCTTTGATGTCAACATCAAACGACACAGTGTAATAATTTCATACGTTATCTTGTGAGTTCTCAAACTTAAGGATTATAATTAGATTTAATTTTCGTCTCTTGATAGCTTACGCCAACCAGAGTCTGATGGCCTACCGACCGGCACATTGAGAAGCCTTGATTTTTTTTTAAAAAAGTCATTAAATAAATTGTAAGCCACCAAATATTTCAGTGGAAGTTTTATTTAAAGTTACCCTTTTGATGTGACGTCACATTTCTTCAACCCCCCTCCCCCCTCGTAATGCATCGTCACAAAAGTGTGACCCCCCTCCCACCTAGGAGCGTGACGTCATTTATGGACGGCCCCATAATGTCAATAATGTTTAGCATAATAAATTGATTTTGTTTTTTTAAATCTTAGAGAAAATGCTGATATCATTACCAACATTACTATTACAAGTGCACGCATTTTTTATTTTACATTATTAATTTTTTTTTACAACATCAGTATTAAAACCTAACCCTAACCCGTAGACTACCTTTACCGTTACCTTAGAATCGAATTGTAATTCATGGTAACGTCTTTTGCTATCTTTTACTTTTAAAGGGCTATAGAAATCGTTTGAGAGCTTATGTATGTATATATATATATATATATATAATATATATATATATATATATATATATATATATATATATATATATATATATATATAGAGAGAGAGAGAGAGAGAGAGAAGACGAGAGAGGAGAGAGAGGGGGAGAGAAGACGTGTGACTTTGGATTGATCTCGGGTTAACTCTGATTTCGGTAGTTGGTGGAACAGATTACCCTCCTTTAGCCCCTAGAGCTAGTTGCCGGAGAATTTTCTGAGTTTGTAAATGCTGGGGTTTCCTTTGAATTGTAGGATGTGAGATTAGTCAAGATCCTTCACTAAAACACATATCTCAACTGAAATGTAATTCAGTTGATCCATATTCCAAGTTTATAGTGTATTAATATTAATTAGACACAACGAGTGCCTTACGTTCCAGACTCACACTCACTCTTTATTATATGAATATTTAATATTAATATACTTAACTTATATATTATTCATAGTTTCTATTCTATATTATAATTATTAATTATATATCTATTTAATTAATTTTTGGGTGAGAAATAAGTTATTAGGCTGAACAAAGGAAGATAGTCAGGGTCGATTTATTTTCAGCCATATCATTTGTTAAAAATTGAATAAGATGGCCTTGCCTTAACTTTTGAGATTGAGTTGGATGTGAATGTGACAGTGAAAACTTAATTTAGTCTTACATTTACACTGTCACTGTGGTATATTTTAGCAAATAATTTTTAATAATTTGCATTAAATTTTATTTTTAAAGTCAAATCCTTACCCTTCAAACATTTAAATATATTTATTGATTTAATTGTGCCATATAATCAGTTAAAATACAATATCAATAGGCCTAGGCATGCACATGTTTGAACTGATTTGTATTTTTGTTATAATTTTCAACATGATTTTTTCAACATGCCTTTGAATATATTTATTAACAAATTCAAAATCATGATTTACTTTCAACATTTCTTGTTCATTGTTTTGTACAATGGATTGTTAATGTATCCTGAAAATTTGATCGAAGCATGTATTTCACAGAAAAAAAAAGCTTCATTCAATGTTATACCAATCCCTTCATCAGTTAACTCTCTGTTTCTATCGGTCGCATATTTCTGGGAAAAGATCATAGACAAAGTTGTTGCTCTCCAACTTGGCAACATGGCTGTAATATTTGTTTCTCAACATTGGGATAACTTAGGCGACATGCTCTCTGTTGTCCTCAGTGAAGGAAATGTAGTCATACACTCTCCTCAACAATACGCTCAGTACAGGAATAATTCAGGAGTATATGGTGGAGAGGCAGAAATTGTCGCGATGTCCGAAATCTTCCCAAACATGCTTCAGCTTTCCCCCCAACGTTCACTTGCGTTGTTCTCATTTGTTCGTGCTACTGTTTGTGTCCGTTTACCCCCCACCCCATTTTCTTTGCACTTTCTATGAGTAAGTCTGTGGTGTATGCTATGCCGCGGGTCGTATCTAGTTTTGATTTAATTCATTAGGGATTACACCAACAAAGGACATACAAGCTCAGCTTACCAAGAGTTATGGGTCTGAGTCTCTGAAGGCAGGGAGAAGTTTCTGTGGATCAAGGGTGTCCTTGAGTTCACCCAGCTCTGATGGGTACCTGACATGAGTTGTCCCTTGAGTCCACCCAGGGCTACCCGATCGAAACATCTCATAATTTTCCCCGTCATAACCCCTATACAAAGCTATCTAGCCACCTTCCATGCAACTCATTTCACATAGTAGCTACACGGCCGACGTCTTAGGGGCCGTACATAGATGACGTCAATTTTTGGCCGAATTTTTATCCCCCCGTTACAGGTTGTCAAAAAAACTTAGAGCCCCCTCCAATATGACGTCACAAAGCGTTGCCGCACATAAAAGCCGTACTTCCTTTTTGGAAATGACCATGTGTCAGATAACTTTATTGTCATTTAATTTTGTATTTAATGTGAAATTGAACTCTAAAAATCCCTACACGTTAAATCCATGTAAAACATCATTAAATAAATTGTAAGAAATCAAATAGTGAACTTTTATTTAAAGTTGCGTGTTTTGATGTGACGTCACATTTATTCTTAAACACATCCCTCCCCCTCGTCACAAATGTGTGACCCCCTCCTCCCCTAGGTGCGTAACGTCCTTTATAAACGGGCTCTTATCCATCTTGCACTGTTAGTAACTAATTTATTGACTTTTAAAAACTTACAAATTTTGGTGTATTATTAAAATCAGTTTTTGGGAAAGGCACACGCTGTAATGAACACACGAAACACAATCGAATGGAGGGAGGAGGAGGGGGATAGATAAACAGTAAACAACATCGACAATCGTAAACCCAGTGTCTTCATATTTCAAAGATCAAAGTTAGTGTCAAAGAAAGGGTGTTTTTATTAACAAAATCAAACACGGCCTCTTTCATCTCTATGCCGACGTCTTACCCATCTTTCACTGTTAGTAACTATTAAATTTATTAACCTTAAAAAGTGACAGCCTTGTACGCATCATTAACATCAGTTTTTCTAGGTCAACACTTGTTAACGAACACAAGAAACACAAGCGAATGGAAAGGGTGAGGTTATAGTATATGAGTGGATGGGGGAGATGGGGTAGATAATTGGTATCAATCGGTAGCCCAATGTCAGCATATTTCAAAGCAATGTTAGTGTCAAAGCAGGGGTGTTTTTATTAACAACAAACACTGCCTCTTTCATCTATATACAGTCCATCCTTATTTTCGGCAGAGGAGTTTTGTTTTCTTTATCTGATTCATTCAAAGAACCAAAATCTTCTTGTGTTTGCGATTTCTGTTTCATTTCAGAGAAAAAAGATGTATCAAAATACATTATGGTTTGTTGATAGTTCTCCTTAGATGTATTTCACAGCATATATTTGAAACAAAAATTTTCATTTGATAAATGTTTCGCGAGCCGTAAATTAAACACAAAAAAGCCGCATGCGAGCCGAAGTTTGGTTAATATTGACATTGAAGCCACATTTTCACGGGTACCCAGGCGGAATTTTACTACCCGGGTAATCTCACGGCAACGGGTACCCGGGTCCCGGGTACCCGTTGACAGGCCTACGTGGGAGTTACTTTTCCTCCTCCCACTCTGTATCCCAGAAAATCAATATGTTTCTTGCCAATGTTCATCTTTTCGGGTGAGATAGTGACGTTATGTTTCTTGAGTCTGTTCAGTACCATTTCAAGTGTGTGTATGTGTGTTTCCCAATCTTTGGTATGGATGTATATGTCATCTACATAGTGTACCACGTTTGGGATACGAACAATCGCATTCCTTTCTTATTTACACCAGTTCGCTCCCCTTTTCTCTTTTCTGTCAAACCCGTGAATTTTCACGTGACAGAGTCCACCCAGCTTCAATGATGGGTACCTGACATTAGTTGTCCATGAGTCCACCCAGCTCTGATGGGTACCTGACATTAGTTGTCCCTGAGTCCACCCAGCTCCGATGATGGGTACCTGACATTAGTTGTCCCTGAGACCACCCAGCTCTGATGGGTACCTTACATTAGTTGTCCATGAGTCCACCCAGCTCCGATGATGGGTACCTGACATTAGTTGTCCATGAGTCCACCCAGCTTTGATGGGTACCTGACATAAGTTGGGGTAAAAAATGGTGACTGGGCATTTTTCTACACATTCCCCTCAAAGCCGTGGCAGTAAATAAGCTGCTTCTCTTGCCAACAGGCCAGCATGGTCTGTGTGTTCTAATAAAAGAATGTAGGACACAGTAATGTTGTGTACAGAAGGAACGTCTGTAATGTATAAAAAAACAACAATTCTGGCAACACCCATACATTGTAATTGTATGTACATTGTGGTCTATTTTAATCACTATGACAGATGAACAACTCCCACAAAAATGGTTGTCCTGTTTATAAATTGCCCATGATCATTATGAATAAATTAAACCACTATTGTTTGTAGAGTGGAGATTAATCAGCTATTATTTGGACATGAATGTACTGTTAGCAAAACTTTGGCTATTTGGTATGTATGTTTGTCTGTTGTCAGATCCCGGTCAAGTTAGCCCAGACACCACAAGCATGTTGATGCTGCCAGCCACACTGAGTAGGGAGGAGATCCCAATCCTGTTTCATGAGCCCCATGTTATCAAAGGATTCAGGCCACTGCATTACCCCTGGATGTCTTACTTTTTAAGTTTGTTTCAGGTCAGCAGCATCTTTAAGTTTCATAACTTTTTTTTAAAAAAAAAGGTCTAATTGTTAGGATAATTCTCGTAAGAAAGGAAATCACAGTTATAAATAAGTACTCTTAACTATCAAGCTAAACGAACAAGGTTTACATGCAGTATGCAGCCCTAAGTATCTGCTATGCCCTACTCTCTCATCCACCTTCACGTTTTTTGTGACTGAGTGAGTCTCCCCTTATAACGGGACCCCAATGACAGCGTCAAAGCTTGTCCAGTATTCAAAATAAAATGTCATGCTGACTACGTAATTGGTCAGGTCTGGTCAGCCAATCCTGGCCATAAAAGTGCCACACCATCTCTTTAGATTTACTTTGTTTGCTCTCTGTCCTTGGCCAGGCCCATAGCGTCTGGGACAAAGGAAGAGACAAGGTTGGCTCGAGTGGGAGCGGACGGGGCGCCAGACTGTACAATGGCTTAACCACATGCCCTGGGGCACTCGTGGCGGCCTACAATGTTACGCAGTCTTCATTTGTCCGGCCATAAAGTATCACCAGTCCGCACGTGTCCAACAACCTGGGGAACATTGCCACATATATTTGTAATTTGAAATATTTATTGTTAACTTATTATTGTAGTTGCAGTGCCATTTATAATTATTAGGTATTTCTTAGGTTCATAAAACACAAAAAGTAAAAGTGCACCTCAATTAATTTAATTGAATGTCTAGCTAAATCAACTATAATTCAGTGTTTAGCTACTCTTATAAAATGAGATGTTTAGCTTGTCAAAGAAGAACTTTGTTGTTATTGCAACAGTGGCACAATGAACTTTTGAACATCTGGACTCACCTGCTGGCTTTAATCATGGTGTTGGTGAGGGCCAGTTTGTGGTGGACAGAGTTTGACCTGCTCCGAGACCCATACATGTGGCCGCTGTCTGTCGGGATCATCACTATGATTATTCTCTACGTCTGCAGCTCTGGTGCTCACTGTTTTCAGAACAGGTAAAGATTTGTGATATAGTACCATAATACAGTGTTTCTCAAATAGTGGGGCGTAGTACAGTGTTTCTCAAATAGTGGGGCGCTACGCACCGTAAAGGGGGGCTCGTTTAGACGTTATGCAGAGGTGTACTTATAACAATTTTATAGACAAATAATATTTACAGTTGCGCGAAATGTTTTCTTTCTTCCGGGGCATGACCGAAAATAATTGAGAGACACTGCCATAATAGAACACTAGTACAAATTGTGTGTAATATTTACATTGTATTTTAATTTTTCTTTTTAAAAAATATTTTTAAAAATCTGTCTGATGAAGAGTAGCAGTGATTTTAAAATTGTCTGACGAAGTGTTGCAGTGATTTTACCCGCCTCCCATTTAATACTACCATCCCTTAAATATCAACTGTGATTGGCCGAGCCCTAGCGAGGGTTAGTCATATTTAGAGTTGTTAATTGCGTGTTGTTTTTTTTGTTTTTTTTTGAAAGCCGATTATCTCCGATTAACTCCGATTTTGAACTGATTATCGTTTTACAGCTGACTTCATAGATGTTAGGGGTGTACCAAATTTCGCCTGCAAATGTCTTGAAACCAACAGTGAGTTGGCAGTCCCCACTGACGTTCACTCGCGTTGTTTTGATTTCTTCGTGCTGTAGTTTGTGTCAGTTTTTTCTCCACTTTATTTGCACTCTCCATGAGCAAGTCTGCGGTGTATGCTACGCCGCGGGGTCTAGTAATTATAATATTCACAATAAGATTATAGTTTTAAAATCATAAGACTGAAAAGATATAACAAGTGAGACAAGCAGCATTTTTATTTTTAAGTTCGCAAATCAAATCACAATTGCAACTGCCATTTAAAGTTCAGCGGAAAAAAATAACAAAGAATATACAAATATTACAATGATATAACTTTTATCATATAAGTAAAATGTTTAAATCTAAATAATGAATTGAAAGTATTGAATGATTGACTACTGTCAACGGACTAGTCAATGACAAAGAAGTTAAAAACGAAAGCCAACACTCAGCCAGTCCCAGTTTCCAAGGCTCCTGTTTAACTATAAAGATTATAGTATAACTATAAACTAATAATTACAAATTAAACTTAAAATTATTATTTTTTAACATAAAATTATTATTTTTTACATTAAATTAATATATCAACTATAACAATGAAAATAATTTAATGACATGAGTAAATAAAATAGTTACTTGTTAGTAGTTACTAGTTACTAGTAAGTTGTAACATAGTACTCAGCAGTACTTGTTACCTTTAAGTTTGTAGTTTGTTTCTTCAATTTTTAAGTTTCGAAAAATTTAAGTGTTTGTCATACCCAAATTCTTTTTCAAGAACAATAACATCCCAAGTTTGTTCGGCGACAAACGAGAACGCTTATCATCATTTATCTGTATCTGCCCCGCTGTGCTGAATGCTCTCTCACTATCCATTCTTGTTAAATGTACTGATTTCTGGTTATTGTTTTTTACTTTTTATATATATTTTTTTATAAACATATTAATATTAATTATAAAAAATTCTTTACTACATTGATATCTGGATACTATCCGGATCTGCCATAAGCATTTGCGAATCCGGATAGTGGCGAAAATCTCGATATTCAGTCCGGATATCAGACATGCCGGATATCCGGCTGTTCCCTAATTTTATTGTTTCCATAATATGTTATTACGTGAAAGAAGGAGGTATTTTATTGTTTCCATAATATGTTATTACGTGAAAGAAGGAGGTATTTTATTGTTTCCATAATAGTTATTACGTGAAAGAAGGAGGTATTTTATTATTTCCATAATATGTTATTACGTGAAAGTATGAAGTATTTTTTCCATTGGTTGTAGCCCCATACTACAAAGTGTTGCTGAACTCATTTTCAATAAATCCTTTTCAGCCAATGAAATATCCTCTTTAATTAACTTGAATGTACTACAGATTTTTCTCTCCTGAACAGACAGTACGTTTTTTATGTTCATCAATTGATTTGCTTTGCGGACTTGATATTTTTTGATGTTTCAGGTCAGAGTTGGTCCACTAGACGTCAGCAGAGTTGGTCCACTACACTTGTTTCATGTTTGACTATGTGTTTCAGGTCAGAGTTGGTCCACTACACTTGTTTCATGTTTGACTATGTGTTTCAGGTCCGAGTTGGTCCACTACACTTGTTTCATGTTTGACTATGTGTTTCAGGTCAGAGTTGGTCCACTACACATGTTTCATGTTTGACTATGCTGGCATCGGGCTGTATGGATTTGGAAGCACCATGCTACACTATTGGTATTGTCTTCATGAAACTTTCATGGGCTCTTTATCCCACCAGGTAAAATATGCTCCCTGTAGTTGTGCTCAACTTTATCCCACCAGGTAAAATATGCTCCCTGTAGTTGTGCTCAACTTTATCCCACCAGGTAAAATATGCTCCTTGTAGTTGTGCTCAACTTTATCCCACCAGGTAAAATATGCTCCCTGTAGTTGTGCTCAACTTTATTGGAGAAAGAAACATTGTGATATTTCAATGATATCAATAAATAATCATATTCCAATATTTCATTTGTGTAAACTTGTTATGCAATGTTGGATTTTACATATGATAATTAATCTTAGCTTTAAAAGGATTAAGAGGGAAAAAAGTTGAGTTGACATTCGATATTAAGATATTGATTAATGGCCGCAGTTTTCAATTTTAATGTTGCCTGTCTTTGTTGATCTAATGTTAATTTATTCTTGGTGACTCTTTAAATCACTATTTATTAAAAAATAAAGCTAAGAGAAAGTTATGAAACAACTCACAGATCCAGAAAGCAGAGTTTTTTTTATGAGACTAAAATAAATGACTTTTGTAAAATAAAAATTCTAAAACCCTTTAATTGATTAGCCACACAAAAAAACCACAAGAATAAATAAATATCTAGTTTAATTGCATGAGTTCAACATGTTAAAACCAGGTCAGAACTGACCTTTTTAAATAATATTAGAAGATTTCTACAGACATCATGAAACTAAACAAAGAAACTAATGTTTACATTGATCAGGATTTTTAAATCCCTTATATTAACTTCGCGGCCGTCTCTGTCGTCATCTCATCATCTCATCATTTCATGGGCCGGCGGGCGGGCAGAAAAACAAAAGTCGAAAATGACCCCACTTCCCGTGATTCGATCGAGCTGAAATTTGGCACACTGACCCGTCAGACCTAACAATGCATCGTATCAAAATTTCAGATCGATCGAACGTACCGTAATTAAATTAATGCATTTTTAGTTTATCCTTATATGAGGTATGTAATTCAAATTCACGGTTCGTTATTGTTTTTTTCCCACGTGAAATTTGAGTTGACGCATTGAGGCGACCCATCGAAGCGACGGGGTGCTTTTGTTTACATTTTACATGTCACGCTGAGCTCGGTCAAGCGAATCGGTGACCAGACTTTTCCCCTCTCCCAGGGTTATGAAGCAAACTTGAGTTAAGACAGATTCAGACTGTAAATGTTTGAAAATAATCAATACTGTTAGTTATGTCTCATATATAAGGGATTTATAGTCAAAAACTTTGTTTTTACGGGTTTGTTTTATTTTGCTTATAATTAGTACAAGTATAAGAAATGTGTATGAGGGTAAAGACTTCATCATTAAAACTTATAGAGTACAGTCGAAACCGGTTAAGTCGACGGCGTTAGGGTATGAAAAATGGCGTCGAGATAACCGATGATCGAGTTAAAACCAAAACCAATATGGCGGCAAAATATTAACATGTGCTTGAAATTTCTTTATGTACGTGATTAATTAGTTAGCGTTAATTAGTGATGGGACGATTAATCGGAATTGAATCGGAATCCTAATATTTCTTCACTCTTTCCTAAGGTTGTAATGACCGTTCGTTTTTAAGAACCGTTTAAAATTTAAATATAACCATGGTTCCCACTCAGGAAAACGGGAAAAAGTCGGGAATTCTTAAAAAAATTTTCTCGGCCTTGAAAGTCGGGAAAAGTTATGACTAATCGGGAATTTATATATATATATATACATGTATATATATTTATGCCGAAGTAAAGGACTTTGATTACGTCTCACTCTGTGGTCATGTTTCGATTCCATTTAATTTTTAAAAAAAAAGTTACCTCTTTATAATTGTCTGCGCATGCGTTAAAAGGTCAAATTTTTCGCCTCGCCTCGTCCCATGCTGTGTGTGGCATGGCATGTCACAGCCGCTCGCGTTTGCCGTCGAATCAGCAAATTAAAATAATATGGTAATTTTAAGTTTAATGCTTTTGACATGCAGGATATCTGTTACTATCAGAACGCTCTCGAATTTCCTCAGTCAATCAAACTTGTAATATAAATAAAACTATTGCGGCCTTGACCGTTGATCACAGCACGCTGTGGGCTGTGTGTTAGACCTCGGCCGGCAACTAAGTCTAAGTGAATTTTTTTTAAAAATCATTCCTTATCAGAATTCGACCTACAAAAGTGATGACATGTATATTATATATATATACATGTACTGGAATATTAAGAAAATGATTTGATTTCATCGTCACGCGCGTGTTAGTCACAGTCACGTATTTTACTGGTAACAAAGCAACAACAAACTTTTAAAAGAATAATAATTTTTTAATTTAATTAAATAAAAACCACCGTCGATTCTCTATACAAACCTTTATTTTCATTTCTAAAAATATTCGTTTATCTTAAAAAATAAAATGATTAATGCATCAGAAAATGAATTAAGTTTAATAATAATATAACATGCACTGCGAAATAATGACGCTTAACAACCTCTAACGCGATTTTTTCAGTACCTCGGGTGAATACATACTACATGGATACACGTTGAACTAATAATTCACACACACAAAACATCCGGTAATTTTTATTGAAATCTCGTAGAATCACACAATAGCCAGAAGTCTCCAAGAAAGCGAGATGTCAACACTGTTTTGAACTATAAATGCCAGAGTGCATTGCTAGGCGTACCGACGAGGATCGAGCTAACCAACGTTAAGTTGCAAATTTGGCCCTCTTTTGTGCTCGAAGTATTAGGTTTCGGCGACTTAGAAAAATCGAATTAGCTGATGAAAAAATGCTAAGACAAAGAGAGAATTTGTCGGTTCCAATAAAAAACGTCGAGTTAGTAGGGTTGTCGAGCTCGAGTAAAGTGGGTTCGACTGTAATTCCAAATTATTTAAAGTCTTCATGTAAGACTAGAAAGCAGCTCAACGATCATATAAAAATTATTTCTAAAACTGATCTTATGCTCAATTTAAATTGATTTTGTATGAGTACTTTCAGTTTTGGAGGAATCCTTTAGTCTTTCTTTTTTTCTTCTCAATATTAATTTTAAAAAACTCATAAAATATTTATGATATAATTGTCATTTTTAAATGTCATAACTGTTCGTCATGTTACAATTTAAATGTCATAACTGTGCGTCTTGTTACAATTTAAATGTTTTCTTTTTATTCCCAGCTTGCTATACCAGTCGGAGCAATTCTTGCTGTACTCGTCTGTATCTGCTGCTCTATTTCTAAAACAAAGTACAAGCGACCTTACCCTTTCACTCGTCGTATCTGGCAGATGTCCTCCGTTGCCTCTATTTACATTTGGCTGATATTCCCCATTTGGTAAGAGAAGACTCTCATAAGTTGTTTTCTTGTTGTTTGTGGGCCAGAAACTATGATATTACCCTATTGAAAAAAACAACAACTCTATTTAATAAATGTATTTTTCCCCTTTGTAAGCATTTCAATTTATTTTCTAGTTTAAACAGAAACATTTTTTGGAAAAAAAATTCTTTTGTGACACTGGCCTAATTGTTTGTTTGTCTGTTTTCAGGTACAGAATTTGGTTGTACGTCCACACTGGAGACTGGGATCCTAGTTTTAAACACCACATTCGACAGATGTGTTGGTTTACTTTGGGAGGATTTTTCTTTGGCTCAGACATTCCTCAAAGGTTTTTTCCAGGTAAAAAGAATGTTGGAAATATTGAAATATGGTGTGTTAATATGGTAATGAAATAATTAAATGTTCTGAGTGTGTGAAGTAATTGGTAATGAAATAATTAAATGTTCTGAGTGTGTGAAGTAATTGGTAATGAAATAATTAAATGTTCTGAGTGTGTGAAGTAATTGGTAATGAAATAATTAAATGTTCTGAGTGTGTGAAGTAATTGGTAATGAAATAATTAAATGTTCTGAGTGTGTGAAGTAATTGATGATGAAATAATTAAATGTTCTGAGCGCGTGAAGTAATTGATAATGAAATAATTAAATGTCCTGCGTGTGTGAAGTACAGTCGAACCCACTTAACTCGAGCTCGGTTAACTCGCCCACCCTATTAAGTCGACATTTTTTATTGGAACCGCCAAATTTTCTCTTTGTCTTAACATTTTCTCATCGTTTAATTTGATTTTTTAAAGTCGCCGAAACCTCATAACACGAGCACCAAAAAGGGTCAAATTTTCCACTTAACGTTGGTTATCTCGATCCCCATAACCAATCGCCCGCTTTTGAAAATGTTAGCTATGATTTTTTATAGCTCTCAGCGCTGTGTTGTTTCTGGTACTATGACAATCACCAGCTTTTGAAATTCTTAGTTATCGATTTTTTATAACCAAGGCCACAAATTAAATTTTGTTCTTGCGAGGTCTTCTGGTGACGTCACAGCCCGCTTGCGTTCAGCGCTGTGTTGCTTCTGGTACTATGCCAATCACCAGCTTTTGAAATTTTTAGTTATTTTATAACCAACAAGGCCACCCATAAAATTTCAGCCTTGCCAGGTGTGCTGGTGACGTCACAGCCCGCTTGCGTTCAGCTCTCAGCGCTGTGTTACTAACTTAAATCGCCAGCTTTTGAAAATGTTACTTACCGTTACCACTCACCATCTGACTTCCGTATTTTCGCGCGCGTCTTTTAAAAAGTTTTACGTTTATGCTAGCTAACCCCCACTCTCAATCTCCCACACCATTGTTGTTGGTTAGTCCGATTAGCATCAAGTTACCGAAGGAATTCTGAGTCCATTGTAAGCTGAGGGGATGGTTTGGAAGAGAATGGTTCGGGGACAATGAGGGAATGTGTAGATTACACGGGCATTTATTTGTGTAGCTTGAAAGGAAAGTCACGCAAGTGCACAGTATTGCTCAATCTGGGAATCACAGCAAGAGAGAAAAATACGTCACAAGCGCCCCGCGCGTGCGGCGGCGTGGCGGGCAGGAGTAGATGAATTAGTTATAGTTATGTACTAGGGAAAAAAACTGCGCTAACGCAATAAAGGGTTATATTTAAACTTAAACGGTTTTTAAAAACGAACTGTCTTAACAACCTTAGGAAAGAGTGAAGAAATAGGGTCCCGATATTCCGATACGATTCCGATTAATTGTCCCATCACTAATTAACGCACATCATGTACATAAAAAAATTTCAAGCGCATGTTAATATTTTGCCGCCATATTGGTTTTCGTTTAACTCGATAATCGGTTATCTCGGTGCCATTAATCATACCCTGAGGCCGTCGACTTAACCGGGTTCGACTGTAATTGGTAATGAAATAATTAAATGTTCTGAGTGTTAGTACCTCATCTTGAATATTGACAAAAGTAAACATTACTATTGAATATATTATACAATATACCTCTGCTCCTGACCTAGTTATCATTTGAATGTTGATTTGTTTTTTCCATACGTCCAGGAACCTTTGATATCATTGGTCACAGCCACCAGCTGTTCCACATCTGCATATTCATGACCACCTACGAACAGCTGAGCGCCTTGTACCTGGAGCTGACCGACATCAGTGACCTTATCCACAACATGGAGTCCCCGACACTGCTCAACACGTGGGGTGTCCTCATCCTAGTGGTCATTGCAAACTCTGTCGTGGTCTACTTGTTTCACATCTCTGTACAGAGGAAGCTGGAGGAGGAGGAGGTCAAGAAGGAGGATGGCGGGGAGGACAAGGGGGAGGGAATGTTCAAGGAAAAGGCTGAACCTGAGAGAAATTCTTTAAAGAGGAAGAGCGCTAATGGTGACGGCTGTGATGTTCATCTCAGAAATGGGGCTGTCCACTAGGGACAAACTGTAGGGGTGTTATGGTCATGGAGCGGTCCACTGGGAAAAACTGTAGGGGGGGGGAATGGTCATGGGTTGGTCCACTAGGAAAAACTGTAGAGGTGTGATGGTCATGGGTTGGTCCACTAGGAAAAACTGTAGGGGTGTGATGGTCATGGGGTGGTCCACTAAGGACAAACTGAAGGGGTGTGATGTTCATGGGGCGGTCCACTAGGAAAAACTGAAAGGGTGTGATGAACATGGGGCGGTACACTGGGAAAAGCTGTAGGGGTGTGATGGTCATGGGTTGGTCCACTAAGGACAAACTGAAGGGGTGTGACGGTCTACTAACTGTAAGGGTGCTGTTGGGCTCTGTCTAATATGAACTCGTATATATCAGTTCCTAAATAAGAATAAATAGTTGTTCATTTATTTAGATACCTGAGAGTCTGCCATGGTTCTGTCTTTCCTAAGATTCACAAGTGTTTTAAATTAAAGACTGACAAGTTAGATATCAAGGTCAACATTTGTGTCACCATCATCTGATCCACTACTGGAGAAAGTACGCCCTCAGATAAATAGGAATTGTTGAACATGGCATTTATTTGTTTCAACATTTCATGGGCTTTTCAGGGTTTCAAACATTTCCTGATTATAGACATCCAGTGCAACAATCTCCTGATTATAGACATCCAGTGCAACAATCTCCTGATTATAGACATCTAGTACAAACATCTTCTGATTATAGACATCCAGTCCAAACATATGATTATAGACATCCAGTCCAAACATCTCCTGAATATAGACATCCAGTGCAAACATATGATTATAGACATCCAGTCCAAAATCTCCTGATTATAGACATCCAGTGCAAACATGATTATAGACATCCAGTGCAAACATATGATTATAGACATCCAGTGCAAACATATGATTATAGACATCCAGTGCAAACATATGATTATAGACATCCAGTGCAAACATATGATTATAGACATCCAGTCCAAACATCTCCTGATTATAGACATCCAGTGCAAACATGATTATAGACATCCAGTGCAAACATATGATTATAGACATCCAGTGCAAACATATGATTATAGACATCCAGTGCAAACATATGATTATAGACATCCAGTGCAAACATGATTATAGACATCTAGTGCAAACATCTCCTGATTATAGACATCTAGTGCAAACATCTCCTGATTATAGACATCTTGTGCAAACATCTCCTGATTATAGACATCTAGTGCAAACATCTCCTGATTATAGACATCCAGTGCAAACATATGATTATAGACATCCAGTCCAAACATCTCCTGATTATAGACATCCAGTGCAAACATATGATTATAGACATCCAGTCCAAACATCTCCTGATTATAGACATCCAGTGCAAACATGATTATAGACATCCAGTCCAAACATCTCCTGATTATAGACATCCAGTGCAAACATATGATTATAGACATCCAGTGCAAACATATGATTATAGACATCTAGTGCAAACATGATTATAGACATCCAGTGCAAACATATGATTATAGACATCCAGTGCAAACATGATTATAGACATCCAGTGCAAACATCTTCTGATTATAGACATCTAGTGCAAACATCTCCTGATTATAGACATCTAGTGCAAACATCTCCTGATTATAGACATCTAGTGCAAACATCTCCTGATTATAGACATCTAGTGCAAACATCTCCTGATTATAGACATCCAGTGCAAACATATGATTATAGACATCTAGTGCAAACATATGATTATAGACATCCATTGCAAACATATGATTATAGACATCCAGTCCAAACATCTCCTGATTATAGACATCCAGTGCAAACATGATTATAGACATCCAGTCCAAACATCTCCTGATTATAGACATCCAGTGCAAACATATGATTATAGACATCCAGTGCAAACATATGATTATAGACATCTAGTGCAAACATGATTATAGACATCCAGTGCAAACATATGATTATAGACATCCAGTGCAAACATGATTATAGACATCCAGTGCAAACATCTTCTGATTATAGACATCTAGTGCAAACATCTCCTGATTATAGACATCTAGTGCAAACATATGATTATAGACATCTAGTGCAAACATCTCCTGATTATAGACATCTAGTGCAAACATCTCCTGATTATAGACATCTAGTGCAAACATCTCCTGATTATAGACATCCAGTGCAAACATATGATTATAGACATCTAGTGCAAACATATGATTATAGACATCCAGTGCAAACGTATGATTATAGACATCCAGTGCAAACATCTGATTATAGACATCCAGTCCAAATATTTAGCACATAACTTGGCCTCTACGGAAAGGGAAAAGTTTATTTATTTTTTTATTCCTACTACTGTCTGTTTCTATAGCTTTGAACAGGACAAGAGAAATAACTCTATCTGAAAGATAAGAATAATTCTTTTTTTCCCTAAATCTTGAATATCTCAAACATTCCAAATAAAACAAACCTTCATGTGCTGATAGCATTTAGGAAACATACCAGTGCAATAACCAAAGGGAAGCAATCACTCCACTGTCGGGCTATCATATATTAGTCAACTCAATGAATGTAAAAAGCTATGTATAAAAATGTGTGCAAATGTTCATTGAATGATACTTAGTCATTAGGACACCCCTGTCCTGTCTATTGAATGATACTTAGTCATTAGGACACCCCTGTCCTGTCTACACTATTTGTCCTGTCTACACTATTTGTCCTGTCTACACTATTTGTCCTGTCTACACTATGTGTCCTGTCTACACTATTTGTCCTGTCTACACTATTTGTCCTGTCTACACTATGTGTCCTGTCTACACTATTTGTCCTGTCTACACTATTTGTCCTGTCTACACTATGTGTCCTGTCTACACTATGTGTCCTGTCTACACTATTTGTCCTGTCTACACTATTTGTCCTGTCTACACTATGTGTCCTGTCTACACTATGTGTCCTGTCTACACTATTTGTCCTGTCTACACTATGTGTCCTGTCTACACTATTTGTCCTGTCTACACTATGTGTCCTGTCTACACTATTTGTCCTGTCTACACTATGTGTCCTGTCTACACTATGTGTCCTGTCTACACTATTTGTCCTGTCTACACTATGTGTCCTGTCTACACTATTTGTCCTGTCTACACTATGTGTCCTGTCTACACTATTTGTCCTGTCTACACTATGTGTCCTGTCTACACTATGTGTCCTGTCTACACTATTTGTCCTGTCTACACTATTTGTCCTGTCTACACTATTTGTTCTGTCTACACTATTTGTCCTGTCTATAGTATTTGACCTGTCTGCAGTATTGTCCAGTCTATAGTATGTGTCCTGTATGTAGTATTTGACCTGTCTACACTATTTGTACCATTGGATTTTGAAATAAGATCAACGAGACACCGTCTTTGTATTTTTATTACTTTTGTATCAAACAATCCAAGTTTTTTAGTGGCAGTTGTAATCTAAGCTCATACTTTCTGACACTTTCCACTGGTCATCTAGACCAGTGCTTCTCAAACTTTTTAGTATGGCGGACCAGCAGGAATTTTTCCATTGCACCAGGGACCGGTGCACTATTTTCCTTGTACTGACGTGGAAGCCAAATGTAATGTATTGTATTATATTCCTTTCATTTTGTGTGCTTATTGCCGAATATGGACATATTCTATATGGTTAGTATTAATGGATGAAATTGTAGGATTATAAAGACATTTGTCTGTCCTCTCTTGATGACTTCTGTTGACTGGTGGTGGATGGCCCATGGTCCCCGGACCACCACTTTGAGAAGCACTGATCTAGACCCATACCATGTTGTGACCACTCTTACACTAGCCACTGGTCATCTGGACCCACGTGAGATTGTGTCCACCCTTACACTAGCCAGTTGATATAAAATACTCAGCCATTGACACAAAATGCCTACCAAAAAAAATGTTCAAACACCAAGAGATTAAAATTCCGTTGAACTCCTTACTTTGTGACTGGCAGTAAACCCCCGCCCCCCCCCCTCCAAACTTTAAAAAAAATAAAAATTCCTTGATATATATTTTTTTAAAATTCTTTAACCATTAGGAAACATGTTGTGTGATATACCATGATGTATTAAGTTCCATTATCAGCTTTTTTCTATGATGTAACTAAATCATGTCATAGTTAATGATGAATGATTCATCAACATATATCTTATATAGTCATTGTCAGACTGCTGTATGTGTCATCAACATATATCTTATGTAGTCATTGTCAGACTGCTGTATGTGTCATCAACATATATCTCATGTAGTCATTGTCAGACTGCTGTATGTGTCATCAACATATATCTTATGTAGTCATTGTCAGACTATTTGAGCGAGAATTTAATTCCTTAAAAATTATTTAGCAACAGATCCAACATAGCCCCATGCCAATGCCATTGAGGTTTATATTATGGAGAGAAAAATTTGTTTTTCATCTTGGTAAACAATGTAGTTGTGAATGAAATTGAGAACTATATCTTTGAGTGGAGGCACACTAGTGTAGGCACACTTGTGCCTTGTCCTCTGATGTCTGCATCCTACACTTGAACCAAATGTTCATCTCCGTGGCCTGAAATTCAATGGCAAATGTTCAATTTTGTATTGCTGCCTTTTTTTATACTTTATACCATTAGTAAAAATGTCTTGTGTTAATGGATGTAATCATATTTCAAATATTTGTTTAAATATCAGCAGGCATTGGTATGGATTGAACCACCTGGTTCCACTACTGATGAGTACATTGGTATGGATTGAACCACCTGGTTCCACTACTGATGAGTACATTGGTATGGATTGAACCACCTGGTTCCACTACTGATGAGTACATTGGTATGGATTGAACCACCTGGTTCCACTACTGATGAGTACATTGGTATGGATTGAACCACCTGGTTCCACTACTGATGAGTACATTGGTATGACATGTAATTAACTTAAACCTACTGGTTCCACTACTAGTTTTAACCAGGTCCAATGTCCACTCTTACTATTATGCTGCTGTTACCTTGACCTCTTGTAATAAGTTTTGCTTGTGATCATTCTTGTAATGTTTCCACAAAAGGTGATCATCATTGAATCTATGACTTCTCAAACTGATGGTGTTTGTTGACCAACATTTGAACATACATCAATAAATAGCCACACTGTTAGTTTAAACCATACATCAATAGCCACACTGTTGGTTTTGAACATACATCAATAGCCTCACTGTTAGTTTAAACCATACATCAATAGCCACACTGTTGGTTTTGAACATACATCAATAGCCACACTGTTAGTTTAAACCATACATCAATAGCCACACTGTTAGTTTAAACCATACATCAATAGCCACACTGTTGGTTTTGAACATACATCAATAGCCACACTGTTAGTTTAAACCATACATCAATAGCCACACTGTTGGTTTTGAACATACATCAATAGCCACAATGTTGGTTAGTTTTAAACATACATCAATAGCCTCACTGTTGGTTAGTTTTAAACAAACATCAATAGCCTCACTGATAGTTTTAAACAAACATCAATAGCCTCACTGTTGGTTAGTTTTAAACAAACACCAATAGCCTCACTGTTGGTTTTTGTCACATCTGATTAACATAATTTTGTGACGTAAGGTCACGTGTACAAGAGACGCGGGAAGAAAGGAGCATTTCTATTGGTTGAAAGTGTTGGGCGAACAGTTGTGTGTAGACTTCCGACAGGGAAGCATGATAGTGAATAGCTCAAGATTTCCACGTTATATTACCTCAAATGATTCTTATGTGTACAATATATATGTATATTAAAGTTGTTTTGGATAAACGAATTCTTCAGTGAATTATTGTGCACAAGATTAATTACTGTGAGAACGCCTACATAGAAAGAGAAATATAAAGTTATATCGTTACATTGGATCCCACTTCTGACACCAATGTAACGATATAACTTTATATTTCTCTTTCTATGTAGGCGTTCTCACAGTAATTAATCTTGTGCACAATAAATCACTGAAGAATTCGTTTATCCAAAACAACTTTAATATACATATATATTGTACACATAAGAATCATTTGAGGTAATATAACGTGGAAATCTTGAGCTATTCACTATCATGCTTCCCTGTCGGAAGTCTACACACAACTGTTCGCCCAACACTTTCAACCAATAGAAATGCTCCTTTCTTCCCGCGTCTCTTGTACACGTGACCTTACGTCACAAAATTATGTTAATCAGATGTGACAGTTTTGAACATACATCAATAGCCACAATGTTGGTTAGTTTTAAACATACATCAATAGCCTCACTGTTGGTTAGTTTTAAACAAACACCAATAGCCTCACTGATAGTTTTAAACAAACATCAATAGCCTCACTGTTAGTTTTAAACAAACATCAATAGCCTCACTGTTAGTTTTAAACAAACACCAATAGCCTCACTGATAGTTTTAAACAAACATCAATAGCCTCACTGTTAGTTTTAAACAAACATCAATAGCCTCACTGTTAGTTTGAACATACATCAATAGCCTCACTGTTGGTTAGTTTTAAACAAACATCAATAGCCACAGTGTTGGTTATTTTTGAACATGCATCAATAGTTAAGTTTTAGATTTCTGGGTCACACTAATACATTGCAAATTAGACAGTTGTGAGTCACCAAATACAATTTTTAAAATGTGCTGTGTTGATACATAATTTATTTATTTGTAATAAAGCCAATAATAGTTTAGATTTGACACTGCACGAACCAACATTTGATGTCATGGTTTATGTGGATTCTTACTTTAATTAGTTGTTTATTGACAGTGTCCCGGTGTTTATTGACAGTGTCCCGGTGTTTATTGACAGTGTCCCGGTGTTTATTGACAGTGTCCCGGTGTTTATTGACAGTGTCCCGGTGTTTATTGACAGTGTCCCGGTGTTTATTGACAGTGTCCCGGTGTTTATTGACAGTGTCCCGGTGTTTATTGACAGTGTCCCGGTGTTTATTGACAGTCTCCCGGTGTTTATTGACAGTGTCCCGGTGTTTATTGACAGTGTCCCGGTGTTTATTGACAGTGTCCCGGTGTTTATTGACAGTGTCCCGGTGTTTATTGACAGTGTCCCGGTGTTTATTGACAGTGTCCCGGTGTTTATTGACAGTGTCCCGGTGTTTATTGACAGTGTCCCGGTGTTTATTGACAGTCTCCCGGTGTTTATTGACAGTGTCCCGGTGTTTATTGACAGTGTCCCGGTGTTTATTGACAGTGTCCCGGTGTTTATTGTGCTAGTGTACTGTCAAAGGTTCAAGTCTATTCTCTGCTGTCATACGTTTGAGTTGAATTGCCCAATATGTTATTTTTTTAAAACTGATTGAGCGATGCTTAATTTAATTTGAGAACCATGAATTGCCATCCGTCCATCTTTGTGAGATGGTGGTCCAGCTTCTATTGAGTGGCAGTGATTAGTGACCAGTGCAATAGTTCAATGACCAGCTGGTCTTCACTTTTCTCTTGGTATCAAAATCATCTTGAGCAGAAGTTCTGTTCAATTGAAGAGTCCAAATTATAATTGAATATAATTGCAACAGAACAAATATTAATAGTAATCCTCTGCTTAAGCTTCTCAATAAAGAAAATATCACACCATTTCTTTTGATCACTTGTTTTTGTTATGAAGATATTCTATGAAATTGTAAATGTAATGTTTATACAGGAAACATAACTGATTTCAAAACAAGCCCATTTTTGTTCTCTACTCATATAATCTGGACCAAATGTCAAGTGTAAGTGAGTGTACACTGTTTGTTGCCTGAATGCACACAACTGATCTATTTTGTTCATCATGCAGGGCTGTGATTTTTTAAACATTTTCTGCCACATTGATTTTTATTGTGCCAGCTTTAAAAAATGTCAACGTAAACAAATCATTGCTACCAACACCACTGAGTGCGCCGCCTGGTGGCAGTACTTGTACCACTGAGTGCGCCGCCTGGTGGCAGTACTTGTACCACTGAGTGCGCCACCTGGTGGCAGTACTTGTACCACTGAGTGCGCCACCTGGTGGCACTATTCAAATAAAAACTCTACCATGCTATTTGACAGTGTTTTGTTGTAACTCTACCATATGTATGTATTTTGTTGTAACTCTACTGTATGTATGTGTTTTGTTGTAACTCTACTGTATGTATGTGTTTTGTTGTAACTCTACCGTATGTATGTGTTTTGTTGTAACTCTACCGTATGTATGTGTTTGGTTGTAACTCTACCGTATGTATGTGTTTGGTTGTAACTCTACCGTATGTATGTTTTGTTGTAACTCTACCGTATGTATGTGTTTGGTTGTAACTCTACCGTATGTATGTGTTTGGTTGTAACTCTACCTTATGTATGTGTTTTGTTGTAACTCTACCGTATGTATGTGTTTGGTTTCTGGTTCTAGATAAGTGTCAACATCTTTACACTGGTACAAAATGGAAGTTTGACTTGTGTTCTTCACCAGTCTATTTTCTGATCTTTCAGCTCAATGACTTTATCATTAAACATTTCTGAATTGTATATTTCTCTAAGTACCCCAGATGTTATGTAGACCCCTGTGTCATGTATGTCAAATGTCAAGTATACCTGTGTCATATATGTCAGATGTCATGTAGACATGTGTGTCATGTATGTCAGATGTCATGAAGACCTATGTGTGTCATGTATGTCAGATGTCATGTAGACATGTGTGTGTCATGTATGTCATATGTCATGTAGACATATTGTGTTATGTATGTCAGATGTCATGTAGACATGTATGTTAGATGTCATGTAGGCATATGTGTGTTATGTATGTCAGATGTCATGTAGACCTATGTATGTCAGATTTCATGTAGACCTATGTATGTCATGTAGACGTGTGTGTCATGTATGTCAGATGTCATGTAGACATGTGTGTGTCATGTATGTCAGATGTCATGTAGACCTCTGTGTGTCATGTATGTCAGATGTCATGTTTACCTATGAGTGTGTCATGTATGTCAAATGTCATGTACACATGTGTGTGTGTCATGTATGTCAGATGTGTAAACCTATGAATGTGTCATAAATGTCAGATGTAATGTAAACCTATGAATGTGTCATATGTGTAAACCTATGAATGTGTCATGTATGTCAGATCTCATGTAAACCTATGAATGTGTCATGTATGTCAGATGTGTAGACCCCTGTGTGTCATGTATGTCAGATGTCATGTAAACCTATGAATGTGTCATGTATGTCAGATGTCATGTAAACCTATGAATATGTCATGTATGTCAAATGTCATGTATACATATATGTGTGTCATGTATGTCAGATGTCATGTAAACCCATGAATGTGTCATGTATGTCGGATGTGTAAACCTATGAATGTGTCGTGTGTGTCAGATGTCATGTAAACCTATGAATGTGTCAGATGTCATATAGACACCTATGTGTCAAAGATTTCATGTAGACCCCTGTGTGTATCATGTATGTCAGATGTCATGTAGATCCCTGTATGTGTCATGTATGTCAGATGTCATGTAGATCCCTGTGTGTATCATGTATGTCGGATGTCATGTAGATCCCTGTGTGTATCATGTATGTCAGATGTCATTTAGATCTCTGTGTGTATCATGTATGTCGGATTTCATGTAGATCCCTGTGTGTATCATGTATGTCGGATGTCATGTAGATCCCTGTGTGTCATGTATGTCAGATGTCATGTAGTCCTCTGTGTCATATATGTCAGATGTTATGTAGACCTCTGTGTGTATCATGTATGTCGGATGTCATGTAGACCCCTGTGTTTGTCATGTATGTCGGATGTCACGTGAACTCCTGTGTGTCCCAGTGGGTGCACAGCTCTACATTTTAACAGCATGTTACAAAACTCAGTTCCAGCCAAGCCAACAGTCCCCTGTCATGTTGATTGACGTTGAAAGCGTTGTTTTGTCTAGCACTTGAGATTTGAAGTCCTGACTTTTAATAATAGAATGTTTGCCATGAGAATTGGAACAAGTCAAATATTCTTCAACACCTAATCTGCCAACACAGCTGTTTGACATCATAGGACCAAGTGCACATTCTACTAGCATTCTCATTAATGGATGGATCAATAATTATTGTCTTCATTTTTTCTGTTATAATGATCCTAATAGTTATGCTTTATGCTTAAACTTACAGTTTTACTACTAAACAAACACACATTCAATGAACATTATCAAATAATATTTCATACCATTTACTCAATTTCAAAGGCAATAAAAGAGTGTATTTCATTTGTTATTTTAAAATATTATTCTTTCTAACCCTAGTTCATATTTTTTACTTACCATAGTTTATATTGTTACTTACCCTAGTTTATATTTTTCCTTACCCTAGTTTATATTGTTACTTACCCTAGTTTATATTGTTACTTACCCTAGTTTATATTGTTACTTACCCTAGTTTATATTGTTCATTCCAAGAGAAGCTTGGAGATTCTCAAACATAATTTTACAGCAACAATGACAAAACCGATTGATGACATTTGATGTCAGTCTAGATACTTATTGTGACAGTGACATATTTGACAAGGATACAACAAAATAGACATTTTGTCATTATATATCTCGTGAGCAATGAAGTAAGAACCATTTTCTTTGAAAAGTTAAAACCTAATTTTTGGGTTTGTTATTTCGCTTTGGGGCCGTCCATAAAGTACGTCACGCTTTTTTAAAACCATTTTTAACTCCCCCCTGTCACAAATCTAGGACCCCCCCCCTAAAGTACGTCACACTTTCAAACAAAAATTTGTGTTTTTATTAACAAAATAATTAAAATAAAATATAAAACCACGTGACGTCACACATGGCCGGACCCCCTCCCCCTGTCACACTTTCTTACATCCTCCCCCCCCCCTCTGGAGCGTGACATACTTTATGGACGGCCCCTTTTCTTTGTTATTGTTCCAGACGACTGAGTACACGAGGCTTTACTTGGTTGATTCCTATTAATCATGGGTGACCATTGAAAAGAATGAGACTCCCTATTAATCCTGGATGACCATTGAAAAGAATGAGACTCCCTATTAATCATGGGTGACCATTGAAAAGAATGAGACTCCCTATTAATCATGGGTGACCATTGAAAAGAATGAGACTCCCTATTAATCATGGGTGACCATTGAAAAGAATGAGACTCCCTATTAATCATGGGTGACCATTGAAAAGAATGAGACTCCCTATTAATCATGGGTGACCATTGAAAATAATGAGACTCCCTATTAATCATGGGTGACCATTGAAAAGAATGAGACTCCCTATTAATCATGGGTGACCATTGAAAAGAATGAGACTCCCTATTAATCATGGGTGACCATTGAAAAGAATGAGACTCCCTTTTAATCATGGGTGACCATTGAAAAGAATGAGACTCCCTATTAATCATGGGTGACCATTGAAAATAATGAGACTCCCTATTAATCATGGGTGACCATTGAAAAGAATGAGACTCCCTATTAATCATGGGTGACCATTGAAAATAATGAGACTCCCTATTAATCATGGGTGACCATTGAAAAGAATGAGACTCCCTAGTAATCATGGGTGACCATTGAAAAGAATGAGACTCCCTATTAATCATGGGTGACCATTGAAAAGAATGAGACTCCCTATTAATCATGGGTGACCATTGAAAAGAATGAGACTCCCTATTAATCATGGGTGACCATTGAAAAGAATGAGACTCCCTATTAATCATGGGTGACCATTGAAAAGAATGAGACTCCCTATTAATCATGGGTGACCATTGAAAAGAATGAGACTCCCTATTAATCATGGGTGACCATTGAAAAGAATGAGACTCCCTATTAATCATGGGTGACCATTGAAAAGAATGAGACTCCCTATTAATCATGGGTGACCATTGAAAAGAATGAGACTCCCTATTAATCATGGGTGACCATTGAAAAGAATGAGACTCCCTATTAATCATGGGTGACCATTGAAAAGAATGAGACTCCCTATTAATCATGGGTGACCATTGAAAAGAATGAGACTCCCTATTAATCATGGGTGACCATTGAAAAGAATGAGACTCCCTATAAATCCTGGATGACCATTGAAAAGAATGAGACTCCCTATTAATCATGGGTGACCATTGAAAAGAATGAGACTCCCTATTAATCATGGGTGACCATTGAAAAGAATGAGACTCCCTATTAATCCTGGATGACCATTGAAAAGAATGAGACTCCCTATTAATCATGGGTGACCATTGAAAAGAATGAGACTCCCTATTAATCATGGGTGACCATTGAAAAGAATGAGACTCCCTATAAATGCTAGCTTGTAATAAAACAAACATAATTCTAATTCAACTCACCAACGCCTGACCATCGATATTAACAAAAAAGGGAAAACATTCTAACATCAAATACACATTTAAATGCAAAAAGTAGACCTTACAAAAATGTCATCGCCTAACAAGAATTTTTTAAAAATTTCAACTCCTTAATTTTTTTACTTGTTTCATTTCTAGAATATTGACTTGTTTCAACTTCTTCCCGTCCGGAATTCGGGCGTGGAATGGGTTGCCTGAAGAATCCAGGAAAACCAACACTTCATCAACATTTAAATCTCTAATAAAAATGCAGGACTAAACACAAACCATAGATAAGCGTAGGACGCAATAATCTTCTGTATAGAAGGAGCGTCTGTAAACAGATAAGATAAGATAAGATAGAATATTGACTTGTTCCAGTAGATGTCTTTATAATCCCAACGTAACGCTCGAACTAGGCTTAGGGGCCGTCCATAAATGACGTCAAGTGCCTAGAGAGGGGGGGGGGTCACACATTAGTGACATGAGACGAGGGGGAGAAATTTGACGTCACATCAAAACGCACAATCCTTTATTTTTGTATAATAAAAGGCAATTTTCTGTCCGGTCCTCGATAGCGATTGGTCCCTCAAACACATATGACTCCTACAGCCAATCATATTGAACACGTTTACGTGGACGTTCAAAACGAGTTATTTTTGGTGCAGTATTTCTTCCAAGACTTTATTTTGAGTTATGCGCGTTGGGATTTATAGTCAAAAGCTCTGTTTTTACGAGTTATTTATTTTAAATTTAATGAACAGTATTTTTAACGTGATGCACATGTATGCCGGTCGAAACGGCTGTTGGAGGGGAGTTACTACATGCCACCGAACGGTGGCGGAACGTCCTTGGACGGGCTTTGTTGCTCGTTGTAAATAAAAGTTCCACTTAAATATTTGATTGCTTACAATTTATTTAATGACATTTTACATGGCTTCACGCTTATTTCGATATTAGAGTGCAGCCTCACATTAAAAACATACTTAAATGACAAAATGTTATTTGAAACATGCTCATTTTCAAATAGAAAATACGGCTTTTATGGGGGGGGGAGAGGAGCAAATCAAACGTTTATCTAGAAACGTTATTTAAAAATGAAACACTTTGTTTCGGAAGTTTTTGAAAAAAAAACATCCAATAAAGATAAAGGTGGGTGCCTGGAGTGATAAATTATTCATGAGAATAGATTGGTTTAATGACATTAGAATAATTTATAATAAGCCTAAAATATTAAAGGGCTTTTGCATCAATTAAATCAAAATAAATAAGTTTTCATTAACCTTTGCTAGGGGTTTTAGCCTAAAGTTTACCAATGGCAAGGTACATTAGCAAGTCAATAAATGATTGGTTCCCAAGGTACATTAGCACATCAATAAATGATTGGTTCCTAAGGTATATTAGCACATCAATAAATGATTGGTTCCTAAGGTACATTAGCACATCAATAAATGATTGGTTCCTAAGGTCAGGGGCGGATTAAGACTGCACGGGGCCCCTGGCTGCAATTCAAACCGGGGCCTATCCAGCCAGTGTACCTTTAGATAAAATGATTGCTAGCAGCTAATATAAGACTGTAACTTGTAAATATTCATCCAAAATGATTATTCATGTAAAAACCGAATTCGAAGAAATAACTTTTTGCCGGTATCCTAAAATTGAGTGTAAAAGACAATTTATAAAATTAAAAAACACATGAAAAAGAAAATTCACACCCCAACCGGGGCTCGAACCCGACACCGCTTGCACCATAAGCCTTAGTACTTCACATTCGGCCACGAGAACTCATGTAGGATTGTCAATTTAAAATATATATATATAATATTCTTTAATAATTTCTGTTATTGAGCCTATCAAATCAGGTTTTTTGACTGCTAAGACTATCGTTTGGGAAAAGAGATCATTTTAATAGATTAGATTTTTATTAATTTATCATATTTTCAGCAATTCATGTATACATTTGTCCACGTTTATTATAAAATATGCTAAGTTTGGGGGCCCTAAATCATCGGGGGCCCCTGGCTTTAGCCCGTTCAGCCCCCCCCCCTTAATCCGCCATAGCCTAAGGTACATTAGCACATCAATAAATGATTGGTTCCTAAGGTACATTAGCACATCAATAAATGATTGGTTCCTAAGGTACATTAGCACATCAATAAATGATTGGTTCCTAAGGTACATTAGCACATCAATAAATGATTGGTTCCTAAGGTACATTAGCACATCAATAAATGATTGGTTCCTAGTTACAAGTCAAGGATCATCATGTTTTACCCAGGTCAACAAGTGCACTCGTCAACTCCCCGCCATCATAACGTGATCACGTGATGTCAACTCTCTGAGCTCGTCTTTCTCCATTGAAAAAATAAAATCTAAATTATAATACAAATGTCATAATCAGAAGTTGCTGTCGTCATGTGCGGCTTGTGAATAGTTGTTCCACAATAATGACGTCATGTGCCGTGATAGACTATGTCAGCAAACGTTTATTTTAAATGCCCAAAATAAATAAAAAATTGAAATGAAATTCTGATCTTGAAACATTTTTTTAATGAATTTTAAAAAAATACTGTGAATTTGATGTTCCATAAGTCAAGGGGAAGCCATCAATCGGGAAGGTACCAAGTGATGTCTTGTAAGTCAAGGGAAGGTACCAAGTGATGTCTTGTAAGTCAAGGGAAGGTACCAAGTGATGTCTGGAAAGTCAATGGAAGGTACCGAGTGATGTCTGGAAAGTCAATGGAAGGTACCGAGTGATGTCTGGAAAGTCAATGGAAGTACCAAGTGATGTCTGGAAAGTCAATGGAAGGTACCAAGTGATGTCTGGAAAGTCAATGGAAGGTACCAAGTGATGTCTGGAAAGTCAATGGAAGGTACCGAGTGATGTCTGGAAAGTCAATGGAAGGTACCGAGTGATGTCTTATAAGTCAAGGGAAGGTACCAAGTGATGTCTTGTAAGTCAAGGGAAGGTACCAAGTGATGTCTTGTAAGTCAAGGGAAGGTATCAAGTGATGTCTTGTAAGTCAAAGGAAGGTACCAAGTGATGTCTTGTAAGTCAATGGAAGGTACCAAGTGATGTCTTGTAAGTCAAGGGAAGGTACCAAGTGATGTATTGTAAGTCAAGGCAAGGTACCAAGTGATGTCTTATAAGTCAAGGGAAAGTAGCAAGTGATGTCTTGTAAGTCAAGGGAAGGTACCAAGTGATGTCTTGTAAGTCAAGGGAAGGTACCAAGTGATGTCTTGCAAGTCAATTCAATGTACCAAGTGATGTCTTGCAAGTCAATTCAATGTACCAAGTGATGTCTTGCAAGTCAATTCAATGTACCAAGTGATGTCTGGTAAGTCAATGGAAGGTACCAAGTCATGTCTTGTAAGTCAAGCGAAGGTACCAAGTGATGTCTTGTAAGTCAAGTGAAGGTACCAAGTGATGTCTTGTAAGTCAATTCAATGTACCAAGTGATGTCTTGTAAGTCAATTCAATGTACCAAGTGATGTCTTGTAAGTCAATTCAATGTACCAAGTGATGTCTTGTAAGTCAATTCAATGTACCAAGTGATGTCTTGTAAGTCAATTCAATGTACCAAGTGATGTCTTGTAAAACAATTCAATGTACCAAGTGATGTCTTGTAAGTCAAGGGAAGGTACCAAGTGATGTATTTTAAGTCAATTCAATGTACCAAGTGATGTATTGTAAGTCAATTCAATGTACCAAGTGATGTATTGTAAGGTACCGAGTGATGTCTTGTAAGTCAATCCAATGTACCAAGTGATGTCTTGTAAGTCAAGGGAAGGTACCAAGTGATGTATTGTAAGTCAAGGCAAGGTACCAAGTGATGTCTTATAAGTCAAGGGAAAGTACCAAGTGATGTCTTGTAAGTCAAGGGAATGTATCAAGTGCTGTCTTGTAAGTCAAGGGAAGGTACCAAGTGATGTATTGTAAGTCAAGCGAAGGTACCAAGTGATGTCTTGTAAGTCAAGCGAAGGTACCAAGTGATGTCTTGTAAGTCAATTCAATGTACCAAGTGATGTCTTGTAAGTCAATTCAATGTACCAAGTGATGTCTTGTAAGTCAATTCAATGTACCAAGTGATGTCTTGTAAGTCAATTCAATGTACCAAGTGATGTCTTGTAAGTCAATTCAATGTACCAAGTGATGTCTTGTAAGTCAATTCAATGTACCAAGTGATGTCTTGTAAGTCAATTCAATGTACCAAGTGATGTATTGTAAGTCAATTCAATGTACCAAGTGATGTATTGTAAGTCAATTCAATGTACCAAGTGATGTATTGTAAGGTACCGAGTGATGTCTTGTAAGTCAATCCAATGTACCAAGTGATGTCTTGTAAGTCAAGGGAAGGTACCAAGTGATGTATTGTAAGTCAAGGCAAGGTACCAAGTGATGTCTTATAAGTCAAGGGAAAGTACCAAGTGATAACTTGTAAGTCAAGGGAATGTATCAAGTGCTGTCTTGTAAGTCAAGGGAAGGTACCAAGTGATGTATTGTAAGTCAAGGCAAGGTACCAAGTGATGTATTGTAAGTCAAGTTAAGGTACCAAGTGATGTCTTGTAAGTCAAGGGAAGGTACCTAGAGATGTCTTGTAAGTCAAGGGAAGGTACCAAGTGATGTCTTGTAAGTCAAGGGAAGGTACCAAGTGATGTCTTGTAAGTCAAGGGAAGGTAACAAGTGATGTCTTGTAAGTCAAGGGAAGGTACCAAGTGATGTCTTGTAAGTCAAGGTAAGGTACCTAGTGATGTCTTGTTAGTCAAGGGAAGGTACCAAGTGATGTCTTGTAAGTCAATTCAATGTACCAAGTGATGTCTGGTAAGTCAATGGAAGGTACCAAGTGATGTCTTTAAGTCAAGGGAAGGTACCAAGTGATTTCTTGTAAGTCAAGCGAAGGTACCAAGTGTTGTCTTGTAAGTCAATTCAATGTACCAAGTGATGTCTTGTAAGTCAATTCAATGTACCAAGTGATGTCTTGTAAGTCAATCCAATGTACCAAATGATGTCTTGTAAGTCAAGGGAAGGTACCAAGTGATGTCTTGTAAGTCAAGGGAAGGTACCAATTGATGTCTTGTAAGTCAATAGAAGGTACCAAATGATGTCTTGTAAGTCAAGGGAAGGTACCAAGTGATATCTTGTAAGTCAATCCAATGTACCAAGTGATGTCTTGTAAGTCAATCCAAGGTACCAAGTGATATCTTGTAAGTCAATAGAAGGTACCAAGTGATATCTTGTAAGTCAATAGAAGGTACCAATTGATGTCTTGTAAGTCAATAGAAGGTAGCAATTGATGTCTTGTAAGTCAAGGGAAGGTACCAAGTGATATCTTGTAAGTCAAGGGAAGGTACCAAGTGATATCTTGTAAGTCAATTCAATGTACCAAGTGATGTCTTGTAAGTCAAGGGAAGGTACCAAGTGATGTCTTGTAAGTCAATGGATGGTACCAAGTGATGTCTTGTAAGTCAATCCAATGTACCAAGTGATGTCTTGTAAGTCAAGGGAAGGTACCAAGTGATGTCTTGTAAGTCAAGGGAAGGTACCAAGTGATGTATTTTAAGTCAATTCAATGTACCAAGTGATGTATTGTAAGTCAATTCAATGTACCAAGTGATGTATTGTAAGGTACCGAGTGATGTCTTGTAAGTCAATCCAATGTACCAAGTGATGTCTTGTAAGTCAAGGGAAGGTACCAAGTGATGTATTGTAAGTCAAGGCAAGGTACCAAGTGATGTCTTATAAGTCAAGGGAAAGTACCAAGTGATGTCTTGTAAGTCAAGGGAATGTATCAAGTGCTGTCTTGTAAGTCAAGGGAAGGTACCAAGTGATGTATTGTAAGTCAAGCGAAGGTACCAAGTGATGTCTTGTAAGTCAAGCGAAGGTACCAAGTGATGTCTTGTAAGTCAATTCAATGTACCAAGTGATGTCTTGTAAGTCAATTCAATGTACCAAGTGATGTCTTGTAAGTCAATTCAATGTACCAAGTGATGTCTTGTAAGTCAATTCAATGTACCAAGTGATGTCTTGTAAGTCAATTCAATGTACCAAGTGATGTCTTGTAAGTCAAGGGAAGGTACCAAGTGATGTATTGTAAGTCAATTCAATGTACCAAGTGATGTATTGTAAGTCAATTCAATGTACCAAGTGATGTATTGTAAGGTACCGAGTGATGTCTTGTAAGTCAATCCAATGTACCAAGTGATGTCTTGTAAGTCAAGGGAAGGTACCAAGTGATGTATTGTAAGTCAAGGCAAGGTACCAAGTGATGTCTTATAAGTCAAGGGAAAGTACCAAGTGATAACTTGTAAGTCAAGGGAATGTATCAAGTGCTGTCTTGTAAGTCAAGGGAAGGTACCAAGTGATGTATTGTAAGTCAAGGCAAGGTACCAAGTGATGTATTGTAAGTCAAGTTAAGGTACCAAGTGATGTCTTGTAAGTCAAGGGAAGGTACCTAGAGATGTCTTGTAAGTCAAGGGAAGGTACCAAGTGATGTCTTGTAAGTCAAGGGAAGGTACCAAGTGATGTCTTGTAAGTCAAGGGAAGGTAACAAGTGATGTCTTGTAAGTCAAGGGAAGGTACCAAGTGATGTCTTGTAAGTCAAGGGAAGGTACCTAGTGATGTCTTGTTAGTCAAGGGAAGGTACCAAGTGATGTCTTGTAAGTCAATTCAATGTACCAAGTGATGTCTGGTAAGTCAATGGAAGGTACCAAGTGATGTCTTTAAGTCAAGGGAAGGTACCAAGTGATTTCTTGTAAGTCAAGCGAAGGTACCAAGTGTTGTCTTGTAAGTCAATTCAATGTACCAAGTGATGTCTTGTAAGTCAATTCAATGTACCAAGTGATGTCTTGTAAGTCAATCCAATGTACCAAATGATGTCTTGTAAGTCAAGGGAAGGTACCAAGTGATGTCTTGTAAGTCAAGGGAAGGTACCAATTGATGTCTTGTAAGTCAATAGAAGGTACCAATTGATGTCTTGTAAGTCAAGGGAAGGTACCAAGTGATGTCTTGTAAGTCAAGGGAAGGTACCAATTGATGTCTTGTAAGTCAATAGAAGGTACCAATTGATGTCTTGTAAGTCAAGGGAAGGTACCAAGTGATATCTTGTAAGTCAATCCAATGTACCAAGTGATGTCTTGTAAGTCAATAGAAGGTAGCAATTGATGTCTTGTAAGTCAAGGGAAGGTACCAAGTGATATCTTGTAAGTCAAGGGAAGGTACCAAGTGATATCTTGTAAGTCAATTCAATGTACCAAGTGATGTCTTGTAAGTCAAGGGAAGGTACCAAGTGATGTCTTGTAAGTCAATGGATGGTACCAAGTGATGTCTTGTAAGTCAATCCAATGTACCAAGTGATGTCTTGTAAGTCAAGGGAAGGTACCAAGTGATGTCTTGTAAGTCAAGGGAAGGTACCTAGTGATGTCTTGTTAGTCAAGGGAAGGTACCAAGTGATGTCTTGTAAGTCAATTCAATGTACCAAGTGATGTCTGGTAAGTCAATGGAAGGTACCAAGTGATGTCTTTAAGTCAAGGGAAGGTACCAAGTGATTTCTTGTAAGTCAAGCGAAGGTACCAAGTGTTGTCTTGTAAGTCAATTCAATTTACCAAGTGATGTCTTGTAAGTCAATTCAATGTACCAAGTGATGTCTTGTAAGTCAATCCAATGTACCAAATGATGTCTTGTAAGTCAAGGGAAGGTACCAAGTGATGTCTTGTAAGTCAAGGGAAGGTACCAATTGATGTCTTGTAAGTCAATAGAAGGTACCAAATGATGTCTTGTAAGTCAAGGGAAGGTACCAAGTGATATCTTGTAAGTCAATCCAATGTACCAAGTGATGTCTTGTAAGTCAATCCAAGGTACCAAGTGATATCTTGTAAGTCAATAGAAGGTACCAAGTGATATCTTGTAAGTCAATGGAAGGTACCAATTGATGTCTTGTAAGTCAATAGAAGGTAGCAATTGATGTCTTGTAAGTCAAGGGAAGGTACCAAGTGATATCTTGTAAGTCAAGGGAAGGTACCAAGTGATATCTTGTAAGTCAATTCAATGTACCAAGTGATGTCTTGTAAGTCAAGGGAAGGTACCAAGTGATGTCTTGTAAGTCAATGGATGGTACCAAGTGATGTCTTGTAAGTCAATCCAATGTACCAAGTGATGTCTTGTAAGTCAAGGGAAGGTACCAAGTGATGTCTTGTAAGTCAAGGGAAGGTACCAATTGATGTCTTGTAAGTCAATTAAATGTACCAAGTGATGTCTTGTAAGTCAATGGAAGGTACCAAGTGATGTATTGTAAGTCAATGGAAGGTACCAAGTGATGTCTTGTAAGTCAAGGGAAGGTACCAAGTGATATCTTGTAAGTCAAGGGAAGGTACCAAGTGATATCTTGTAAGTCAATGGAAGGTACCAAGTGATGTCTTGTAAGTCAATTCAATGTACCAAGTGATGTCTTGTAAGTCAATCCAATGTACCAAGTGATGTCTTGTAAGTCAATAGAAGGTACCAAGTGATATCTTGTAAGTCAATAGAAGGTACCAATTGATGTCTTGTAAGTCAATAGAAGGTAGCAATTGATGTCTTGTAAGTCAAGGGAAGGTACCAAGTGATATCTTGTAAGTCAAGGGAAGGTACCAAATGATATCTTGTAAGTCAATTCAATGTACCAAGTGATGTCTTGTAAGTCAAGGGAAGGTACCAAGTGATGTCTTGTAAGTCAATGGAAGGTACCAAGTGATGTCTTGTAAGTCAATTCAATGTACCAAGTGATGTCTTGTAAGTCAATCCAATGTACCAAGTGATGTCTTGTAAGTCAAGGGAAGGTACCAAGTGATGTCTTGTAAGTCAAGGGAAGGTACCAATTGATGTCTTGTAAGTCAATTCAATGTACCAAGTGATGTCGTGTAAGTCAATGGAAGGTACCAAGTGATGTATTGTAAGTCAATGGAAGGTACCAAGTGATGTCTTGTAAGTCAAGGGAAGGTACCAAGTGATATCTTGTAAGTCAAGGGAAGGTACCAAGTGATATCTTGTAAGTCAATGGAAGGTACCAAGTGATGTCTTGTAAGTCAATTCAATGTACCAAGTGATGTCTTGTAAGTCAATCCAATGTACCAAGTGATGTCTTGTAAGTCAAGGGAAGGTACCAAGTGATGTCTTGTAAGTCAATTCAATGTACCAAGTGATGTCTTGTAAGTCAATAGAAGGTACCAAGTGTTGTCTTGTAAGTCAAGGGAAGGTACCAAGTGATGTCTTGTGAGTCAATTCAATGTACCAAGTGATGTCTTGTAAGTCAATCCAATGTACCAAGTGATGTCTTGTAAGTCAAGGGAAGGTACCAAGTGATATCTTGTAAGTCAATCCAATGTACCAAGTGATGTCTTGTAAGTCAATCCAATGTACCAAGTGATGTCTTGTAAGTCAATTCAATGTACCAAGTGATGTCTTGTAAGTCAAGGGAAGGTACCAAGTGATGTCTTGTAAGTCAATCCAATGTACCAAGTGATGTCTTGTAAGTCAATCCAAGGTACCAAGTGATATCTTGTAAGTCAATAGAAGGTACCAAGTGATATCTTGTAAGTCAATAGAAGGTACCAATTGATGTCTTGTAAGTCAATAGAAGGTAGCAATTGATGTCTTGTAAGTCAAGGGAAGGTACTAAGTGATATCTTGTAAGTCAAGGGAAGGTACCAAGTGATATCTTGTAAGTCAATTCAATGTACCAAGTGATGTCTTGTAAGTCAAGGGAAGGTACCAAGTGATGTCTTGTAAGTCAATGGATGGTACCAAGTGATGTCTTGTAAGTCAATCCAATGTACCAAGTGATGTCTTGTAAGTCAAGGGAAGGTACCAAGTGATGTCTTGTAAGTCAAGGGAAGGTACCAATTGATGTCTTGTAAGTCAATTCAATGTACCAAGTGATGTCTTGTAAGTCAATGGAAGGTACCAAGTGATGTATTGTAAGTCAATGGAAGGTACCAAGTGATGTCTTGTAAGTCAAGGGAAGGTACCAAGTGATATCTTGTAAGTCAAGGGAAGGTACCAAGTGATATCTTGTAAGTCAATGGAAGGTACCAAGTGATGTCTTGTAAGTCAATTCAATGTACCAAGTGATGTCTTGTAAGTCAATCCAATGTACCAAGTGATGTCTTGTAAGTCAATAGAAGGTACCAAGTGATATCTTGTAAGTCAATAGAAGGTACCAATTGATGTCTTGTAAGTCAATAGAAGGTAGCAATTGATGTCTTGTAAGTCAAGGGAAGGTACCAAGTGATATCTTGTAAGTCAAGGGAAGGTACCAAATGATATCTTGTAAGTCAATTCAATGTACCAAGTGATGTCTTGTAAGTCAAGGGAAGGTACCAAGTGATGTCTTGTAAGTCAATGGAAGGTACCAAGTGATGTCTTGTAAGTCAATTCAATGTACCAAGTGATGTCTTGTAAGTCAAGGGAAGGTACCAATTGATGTCTTGTAAGTCAATTCAATGTACCAAGTGATGTCTTGTAAGTCAATGGAAGGTACCAAGTGATGTATTGTAAGTCAATGGAAGGTACCAAGTGATGTCTTGTAAGTCAAGGGAAGGTACCAAGTGATATCTTGTAAGTCAAGGGAAGGTACCAAGTGATATCTTGTAAGTCAATGGAAGGTACCAAGTGATGTCTTGTAAGTCAATTCAATGTACCAAGTGATGTCTTGTAAGTCAATCCAATGTACCAAGTGATGTCTTGTAAGTCAAGGGAAGGTACCAAGTGATGTCTTGTAAGTCAATTCAATGTACCAAGTGATGTCTTGTAAGTCAATAGAAGGTACCAAGTGATGTCTTGTAAGTCAAGGGAAGGTACCAAGTGATGTCTTGTGAGTCAATTCAATGTACCAAGTGATGTCTTGTAAGTCAATCCAATGTACCAAGTGATGTCTTGTAAGTCAAGGGAAGGTACCAAGTGATATCTTGTAAGTCAATCCAATGTACCAAGTGATGTCTTGTAAGTCAATCCAATGTACCAAGTGATGTCTTGTAAGTCAATTCAATGTACCAAGTGATGTCTTGTAAGTCAAGGGAAGGTACCAAGTGATGTCTTGTAAGTCAATTCAATGTACCAAGTGATGTCTTGTAAGTCAATTCAATGTACTAAGTGATGTCTTGTAAGTCAATCCAATGTACCAAGTGATGTCTTGTAAGTCAATGGAAGGTACCAAGTGATGTCTTGTAAGTCAAGGGAAGGTACCAAGTGATATCTTGTAAGTCAAGGGAATGTATCAAGTGCTGTCTTGTAAGTCAAGGGAAGGTACCAAGTGATGTATTGTAAGTCAAGTGAAGGTACCAAGTGATGTCTTGTAAGTCAAGCGAAGGTACCAAGTGATATCTTGTAAGTCAATAGAAGGTACCAAGTGATGTCTTGTAAGTCAATTCAATGTACCAAGTGATGTCTTGTAAGTCAATCCAATGTACCAAGTGATGTCTTGTAAGTCAAGGGAAGGTACCAAGTGATGTCTTGTAAGTCAATTCAATGTACCAAGTGATGTCTTGTAAGTCAATCCAATGTACCAAGTGATGTCTTGTAAGTCAAGGGAAGGTACCAAGTGATGTCTTGTAAGTCAAGGGAAGGTACCAATTGATGTCTTGTAAGTCAATAGAAGGTACCAAGTGATGTCTTGTAAGTCAATGGAAGGTACCAAGTGATGTATTGTAAGTCAAGGGAAGGTACCAAGTGATGTCTTGTAAGTCAATGGAAGGTACCAAGTGATGTCTTGTAAGTCAAGGGAAGGTACCAAGTGATATCTTGTAAGTCAAGGGAAGGTACCAAGTGATATCTTGTAAGTCAATGGAAGGTACCAAGTGATGTCTTGTAAGTCAATTCAATGTACCAAGTGATGTCTTGTAAGTCAAGGGAAGGTAGCAATTGATGTCTTGTAAGTCAAGGGAAGGTACCAATTGATATCTTGTAAGTCAAGGGAAGGTACCAAGTGATGTCTTGTAAGTCAAGGGAAGGTACCAAGTGATGTCATGTAAGTCAAGGGAAGGTAGCAATTGATGTCTTGTAAGTCAATAGAAGGTATCAAGTAATGTATTGTAAGTCAATAGAAGGTACCAAGGGATGTCTTGTAAGTCAAGGGAAGGTACCACGTGATGTCTTGTAAGTCAAGGGAAGGTACCAAGTGATGTCGCATGACCATATTATGTTAACTGACATTCATTTTAGCAGGTTAAAATGCATAATTCATAAGTAAATATTTGTCGTATGATGAGAATGACTTCAAAGACATTTTTAATAGAAAATTTATTGGCGCGTTAAACGATTCACTCTTATATTTATCATTAAATTAATAATTAATGGATTATTTGTAATGTTAATTATAACTGTCTCGCGTTGAGTGTAAGCAGAGTCTGTTAGACTCTCACACACAAGGTCTCTGTTAGACTCTCACACACAAGGTCTCTGTTAGACTCTCACATACAAGGTCTCTGTTAGACTCTCACACACAAGGTCTCTGTTAGACTCTCACACACAAGGTCTCTGTTAGACTCTCTCACACAAGGTCTCTGTTAGACTCTCACACACAAGGTCATTGTTAGACTCTCACACACAAGGTCTCTGTTAGACTCTCACACACAAGGTCTCTGTTAGACTCTCACACACAAGGTCTCTGTTAAACTCTCACACACAAGTTCTCTGTTAGACTCTCACACACAAGGTCTCTGTTAGACTCTCACACACAAGGTCTCTGTTAGACTCTCTCACACAAGGTCTCTGTTAGACTCTCACACACAAGGTCATTGTTAGACTCTCACACACAAGGTCTCTGTTAGACTCTCACACACAAGGTCTCTGTTAGACTCTCACACACAAGGTCATTGTTAGACTCTCACACACAAGGTCTCTGTTAGACTCTCACACACAAGGTCTCTGTTAGACTCTCACACACAAGGTCTCTGTTAGACTCTCACACACACGTTCTCTGTTTGTTAGACTCTCACACACAAGGTCTCTGTTTGTTAGACTCTCACACACAAGGTCTCTGTTAGACTCTCACACACAAGGTCTCTGTTAGACTCTCACACACAAGGTCTCTGTTAAACTCTCACACACAAGTTCTCTGTTTGTTAGACTCTCACACACAAGGTCTCTGTTTGTTAGACTCTCACACACAAGGTCTCTGTTAGACTCTCACACACACGTTCTCTGTTTGTTAGACTCTCACACACAAGGTCTCTGTTAGACTCTCACACACACGTTCTCTTTGTTAGATTCTCACACACAAGGTCTCTGTTTGTTAGATTCTCACACACAAGGTCTCTGTTTGTTAGACTCTCACACACAAGGTCTCTGTTAAACTCTCACACACAAGGTCTCTGTTAGACTCTCACGGTAGACCAAGCGAGTTCACATCTAGTTAAACTTGTTTTGGTCCAGCTGTCTGTCACAGTTGTCTCTCAAAGCTAACTGTTCCCAGGGATTGAATGGACATGCAGAAACCAGCAGATGCTCCCCTATAAAACTGCCAGCCAGGCGAGATCAAGTGACCATTCTGGACTATTGTGTGCCATGTTACCTCTGGTGGTCTGTGCCCTTATCGGCATCGCAAGTAAGTGATACATGCCACGTCATTTAATATTGTTGTCATTGTGCAGTTTTTCGACAAGGATTTTATTTGGTCAATTTTAGGCCTAATTGTTCTTACAAAGAATAGTCTTACAAACGTTGTTACAGAAAAGTTGTAAATATTGTGTTACAGAAAATTGTCAATTTTATGCAAATTGACGTTTGCTTAGTTTTGCTGATGATATTGATTTAATCGATTAATTAGTTGACATTTTCAAGTTCGCTAAGCTCGTAATAAAAATATTTTGAATCCTTGGGGAGACAATAGAACTATAATTAGCACTGCAAGACGGATGAATATATTGGATTTGAATTGGGCATTCAGTTTTTTATTTTTTGTTTTCTCGCTAGTTGTTTAGACAGTGCGCGGTGTACATTTAACATTTTTTTCATCAATCATTTTAGCTGCCGCGAATGTCATCCAGGAACAAGGTAAGCCTTTCTAATTTTTTCAACAAAATAGTTCAAATATTTCGTTTAAATTCTGACAATACCCAGCCCTGCCTTTGCCTAACAACTTTTAAAGAATTTTAAGGACCGCATGTTTAGTGTACCATAAACATTAATATATAACTGTATAATATATTATGTAATTTGAAATGAATAAACTACTCTGACATTTTTAACTATATTTATTTTACTTGAGAGTTGAGGCATATATAAATATATTCTTTTTATCTAAAAAAATTATTATGATCTATCAGTTCCGTTTACCCCCCCCCCAACTCTAACATATTTTACAATAATGACACCCCCCCCCTTTACCCGCACTGAAATCCCCAAAGTGGACCAAAGCGTCGATGACGATAACTTTGTTTCTCATTATCCCCAGCCTTTCGATCTGGCAGGGAGTATGTGTATAATTATGACTCCCAGATTTTGACCGGCCTGCCCAAACATTCATCGATACATTCTGGATATCGCTTGAGTGCGCAAGTCCGTCTTCAGTTTGTTTCCGACATTGACGTCCGAGTCCAGTTTGAAAATCTTAACTTGTACAATGTCCGACAGCCAATTACACAAATGGAGGTCACTTATTTTCATTCTAAATTTCTTTAATTCCGTTTCTTATTTGCTCAAATTTTCCTTTCCACTTCTTCAAAGTCATAAACGTAGTCATGGGGTAGGGCTAAGCTAATCATTTAATTTAATAATTCTAAAATTCTTGGAACAATGTTTAAAAAAAAATTAAACTCTTTAAATTTAATTATTTTCTTTCCCTATGAATTTTAAAGTCATATTCCACCTCATGAAAATAATGTTAATATATAGAATGGGTTTTGTTATGTAGAAAGTGTTCCACTATAAATATATAAGATTAAGATTGATAAAGTTCAAGCTTTTGCAAAAATAATGTCACAGAAGTATGTCGAAATATAATATATATTAATATTAAAAATGTAAATGTAATAGTATTTCATGTTTTTTTTTCTTACAATTCTTTGGTATAATTTGTTGTCTCTCAGGCTCATGAAAATCTCATACCTGAAGAGTTCCTTAAAGAAATGGTTGGACCTGAATCCAAGACCATTATAAGAATTCTCATGATTCCTTTTGGATTTTGGTAAGTTTTGATTACACCAGAGATGATTAATTGCTGTTAAACACTAGAGATGACCTATTGCCTTTTAACACCATAGATGATCAATAAATTTTAATTAACTTTCCATTAAACAAAACAGTCTTCCTGTTACATTAACGTTATTGATGTTATACAAGGAAGGCTAAATGAATGGATTGAATGGATTTGTCTAATTTTATCTTGAACCCAAGTTACAAGGCGGGCCAAGTCCATAAAATAGCACTGAGTAACAATGAAACTGATTGGTCAGCCAATGCCAAGCGTGGATTCATGTCTCTGTTTGAGATGAACCTCAACAAAAGGATGTTGTTAGCTGAGACTGTCCAAGGGTCAAGCAATGAAGTCAAGGCACCCGTCAAATCCTACAAGGTGTTGGAGGTCAGTCATGGAATGAGAAGCTCAAATCTGCTTGAAATTTTGATAAACTATAAAATAATTGATTTATTTCTGCAGCTTTAAAATGTGTACTCTACAATTTTAGAAAATTATTTTATTATTATTGTATAGAGTATTTAAACATCAAAGCAAAATGAGCATGCTAGTCTAGCATGGACAGTGTTTGAACTAAAGAAGAAAGTATTCATTCATCCATTCATATAAAACAGGCATAATAAGAAATATATTTGAAGGTTCTCTATGCATGCCCCCAACACCAGGGTTTCAATCTTAAGATTGTTATGGGTTTTATCTAACATGAATGTATTTACATTCCAATGCAACACTGTTTCAATTAATGACGACTGGTTCTGTTTTTTAATAAAGAAGCTTATATTTAGGAAGAAAAGAACTGATAATGAACATTTTTGTATTATTTAATAACCTACAAATGATAAAATTTTAATTTTTCAAAATTCATGGTGAGCCCGAACTTCTGATTTTTAAATACATACAAAATCTGTTTGAGATTTGAAAATTTTCCACAGCATTCTGCCGCTGGGAGCTGTGCCACGTGGTACACCGTAGAAGAAGTTGTGGGGAATGACACACGACTGTACACCACCAAAGTAAGGGACTACACCCAATGTCTAGACAGACCAGAGTACTTCAAAACCATGTATGATGGATTCTTCCCCATTGGTCACATAAAGGTTACTGCCCTTTTTCATAATGCAGTAATTTTTTTTTACTGTGCATGGCCAAAAAGCAGGAACCATAAATCAATTCAAATTTAGTGCTTTGATTCAATTTCCTCGATTAGACATCTTGTACTTCTTAACTTAAATATGTTTATAGGACAACCCACTGACAACAGGAGCCATTGTGAAACATTCCATGAAAGGTTCTGCAGCAAAGTTCATCATTCTGTCAGCTGTGGCTCAAAGTAAGATTGCCTTCAGTCCATATTGGAACAAAGGGGCAATAACCACTACCGTCAAGTAAGTTGGTATTTTCAAACAGTGGAACTGGATTTTTAAATATTCATTATTGCCAGCTTTTCTTAACTTATAATGTCCTAAAGCACGGTAATGCACACCTCGCCTCTAATCCCGAAGTGCGGTAAAACGTGCCTCGATAGCCCTTTCTTTAGTAATGAAATAATACAAAGTAAAAACTCTTCATAGCGTGAGACAAGATTTACTTGACTTCTATAAAAGTTGATGTTTACTTTCCACTAGTGCTTTCGCTCGTTTTGCAAAGTTTTGTTGTAGTTTTTATAGTTTTTTTAAAAAGATTTGATTTTGCAAAACGTTTCGTCCAAAAAAATAGTACTAAACTACAGATAAAAATATCATTGAACTTAAGATAGTCTTTAGAATATGTAAAATAACCAGTCTATAAGCTTATCCTAAAAGATGAAGTCAGTATAACAATAAATACTTGTTCAGCAATTTTTTAAAATTCATAACCAAATGCATAGTAATATATACTTGAAATCTTTATGGGACTGAGGGATAAGTTTTTAAAAAAACCTTATAGGACATTATAAGTTAGAAATTAATAATCAAAATTAATTTAGTAGTAACATTTCCATGTCAATAAATAATAATTAAATATTTAAAAAATCTTTTTTTAAAAAGGACACGCTTTTAACATAATCACTACTTTTAGTTATGTCTCATATATAAGGGATTTATAGTCAAAAACTTTGTTTTTACAGCTATTTTTTAAAACTTATAATAAAAACTCTTTAAAATTCACGTCTGAAGCCCACACATCTTTTTTACCACTATTTTTTTTATACCAAACACCTCATAAGCGCCCGCCCAACGTTTTATACCATGGTGTTATGTTCACGTGGTGAACTCATGGATGTCAACAAAGCAGACGGGTACCGATGCTTTTATATAGACTATAGATAAACTAAAAATGCAATAATTTCAATACGGTACATTTGATCGATCTGAAATTTTGATACAATGCATTGTCATCCAAGATCTATCTGTGGTAAAATTTGTAGATCTCTAGGACCATCCGAAGTGGTATAATTTTACGTTTCAAGTTTTGAAGGAAGGATGGATGGAAGGATGGATGGATACTACATACAAACATTGTGACTTAAATAAAAGCGTGTAAAAAAAGAAATATTCAATAAATAACAATTATTTATAAGTTTTTTTTCCCAGCTCCATTGTCATTTGAAATATCAGTTTCAGTTAAACAATACATGTACCTCTAAAATATTACAAAAATTCTATTAGAACATTATAAAACTTCTATTAGAATACTACCACTTTCATTATAGGCTGATCTGTGGCAGAATTAGAGAAATTTATTAATAAAATACATTTAATTGGCAGTTGGTTGCAAATTTCTATAATGAAACAATAGATTTATGGATTTACCCAGAGTCTCTCAATATGGGGGAAAATATTAGGCAATCACTTGTTAAGATACGCAAGCATGTATCTTTATAACTTGAATGTTCAAATCGAGTGGCAGCGCACTGGACTGTCGTACCGATGGTCACGGGTTCGAATCCGTGTGAAGGCAAGGGCTTGTTCCCGGGGCCTAGGGCGTCCCTGAGTCACCCCGCTCCGAATGGGTACCTAACACTACATGTAGTTAGGCGACTGGGTAATGCGTGGAACCCACAAAGCCGTGGCCTGTGAATGCTGCATCACTTGCCAACAGATCATCTGTCATGGTCTGTGGACGCAACTATCTTCTGCATAGAAGGAGCGTCTGTATAGATAAGATAAGAAGATTAGATGTACTTCCTAACCTTTTAGTTGACTACGCCATTGAGCGGTGCCGGTTTAGGGCCAGGAGCGCCAGCACGGATTAGCAAAAGGTACCGCGAAGAACGCAGCGGACGCCAGCTCTGAGGAAACCTTCCAGTGGGGGTTGCACCCTAGGTAGGTCACTGATGATCCCCCGCATTGCGGCGATCCTAACCATTGAGACTCGTATGCTTTGCCGGGGTGGCGCCAAAGTGGTAGCGGGTCGTAGTAAGGCAATTCCACCCCCCCTTGTGAGGTCAACTTAGTGGGAGGCATCCTCGACTTTCTGTCTTAGATGCCCAGGTGGCCGCTTCAGAAGCGACCGCTCCGGGGGGGTTTTCCCAGCTGTCACGTCCTTTTATGGGGAAGGGGGCCAGATAGCTGGGAGGGTCTTCCAGGAAGACCCATGAAGAGCACTAGGCTCGGGGCTTCTGATTTTCTTCCACATGTAGGATCAACAGTTGACTACCAGAAATGATATTTTTAAAAAGAAGGAAAGTCAAATTATCTATAAGTATTACCTTGCTCTAATTTATTTTAAAAATTTTATTATATATTTCTCAACTTGATCTTCCACAATGCAGCCAAACCCTTGAACTAACAGGGGCAAAGTCAATCACTGAGTCCTCTCTCATCCCTGAAGTGCAGTCTGGAAAAGTTACTTCCCTTCATATGACAATCGCAAGTAAAGCTGTTGACCCCTTGGACCCATTCAGCCCAACCACAGGACAGAGCCAAGACCCCAACCAAGACAATTTCTATTCTGTTGACACAGTAAGTTTATTCCCTTTAAATATGGTTCAGATCTAATCATCAGTGTCTATGAGATAAGAGAGAGTTTTTAAAAGTTGTCTAAAGACGCTTGTGTTTGAAGGAAAGTTATATTTAAATGGATTTAATTAGTGAGACTGTTTTGATGGTCGTTGAGTGACATGCGCATTTGGCTGGGATACGGATGGATTATGGGTTCGAATCCCTGTGAAGGCAGGGATTTGTTCCGGGGCCTAGGTTGTCCCTGAGTCCACCCAGCTCCAAATGGGTACCTATACTTGTTAGGGAAACAAAAGTGGGTGGGTAATGGGTACACCCTAATGGTCTGTGAATGCTGCGTCACTTGCCAACAGACCGGCATGTCTGTGGACGCAATAATCTTCTGTATAGAAGGAGCGTATGTATAAAAGGAGCGTATGTATAGAAGGAGCGTATGTATAGAAGGAGCATATGTATAGAAGGAGCGTATGTATAGAAGGAGCGTATGTATAGATATGTATATACAAATCTTGACAGTTTATTTCCATTATTAATGAAGAGTGATTGATGTTGCTATTACTATGTACACATTTTTAACCTAAAAGGCATGTGATCATATTTGGCCATGTTACATTGAAAATATTGATGTAACATTGTTACAAATTATTGAGCACTTAAGATTATTAGGCAGTCTTACATTATAAACATTTTTCATCACTTACATCAGTTTTAAAATCACCCAGACTTTAAAGCCTGAAGCAAATGATGAATGGTTGAAATAAAATGTATGAACTAATCATGTATGAACTAATCATGTATGCTGTCACGCCAGATCCTGTCCCAATTAAGACAAGCTGCTGAGAATATGCTAGAAGTGACGTCCCGTGAGTCAATGGTCTACCTGGGAGTTGTGACAGAAATGTTGAGTAGCACACAGAGACTTGTTATAAAAGACATCTGGGGGCAACTCACAGTCTCCAAAGTCAAAGCTTTGAGTGAAGTTGACAAGCTCGCTAGGTAAAATGATAAGTCAATAAATGTTGGATAGAAATATAACATCAGCTTATGTCTACATTGAATTAAAAAAAAATATATATATATTTACTTCTCAAACTTATCCATTTTTCAATTTTAGTAATTAAAAATTCAAATTTGTTTTGTATTAAAGATCTAAAAAACAGTTTTGTTGGACATAGAGCATAATATAATATTTATTAATTGTATCACTCATTTATTGAATTTATGTTTGACTAATTTAATGATGTAAAGATTTCAACGATATTTATATCTTTTTGTCATGACAGTAAAATCCTGTTTGATGTTCTGCCCCATGTGGGCACAGAAGCTGCTGCTAACTTTGTCTTGGATGTTTGCACAGAGAACTTCATCAACAACGATTGTGCTTCAGCTTTTAACATTCTCACACTGAAAGCTACACCAACACAAGCCCTCATCAACAAACTCATTGTAAGAAAATCATAACAAAATATATCATTGTTAACTTAGAGAAAAGGAAACATGTGAAATGCAATGAGAATTACTTTGTGTTGCAAAAATTACATACACTTGTTAAAATAACTTTAAAATGTTTGCTTTTTAATTCAGATTTGTTGACTGTTAGCTTTTAAAAGAAATATTATTCTGTCATCTTTTTTAGATGTAAGCTTTTGTTGAGTTATTATTTGGTCCATAAATTAAAATTAAAAAAAATATTCAACAAAAGAAAATCTTAATTCTAAATTTGGAAGGATAAAATCCAATACAGTGGTACCGATATTAATATCATGGATGTTCCAAAATCTGCATTGTTTATTGAATTACTAAAACATTCTGCCTGATTAATAAATAATTCAGTATGAACATTTTCACACCTCCTACACTGTTAAACAATTTAAATAATTCATGCGCCATATCAATGTCAGTAACCTTTGACACACATCATTTACAAATAAATAGAAAGATATTCTCTAAGGTTCCCGATTATCAACAGTTACTTAGTTCAGTGAATTAAGATATCTTTAGTTCTATTTTAAAAATATTTCCACAGAAATTTCTATCCAGCAGTAAAGATATGCCAGCTATGGTCAGACAAACAGCTTACCTCACCCTTGGCTCAATGGGCTACAAAGTTTCACGGGCCAAAAGTTCACAACTCAAGGAGATTGATAAAGTCTCCCACATTCTTCAGGTTGGTGCTTTAAAAACAAAATACTGAATCTATAAAATATTACTAAAGTATGTGGAGACTTACTGGAAAAAATGATTCATTGTTACAATTAGTTTAATAAATTTAGTGGATTCATTGTTACAATTAGTTTAATAAATTTAGATGATTCATTGTTACAATTAGTTTAATAAATTTAGATGATTCATTGTTACAATTAGTTTAATAAATTTAGTGGATTTTGAAAAAAGCAATCCATTAATTAATTTATTAAATATAATAGAACTATATTAAAAACAGGTAAGAAATTTTTAGAAATTTTAGTTTTTTTTTCTAATCACTGTTTAACATTACAACTGTGAAATCATAAAAAATTGGCTTAATTAACTTAACCAATGACCATTCATTTTATTTAGGCCTTAATTTAATTTCTAAAAACCGTTGCTGCTGTTTTATGCTGCGGTTTTATGCTGCTGTTATATGCCACTGTTTTATGCCGCTGTTTTATGTTGCTGTTTTATGCCGCTGTTTTATGCTGCTGTTTATGCTGTTGTATCCTAGGTCCTGGAGAGAGATGTCAGTGAGAGCAGCCAACAGCTGGTCAAAAGTAGGAAACAGAAAATAGACATGAGACGCAAAGCTGTGATTGGTGGCCATGCTAAACTTGGACGAGCAATAGTGGAGGTGGGCAATAAATAGGCAACATAACTCTTATCTTAAAACTTAATGAAATACTTCAAAATGAGACTGCGACATTGCAACATAACTATAATCTTAAAACTTTGTGCAATACAGTCGAACCCACATACCTCGAGCTCGGTTAGCACGACCACCCAACTAACTCAACGTTTTTTATTGGAACCGCCAAATTCTCTCTTTGTCTTAGCATTTTCTCATCGGCTAATTCGATTTTTCTAAGTCGCCGAAACCTAATACCTCGAGCACAAAAGAGGGCCAAATTTGCAACTTAACGTTGGTTAGCTCGATCCTCGTCGGTACGCCTAGCAATGCACTCTGACATTTTTAGTTCAAAACAGTGTTGACATCTCGCTTTCTTCGAGACTTCCGGCTATTGTGTGATTCTACGAGATTTCAATAAAAATTACCGGATGTTTTTGCTTTCAATTTGATTCCGTGTGTGAATCGCGTTAGCGGTCTTTAACCGTCATTATTTCGCAGTGCATGTTATATTATTATTAAACTTAATTCATTTTCTAATGCATTAATCATTTTATTTTTTAAGATAAACGAATATCTTTAGAAATGAAAATAAAGGTTTGTATCGAGAATCGACAGTGGTTTTTATTTAATTAAATAAAAAATTATTATTCTTTTAAAAGTTTGTTGTTGCTTTGTTACCAGTAATCAGTAAGATAAGTGACTGTGATTAACACGCGCGTGATGGTGAAATCAATTCTTAATATTCCAGTATATATATATATATATATATATATAATATACACGTCATCACTTTTGTAGGTCGAATTCTGATAAGGAATGATTTTTAAAAAAAAATTCACTTAGACTTAGTTGCCGGCCGAGGTCAAACACACTGCTTGCTGAGATCAACGGTCAAGGCCGCAATAGTTTTATTTATATTACAAGTTTGATTGACTGAGGAAATTCGAGATCGGTCTGATAGTAACAGATATCCTGCACGTCAAAAGCATTAAACTTAAAATTACCATATTGATATGTTTATTTTTTTTTAAAAATTCGCTGATTCGACAGGCATTGCAAACGCGAGCGGCTGTGACACGCGCCATGGGACGACGCGAGGCGAAAACTTTGACCTTTAACGCATGCGCAGACATTTTTTTTTATTAATGGAATCAAAACATGAGAACAGAGACGTAATCAAAGGCCTTTACTTCGGCATAAAAGAATATATATATAAAAATTCCCGACTAGTCATAACTTTTCCCGACTTTCAAGGCCGAGAAATTTGTTTAAAGAATTCCAGACTTTTTCCCGTTTTCCTGAGTGGGAACCATGGTTATATTTAAACGGTCCTTAAAAACGAACGGTCATGACAACCTTAGTTCCTTAGAAAAGAGTGAAGAAATATTAGGGTTCCGATACGATTCCGATTAATTGTCCCATCACTAATTAACGCACATCATGTACATGAAGAAATTTCAAGCACATGTTAATATTTTTCCGCCATATTGGTTTTTGTTTTAACTCGATGATTGGTTATCTCGACTCCATTTTTCATACCCCAACGCCGTGGACTTAACCGGTTTCGACTGTACTTCAAAATGAGGCTGTAACATCGCCAAAGATTTATATAAAAATTGACTGGAAAAGTAAGTGAGAAATATTTGAATGAAATGTTAAAATAATATCCATTTCTTAACAAGCTAATACAATCTTCAATTCTAAATTTTGGATTTTATAAATAGTTCAAAGTCAACCATAGATGATGGAGAGAATTAAACAAATAATAAAAACCTCGAATGAGTATTTAAATGCAATTCCAACAAAGAATTTCCTATTTTTGTATTCCTTCACGCTACATCACACCAATAATGTGTCAATATAATGCGCACCGTGCACCAATCTAACATTAGCATTCACAGAGTGGGAAAACCCCATTAACTATCATTCTAGACTACATTAAAAGTAATTTCAAATCAATAAGTATGAAAGTAAACAAAACAATTGCTATCTACAAATTGCTGCTAAAATTACGGGAGTCGAAGGAAAAGAGATTTAAAAAAAATTCCTTCTGCAACATTGTTCTAAATATTATTAGGTATCGTTAGGCGTTTGTTTGAACCCGATAGCTGTTATAATTGTCGAGAAATTGTCAAAATATTGATATTTTTTAGGGTTTTAAAAATTTTCCAGGAAATTCAGTAAACCTTTTCGGTATTTTTTTGGCCCTTGCACATCCTTGAGACCTCCTTAACATATTTGCAAAGGACCCATCTCCCTCTATCTGGTATGGTTCAGCAGGAGTTGCAGGATCAAGCGTTAAAGACATTTCAAATATATAAACGAAATATTTCCCATGGGGAAATTGCGTTAAAAAACCTTACTCCTCATACAGACATAACAAATTATTAAACCATAAATGCATTCAAAAACATACAGAGAATTTTACTCTACATTCAAAATGACAAATAATTATTATTCTTTGATTTTCCAGGAAATTGAAAAATTGATTGAAAAAGGGACAACACCTGAAAAGATGTTAGGCCTCAAGGCTTTGGGCAACTCTGGTCTTACACAAGCGGTTGCAGTTCTTCAGAAGGTCGTAGCTGACCGTGACCAACCTTTGTTTTTGAGAATTCTTGGAGTGTTGGGCCACAGAAGGATGTATTTTGACAGTCAAGTGAGAAAAGATGTAAGTTAAATCAAGTGAAAACTCTCCCTCTATAAAAATGTGTTTTTGTATTAAATTACAGTCGAACCCACTTACCTCGAGCTCGGTTAGCTCGACCACCCCACTAACTCGACGTTTTTTATTGGAACCGCCAAATTCTCTCTTTGTCTTTGCATTTTTTCATCGGCTAATTCGATTTTCTAAGTCGCCGAAACCTAATACCTCAACCACAAAAGAGGGCCAAATTTGCAACTTAACTTGGTTAGCTCCATCCTCGTCAGTTCACCTAGCAATTCATTTTTATTTCAAAATAGTATTGACATCTTGCATCATCTTTGAGACTTCCGGCTATTGTGTGATTCTACGCGATTTCAAAAAAAATTACCGGATGTTATTATCTTCTTTCACTTTCGATCCATGTGTGAATTAGATGTATTCACCCGAGGTGCCCGTAAATCGGCGTTTTTTCGTAGTGCATGTTATATTATTATTAAACTTAATTCATTTTCTGATGCATTGATCATTTTAATTTTTAAGATAAACGAATATCTTTAGAAATGAAAATAAAGGTTTGTATCGAGAATCGACGGTTGTTTTTATTCTTTTAAAAGTTTGTTATTGCTTTGTTCATTGTTACCAGTAAGATACGTGACTGTGACACTAACACGCCCGTGACGATGAAATCAAATCATTTTCTTAATAATATAACATTATTATTATTAATATACACATCATCACTTTTGTAGTTCGAATTCTGATAAGGAAAGATTTTAAAAAAAAATCGCTTAGACTTGTTGCCGGCCGAGGTCTAACACACAGCCCACAGCGTGCTGTGATCAAAGGTCAAGGCTGCAATAGTTTTATTTATATTATTACAAGACTGAGGAAATTCGAGAGCGTTCTGATAGTAACAGATATCCTGCACGTCAAAAGCATTAAACTTAAAATTACCATATTGATATGTTAATTTTTTTTTATTCGCTGATTCGACAGGCATTGCAAACGCTAGCGGCTGCTAATGGGACTAGGCGAGGCGTAAACTTTGACCTTTTAACGCATGCGCAGACAATTGTAAACTGGTAACTTATTTTTAATTTAAATGGAATCGAAACATGACAGAGACATAATCAAAGTCCTTTACTTCGGCATAACTATATATATATATATATATATATATATATATATATATATATAAATTCCCGATCAGTCATAACTTTTCCCGACTTTCAAGGCCGAGAATTTTTTTAAAAGAATTTAAACGGTCCTTAAAAACGAACGGTCATTACAACCTTAGGAAAGAGCGAAGAAATATTAGGGTTCCGATACGATTCCGATTAATTGTCCCACCACTAATTAACGCTAACTAATTAATCACGTACATAAAGAAATTTCAAGCACGTGTTAATATTTTGCCGCCATATTGGTTTTCGTTTTAACTCGATCATCGGTTATGTCGACGCCATTTTTAAAACCCCAACTCCGTCGACTAAACCGGTTTCGACTGTAGTATGAATAATCTTAATAACACACATACTAATAGGTATAGGTATAGCATCTGTCCATCTACGAAAGATGATAGATTTATCTTTATTATTTGCAGCTCTTTGTGTGGCTGATGAGACCAATCCTTGAGTGGCAGTCTCTTCTGAATGTCACAAACACGAATGCAGTGGGGAAGTGTTGCCTGGCCTTCCTCCTTGCTCTTTTTTCAACTGCTTCTGCCCTAGTTTGCTCCTCTGCTGTTAGTGATCCTTCTTTCACTATAGCCCGCCACATGGACCTATCCTCTGCCAGGTTTTCCCAGTTTTGTATATCGATGTTGGCTACTTTCATGTCTCTCCTGCATATGTCCATGTATCTGAGACATGGCTGACCAATCGACCTTTTCCCTGTCGCCAGCTCGCTGTATAGCACATCCTTGGGTATGCGACCAGTTTGCATCCTCTTGACGTGTCCAAGCCAGCGGAGGCGTCTTTGGCTTAATATGGCTGGAATGTTACTCATGCTTGCTTGAGTAAGGACCTCTGTGTTGGGGACTTTCTCTTGCCATTTGATATCTAGGATGCAGTGCAGGCATCTGAGGTGGAAGCTATTGAGCCTTCTTTCATGCCTGGTATAGGTGGTCCAAGATTCGCATCCATAGAGGAGTGTGCTCAGTACGCAGGCCTGGTATACCTGCAGCTTAGTCCTGGCTGTGAGTTTGGCATTGGACCAGACTCTTATTTACAGTCTAGCCATAACAGTTGCTGCCTTCCCTATCCTACCACTTATCTCATCTTCCAATGAGAGGGTGCTCGAGATGTTTGATCCCAGATAAGTAAAACTGTCAACAACATCCAGGTTGCAGTCATCAATGGTGATAGTCAGGAGAGAGGCAGCATCCTGTGCCATAATGTTAGTTTTCTTTATGTTTATGGTCAGGCCAAACTCTTTGCAGGCAGCGGAGAAGCTGGATACAAGATTCTGCAGTCCGTCAGATGTGTGGGATATTAAGGCAGCATCGTCTGCAAATAAGAGCTTGTGCAGCAAAATCTTCCTTATTTTGGTCTTGGCTCGTAGTCGGGCAATATTGAATAATCTCCCGTCAGCTCTGGTGTGTATGTATATCCCCTCGCTGTTGTTCTTGAAGGCATACTGGAGTAAGATGGAAAAGAATATTGCGAATAGAGTAGGTGCCAACACGCATCCTTGCTTTACTCCACTACTTACTGGGAAAGCCTCAGAGGTGGCACCGTTATAGCACACTGTGCCCTGCATGTTATCGTGGAATTGCTTGATGATGTTAAGCAGATTTTAGGGCAGCCTATTTTTACTAAGATCTGGAAAAGGCCGCTTCTGCTGACAAGATCAAAAGCTTTGGTTACAAATGAATAAATTGTTAAGAAATGTATATTATTTTATGGAGGGCACGTTGGTCGAGTGGCATGTGCGCTTGGCTAGGCATAGCGATGGTCATGGGTTTGTATCTCTGTGAAGGCAGAGATTTGTTCCCGGGGCCAAGGGTGTCCCTGAGTCCACGCAGCTCTGAATGGGTACCTAAAATTAGCTAAAATTAGTTAAGGAAACAAAGGCGACTGGGAATTTCGGGGAACCCTCACAGCCGTGGCCTGTGAATACTGCGCCAACATATAGGCTTGGTCTGTGGATGCAATAAGCTTCTGTATAGAGAGAGCATCTGTATAGATCTTAGATATTAATGAACTTTTATTATTTTATTAATTTGATGAAACTAGAGAATATTTGATTAATTTCTCCTTTGGCAGGCACTAAGGACATTGCTCAGAGTTTATCAAGATGTCACAGAAAGCAATGAGCTGAGGAACTTTGCCTTCATCGTCCTGATGCAGCTTCACCCTGAGCTGCCAGTCATAGAGAAGATAGCCAGCAGTTTACACAATGAGAAGGATGCTCATGTGTCCAGCTTGGTTCACAGCTACATGGGGGGGCCATGCCAACACAACATTTTATCCTTTCACTTCATTGTGAGCAAACTGTTGTACTCACAAAACTCAAGCTCAAATCTGAGATTTAAAAATACGGTTTAAGAAAAATGAATATGTTTTAAAAACTATATTTTATTGCATTAGGATAAAGCAATTAATTGGAAATGCTTTGGGAAATCTGAATATTTAAACTAAGATAACTATTGCAGGCTAAACTCAATACTGCAGAGAGATATTTTTTTTTATATATCTGAAAATTTTCATGGATTTTTATAGATACATCAATGGAAAATAAAATAATGACACTCTATTATAAATCTATAAATAATTTAAGGAATTTAGCTGCTTTTACGTAGATTATAAAAATATTAAATTCAGTAGTCCTAGATGACTCATTAAAAAAATGTTTTTGGGTTATTTCCAATGGTTCAGAGGTTAAAATTTAATTAAAGTGTATAATCTCATCAAATCACTGATTGCCACACAAGCTGAAATAAAAGCAAATAAATTTGTTTCCATAGCGTCAAGAACTGCTCTGATGCTCTGAAATTTGCTCCCAAAACCTTGTTTCAGAATGGACACTCATTTACAAAAATATTTACTAAAATTTATGGTAATTATTGCTAAAGGATTAAAGATAATATTTTTTCTTTTCGTGAAAAAAAATAATTGTAGTATCACTTATTTCTATTTTTTTAATAAATAATTTAAAAAATACAGGATGTCCCAAAAAATGTATACACTCTTTAAATGACCACAACACCAACATTTATTATAATACAGGCAGGAAAGTTTGATAACTAAAAATAGTGTGAACAAGTGTAAAAACTGGCCAATTATTGAAAGTGTTCAGATTGATTGCCATTGTGGTCCATGCACAGATGGCAATGGTCACTGATTGAATCTAAAACATTCCTTATTAGAGCGGTCATCTGTGCATGGACCACAATAGCCACCAATTTGAATACTTTCAATAATTGGGAAGTTTCTACATTTGTTAATAGTATTTTGATTTATGAAACTTTGCTGTATTATTATAAATGTTTGTGTTATCGTCATTTCAAGAGTGTATACATTTGTTTGGGTCACCCTGTACTGTCAATCTTATAAATCTTAGAGCTGTTTTGCTTATTAAACTGACTCTTCAAGTATTTCGAGACATTAGACGTCAGTATTTACTTGCTACACTGTTTGACTACTATATTTCAATGGCTAAATGTTCAAGATATTGAAATTCTTCACCAGATGGTTACAAGATTGGAAAAGTTCTCAGTCTGACTTCCATTGGGAGTGTCAGTGGGTTTGTGGGCAAGGCGGTCACCTTGGACACGTACATATACGGCATGTACAGCAACTTTATGGAGGTACAAAGTTTTCATGTTCTAAAGTGTTTGGTCAAAATCTGGCACAGTTTAAATGTAAATGTGCTTATTTGTTTCTTTACCATAAAATCTGTATAAGCAAATATATTGTAACCATCAATTATTTATTTGGTGGAAAGGGGGGGGGGTTAAGTGGGTGAGGCTAAGCATCTTTTTTTTATTGAATAATTTGGTTTTTCGCAAATTACGGTTTATTTTTTCAAGGGAGATAAGTTTGGCAAAACAAACAAAAAATAAAGTTTAATCCAAGAAACACCAATCTTCAGTCACATAACAGGAATAGAAGTATTTTAAATATCTTTAGTTTGCACACTTGCACAATTTGTTTTCTTACAGAATTTTAAAATGTTCAAATAATACTAAAAATAATATTTTAAAAAAACTCACTGTATTGAATGTTTTAAAGAAAATTAATGATTTCAAACATTATTTTGTGACACTAATTTATTGTCTTTGTGTTTTGCTTAACAGGTCGGCATAAATTCCATGAACATAAACCAATTTTTTAACAAGCTGTTTGGGCCAAATGGTTTGTTTACCATGAACAAGTCTCTCTTTGATGTCCTCAAGCGTCAAACAAGGGACACAAATCCTCAGCAGATGATTCAGGATATTTTTCAAAAGGTTAGTAATTTAAGTCAGAGGATTTTTTGATGCACCAGCATAAAGTAGTTGTGGATTGGCTCAATTTTGTCTAACAGGGAAGCATGACTCATCATATTTTGTCAGCTTTGACTGGTATATTTGGTCTGCTTAAATCAGTGATAATTGAGTGATCTTGTCACTTCTGTCAATGAGTCGGGAATGGTCTGGGTCATCCTTGTCAAAGAAATCAGAGTAGTTGAGGTGACGCTTGCATTACATTAATTCATTGTCTCCCCTTTAATTCTAACAATAATAACTATTTGTCACCAATAATTTTATAATGAGTGACAAATATATGGAAAATGCCATGTCTTAATTCAACATTCAGCAACCAGGGGTGACCGGATATGGTTTTTTACTATTTGCCGGATCCGGATAGTTTGGACCTAATATTTGCCAGCAGGTTTCAGACCAAGCAGAAGCACAATCAAGCAGATCTTCAACTGTTGCTCATAGAAAAACATCTACAGCACAAATGCGAACTCCATCACAACTTTATAGACTTTAAGAAAGCCCTTGATCGAGTACGGCACAATGGACTTTGGCAAGTTATTAGAAGTTTCAACATTGAAGAAGGGCTGGCAAAGGTGATCGAAGAACTCTACAATCAGGCAAGCAGCGCAGTTGTATTTAAAGGCTGCATAGGGGACTTCTTCAAAATGACGATTGGAGTCCGCTAAGGCTGCATTCTCTCCCCTGTCCTGTTCAATAACTTCCTTGAAAAAATCATGCAAGAAACTCTCAGTGATCACAACACATCCATCTCTATAGGCGGAAGACCCTTATATCACAACACATCCATCTCTATAGGCGGAAGACCCTTATATCACCACACATCCATCTCTATAGGCGGAAGACCCTTATATCACAACACATCCATCTCTATAGGCGGAAGACCCTTATATCACAACACATCCATCTCTATAGGCGGAAGACCCTTATATCACAACACATCCATCTCTATAGGCGGAAGACCCTTATATCACCACACATCCATCTCTATAGGCGGAAGACCCTTATATCACAACACATCCATCTCTATAGGCGGAAGACCCTTATATCACAACACATCCATCTCTATAGGCGGAAGACCCTTATATCACAACACATCCATCTCTATAGGCGGAAGACCCTTATATCACAACACATCCATCTCTATAGGCGGAAGACCCTTATATCACCACACATCCATCTCTATAGGCGGAAGACCCTTATATCACCACACATCCATCTCTATAGGTGGAAGACCCTTATATCACCACACATCCATCTCTATAGGCGGAAGACCTTTATATCACCACACATCCATCTCTATAGGCGGAAGACCCTTATATCACCACACATCCATCTCTATAGGCGGAAGACCCTTATATCACAACACATCCATCTCTATAGGCGGAAGACCCTTATGCAACCTACGATTTGATGATGACATAGATCTTTTGGCTGGGAGCAGTAAAGAACTACAGGAGCTCACTTACAAACTTACAATCAGATTAGGTGCACATGGGATGGAAATAAGCTCAGAAAAAAGCAAGATATTAAAATACCTCAGCTGCCAGTATGGCCAACATCGTAATGAACCAACAAAAGCTGGAGGAGGTACATAACTTTAAATAACAAGGAGCATTATATCTAGAGATGGTACATGTGAAGCTCAAATTCGAGCTAAAATTGGGTCAGCAATGGCTGCAATGATGAAGCTAACGAAAATATGGAATAGCAAAAACATTAGCCTTCCAACAAAGCTCAGGCTATACAGAGCTCTTGTTAAAACCTTTGTCCTTTATGTATATGAGACCTGGACACTAATGGCAGCCACTGAAAGAAAGTTGCAGGCATTTGAAAACAAATGCATGAGGAAAATTCTCCAGATCTCTTATTTAGAACACAAGACCAATGAATATATCTGGGACAGAATAAACTCTATTGCGGGTCATCAAGAAACCATAATAACAACATTAAGAGAAGTAAGATGGCATGGTTCGGTCTTGTACTGAGACATGATACCCTGACAAAATTTATCCTTCAAGGCACTGTAGAAGGGGGCCGGCGAAGAGGTTGACAATGGAAAAGCTGGTTTGACATTATAAAGGAATGGACAGGGATGAAATTAATTGAATTATTGGCCGCCGCTAGAGATAGGCAAATGTGGGGATTGTTATCTGTTGATGTGTCCATGCGATCCCACCAACGACCGCAACGGTCATGGGACTGATGATGATGATGAACATAGGCCTATATCAACAAATATTGTGTGCACTAAACAAAGCGAGATAACTAACATCTATCAACAAATATATTTTAGTAACCTCGAGTCTGTGATCAAATAATTTTATAAATATTCCGTCTCTAAAAAATTACGGTTTTTATTTTATCATTTGTAAAGACTGTCTTATAAAGTTATCTGTCAACATAGCAGAAAACAAACACACCCTTAAGGGCAGTATAAGTAAAAATAGTTGCTCGTGATTTTGGTCTTGTGCCACTTGACATGTTTCCATTTTTAAGCACAAGATATTTCATTTCACAGTTCATGAGAACTGAGATACAGTGGGGCCACATTAGCTCCTCTGTCATAAATCACAGATTTCTTAAATTGTCATAAATCACAGATTTCTTAAATTGTCATAAATCACAGATTTCTTAAATTGTCATAAATCACAGATTTCTTAAATTGTCATAAATCACAGATTTCTTAAATTGTCATAAATCACAGATTTCTTAAATTGTCATAAATCACAGATTTCTTAAATTGTCATAAATCACAGATTTCTTAAATTGTCATAAATCACAGATTTCTTAAATTGTCATAAATCACAGATTTCTTAAATCGTCATAAATCACAGATTTCTTTCATTTTAAAGTTGGGATCTAATTTATAGAAGCCAGAGACAACCCATTTATGGACTTGTTAGGTGGAGTGGCTACCCACCAGGTCAAAGCCTAAACAAAATCTTTGCAGATTCTCAAAGATCATCTAAAAATTAAGTGCATTATTTTAAAATAAATCTTTTACTCTTTTTTTCTCACAATGTCCTTTTTACAAAATTAGTATTAGCAAATTAAAAATGAAATACAAATATTTTCTATCTAAGATTCAATTCACATAACTTGTGCATTCATCTTGATGATTTAGCTGCAGATAAAACCAAGGGCAACTGGTGTGCCTGCCTCACATGTTTATGTTAAATTCATGGGTCATGAACTCAGATACTATGATGTCACAGAGTACATAAGGGCAATCACTGCTGAAGGTATTCATGAACTTAATTTAAAAAAAAATGTTTAAGAAGATTTCTAAATGCCTAAAAGTCTTATGTGTTGAGCGTGTTTCTTCTAAAAGATCCTTATCAAAATTTTTTAATTTGATTAAAATATGATTAAAATAAAACTAAAAAAATATAGAGAGAGAGGGGGAAAAGCAAATTTGTGTCCATCCATTTTATATTAATACTGTACCTTTTGATATACTAAATCTAATGATTACATGTCAACAAATTTGAACATTCTTTTCATTTATTTTATTACTTCATAATTTTTTCAACATTTAATTAATTTTTTGTCACTATTTATTTTATTTCTAAGTAATATAATGTGATAAAGTAGGGCTCATATATTGTTTCACTCATCTACTACTAATTAGCTCAGATTCTCCATCAGGGTGTATGAGCAAATTAAATTTGTCCCCTTTTCCACAAAAGAAACTCTGCAGTTAGGGGCCATCCATAAATGACTTCACAAGATTTCTGTCCCAGATCGTCACAAAAACTTTTTAAAAAAAGTTGTAATTCCTATTTGAAAATGAGCATGTTTTAAATCACTTAATTGTCATTTAATTATGTATTAGGTGTAAGCCTGCGCTCTAATATAGAAGAAAACATGTTTTTAAAAAGGATGCCCAGGAAAGCTGAAACTTTTGTTTAAAAGTTGCCTGTTTTGATATGACGTCACAATTCTTAAACACCCCCTCTCCTTCATCACACATCATCACAAATGTGTGACCCCCTTCAACATCCCCCCCCCCATCTCTAGGTGCGGGACATCATTTATGGACGGCCCTTAGCAGAAAAGTCTGCTTCACTTTTTAATAAAAAATCCCAGTCATGTTCATAGCTTATTCACTCAATAGTTTATCTATATTTGATATCCAAGCATCTGTAATATTTGCTCTCATCTAATGTCCAGGTAAAGCCCCATTAATATTTGACCCCATCAAACTGTCTGTCGGCCTGCCACTGGATATCAAGGGTATGGTGTATCTCATGAACACCAAACTGACCCTCCCTACTGAAGCTGGTTTTCCTGTATCCCTCAAGTTTAAAGTCTCTAAAGCCTTGAATGTCCAGGGTTCCTTGAATTTCAAGGTCATGCCCCACATGCTTGAGGTGGACAGAATGGGTTCACCCCCAGTCAAAATAAATGCTGAACTGGACATTAAACCAAAGTAAGTTATGGCCCTTTTGTCACAATGAAAATAAATAAATAACCAAATACAATTTTACACACAGATTTATGTATAATTTAAACATTAAAAAAAACAAATGAAAGGTAAATTATCATAATATAATGTCATTCCTACGATGATTCCTTTATTTTTAAACAAATTTTAATTGGCATTGAAAATGATTTTTTCTCTTAGTTGTATAATTACATTCAACTTTTTAAAAAGTCAGTCTGCTTGATCCATTAGTAATAAACAATTGACTCTTGTCTACAGAGCCATCGTGGAGGTGTATGGATCCATGGGCTTAGATGCACATCTTATCAAACGTACTGTTTCAGTCAGAGGTTTGGTGGAGTATGACATGCCCATCAAGAAGGAGTTCTCCTATGATATTATGAAGAAGAAGTTTAAGTTAGTGGGACATTTGCCAGAACTGGTGAGTACATTATATGAGTACATTGTATGTAGGCCTGTCAACGGGTACCCGGGACCTGGGTACCCGTTGCCGAGCAATTACCCGGCTAGTAAAATTCGGCCCGGGTGCCCGCGAAAAGGCTACTGCAATGTCCATACCAACAGTGGTTGAACTGCGGCTCCACTGTGTTCACATTTCGGCTCGGGAATAATTTATCAAATTAACATTTTTCGTTTGAAATATATTCTGTGAAATATGTTTATCATGAAAACGCTTAAAATTTAAAAGGAAATAAATGTCAAACGGAAATAAAATACGGCCCCCCGGTCCTGACAAACTACACTGTATTTTGATACACTCTTTTCCCTGGAACATGAAATTTTTTAAATTTAAAACACAAAGTCGATATCTTGGAAGGGCTAGAAATGACCTTGGTTTTGGCTTTGAAATACGGTGCACATCTAATCTCCCCCTCCCCCCACACAAGTCTCCACTCCTATCCCGACCATACTTTTTAAAAAAAAAGACCTGCAATATTCTTGTTTTAAAAAAATAAATAAATTAATATTCCATTCGTTTAACGATTTTCCCTATAATAAATGCCGGGGGGGGGGATGGGTGCACTCAGTAAGACACAAAATAGAACACAACACCGATAACTAGGAAGGGCCAGAAATGACCTTGGCTTTGTCTTTGAAATACGCCGCACATCTTTGCTACCAATTGATAAGAGCCAATGTTGTTTATCTAATCCCTCCCAAACGTCTCCACTCCTATCCCCACATACTTTTTAAAAAAAACAACACCTGCTATATTCTTTTTTTCCCTTCTTTTCCCCCAATAATATTTCAATCCTTGAATGTTCTTCACACTATAACAACAAACATAAATGCTGAGGGATGGGTCCACTAAGTAGGTGAAGTTTAGTCAATAACCACAGTTGTCAGTTATGAACTAGAAATAACCGCCTTGTCATCATACGATTACCACCCTTTATCTTTATAAGACTTTGTTTTCTCCTACCCGCCATCTACCACCCATAAAAACAAATTCACTTTGGCGCCCCTCTGCTCATTGTTTTTCCACCACTGTACTATAGTAGTATTTCGATGTTATCTTTTTCACATCGCTGAGTCATTACATCTAAATTTGCGTTCTCATAATAAAGAAAAAGGCTAATAGCGGGCATGACGGTGAACATTTTTTGCTATTTCTAACGGGTAACCCGGGTACCCGTTTCAAATTTTGGAGGGGTACCCGGGCAGCTTTTTACAACAATATTGACAGTCCTAATTGTATGAGTACATTGTATGAGTACACTGTAGAAATAGTTTGTTTTTTACTTTGTTAAATATTCAAGGGCAGATTACTAAAGTATGATTAAAAATCCCTGATACCCTGAATTCCAAACATAAAATTAACTTTAAAGTTGACTATTTATCTCAACCCATGAGACAAATCAGGGATATTACTTAAACAATCAAGTGTTATAAAAATAAATAACTACCTATAACTAACTTTTAAAAAAAATTTTATGTTGTTTTTTTCTATTTGTCTTTTGTCATTCTCCTAATTGTCTTGTTAATGTTACTGTTTTCATACAATTAAATAAGAACATAGATAGTGTCAGTGCTCCTAATTACCATTTTGAATGTTATTACTTATTGGACATAAATTTATTAAACAATGTAAATGAGGAAGCTTACAGCTAACATTTAAATGTTATAAGAAAATAAATAAAAAGTTTTATTGTTATATATTATGTAAAACCAATTTTTTTACCATGTGGGTATTAAACCATTTAATGTTATTGTTGTCCTATAAAAATATTTAAGGTTAATGAAAAACCAGAAAACAATTCTACTCAATTATTCAGGATAAACCACTGATGAAGATGATGTTCCAGCCCTATGTGGAGTCTGTTACCTTGTCAAGCAGAAACAAATCATCCATGTTACAAGTAGACTTGTTACCTCTCAGCTCTCATGGTGTCATTCCTGTAAGTCATGGTGTCATTCCTGTAAGTCATGGTGTCGTTCCTGTAAGTCATGGTGTCATTGCTGTTCCAGAAATGAGTTCTTGAGCCAAATATCAGGCCTCTTGGTCATCTCAAATCTCAAGTTTATTAACAAATTTTAGCATCTTAAATCTGCACCAATAACGGTTAACTCAGGAGTTCCACAAGGAACTGTGCTATGTCACTTTTTAATTTATATAAATAATTTACCCAACAACATCTCAACAGGAACAAAAGTTAGGTTATTTGCTGATGATTGTATAATCTATAGAAGAATTAAATCAGAACAAGATAAAATTTACAAAAAGACTTAGATGAATTGATAAAATGGGAAACTAACTGAAGTATGTCTTTCCACCCAGAAAAATTTCAACTGTTAAGAGTAACAAAGAAAAAAAAACAAATAAATTCAAAATATTTCATTCATGAAAAAGAACTGACCCAAACTAAAGATGCAAAATACTTAGTAGTCATAATAAATGAGAAACTATCATGGAATCCCCATGTCAATGAAGTTATTAAAAACTCAAACAAAACCTTAGGCTTTATAAAAAGAAACTTTAACAAATGCAATAGAGATATAAAACTAAAATGCTACCTAACTTTGGTGAGACCTGTACTAGAATATGCATCTTCTGTATGGGACCCATCCACCAAAGAAAACATTGACTAAACACAAACCATAGATAAGCGTAAGACGCAATAATCTTACGGCGATAACCGATACGCATTTTTGCCGATATTACCGATATTTTTTCCCATATGAGTGCCGATATGAGTATTTGTAAGGACGAAAACCAGCGGTCTTATTTGATCCGTCATTCTTAAATTTATCACTCCTAATTATTTATATTTTATATTAGGGGTGTACCGATATGCATTTTTGCCGATATTACCGATAATTTTTCCCCACATGAGTGCCAATATGAGTATTTGTAAGGACAAAAACCAGCGGTCTTATTTGAAAACGTCATTCTTAAATTTATCACTACTAATTATTTATATTTTATATTAGGGGTCTACCGATAATTGCCGATATGCATTTTTGCAGATATTACAGATATTTTTTTCCGATATGAGTGCCGATATGAGTATTTGTTAGGACAAAAATAACAGCGGTCATATTTGATGATGTCATTCTTAAACTTATCACTTGTAATTATTTATATTTTATAATTTCGGGGTCTACCAATATGCAGTTTTGCCGATAATACCTTTTTTAAATTCCGAAACGAGGTTTCTGATGTGTTTACAAGTTCCAGATCATGACCTAATAGGACTCAGGACAAAACGAACCGTCCTTTATAAAAATGTACAAGCACAATTATGAACTCCTTTTGAAACTTCTACTTTGACTCATAATTATTAATTCTTACCAATAGTTTAATGGCTTTTGCACACGGCCACCTTTTATGAATGAAAAATGAGAACAAAGTGATTGTAATTGAGTGAAAATGAGGTTGAAGGATGAATGGTTGCCAATGACAACAAGTCTGCACACGATACATTTTGTTATTCCATACCAAAAGAAATGTTTTAGACATCTGGAATTTTGCGTGCATCTTTGCTATTAGTTAATTAGAGCAATTACGTGAACATAATGTTTACATGTTATCAATTTATTAGAGCAATTACGGTATACTCTGCATCGGCACTATTTACACAGTATTTCCCAGTATACGAAAATCGGCCGATACCTAAACAATATCATAGCACATGGCACACTGTATCGTGGCTGTACATATTAATACTAGGACTCTTTTGGCTATTTCAATACCGGTATCGGGGTCGATATATAATAATTTGTCGAGATATTGTAAATCTAAATGATAGGGGGGGGGGTGTTCGGTTGTTTTTTTGTTTGTTTTTTTGGGGGGGGGGTCAAAATTGCACTTATTATGAAATATCGGTGACGTCAATATCGGTACCTTTACATGCTACCGATATCGATATTGCCGATATCCAGATATCGGTGCCTATTATTATCAGAGATCCAATAAATTTAGACTTTATAATGTATCATTTAAGTCTAAATATTTCAGAAGAATTTGAAAATTAATCTAGAAATTTAAGCGTTGGGCAATTTAAAATAAACTTCATTTTTCATTGGAATTTGATTTCTTTGAAAAATTGCTGCATGCTGTGGTCTGGAACTAGTTTATTCGAATGCAAAGTATTTATGTAAAATATACTTTAAGAATCATATACTGCAAGATTTCATTTAACTATTAAATGTAAGGCCTACTTAGATCAAATGTAAGGCCTACTTATTTATATATATAATGCTCTTCGTGTGACCATGCGAGACACCTTGCAAGTATGTGCAAACGAGCATGACGAATGACCCTCTCTGGGGTCAACTAATCACAGTTAACGGTTAGCAAGCGAAGGTAGTGGAGGGGTGGGGCATGTCTTGAGTCCAAGCAATGTTTTTTACATTAACTTCCGTTGTTCCTTCACAGTGTACATGTATTTCGTAGTGTATTGGTTATTACATCCGCCTGACACGCGGAAGGTCTTAGGTTCAAGCCCAAGCGGCAACATTTGTTTTTTTAATTTTTAAAAATGCTTATGCCCGTTCTTTTCCCCCCTTTCTTAGCGAACATAAACACCGCTTCGCATGTCACAGAAAAAACTTCGTTCAATGTTATACCAATTCCTTCACCAGGTACCTGTCTGTTTCTATTGGTCGTATATTTCGTTCATTGACGAAGTTGTTGCTCTCCAACTTGGCTTCATGGCTGTAATATTTGTTTCTAAACACTGGTATAACTTCAGCGACGAGCTCTCCGTTGTTCTCAGTGACGGAAACGTAGTCATACACCCTCAACAATAAGCTCAGTACATGAATACTTCAGGAGTATATGGTGACAAAGCAGAAATTCTGGCGATGTCCGAAATACTTCCCAAAAATGCTTCGGTGGGCCCCCAATGTTCACTCATGTTGTTCCCATTTGTTTGTGCTACTGTTTTTGTCCTTTCTCCCCCTCCCCTTTTTTTCTTTGCTCTATCTATGAGCAAGTCTGTGGCGTATGCTATGCCGTGGGGCGTCTAGTATTAAATGTAAGGCCTACTTATATTAAATGTAAGGCTGACTTATATTTGATGTATGATGTTTAAAATGAAGACGGATAATTTCAGTAACCAAACTACCATATGATATCTTGGTAAACATTTTCTTTTATAGGAAATTCAAAGTTTACCAATTTAGAGAATTTTTTTAGATATATAGATGAGTAGCTCAATTTAAAGTAATAAAAATAAAATTTTGACTGTTATTTCAGGTTGACCATTTCTATGAATTGAAATGTTTGGGCTACAAGATTGGCCTTAGGGGCCAAATACCTGGTCACTTTTCCTGGCAACACCCTCTCCGTCTGATGGAGGGCAAAACACACATCAGCTTTTTGAAACTACCGACACAGGACACCCCACAAGTGGTGACAATCCAAGGCCAGATAGTCTCCCCCTTGGAGACACCTGATGTCATCAGTGGTGGAAAGACCAATCAAGAAGTAGGCCAGATATAAGACCAATCAGGAAGTAGGCCAGATATAAGACCAATCAGGAAGTAGACCAGATATAAGACCAATCAGGAAGTAGGCCAGATATAAGACCAATCAGGAAGTAGACCAGATATAAGACCAATCAGGAAGTAGGCCATATATAAGACCAATCAGGAAGTAGGCCAGATATAAGACCAATCAGGAAGTAGGCCAGATATAAGATAGATGAAAAAATGTGGTGGGGGGACAACAATCTTTTCCACTAAAAAGAGTTTAAAAAAAATTAAACCATTAGTTTGGTGGCACAAAGAGACTTGGTGGTTTAGAATGTATTTCATTATAGTTGTCCTATGACAATTACTTTCATGGGTTCATGAACAAATTGTACTCTTGCCATCAAATATTATATACACTCTGTAAAACATGAAACTTTGCACAATACATTGCATTGACTTATCACATCTTTACTATTTAAGCCATTTTTATATTTCCAGATTAATGACAGCAGAGTGAAAAATCCCATTCCATCATCATCTTTAAAGGACATTCTACCCTACACGTACGGCCTTTTATAGTTAATAAATACATTTTTTAAAGTTTCTATTATTTATGTCACATAAATTTTTTCTTAGAAGTAACACTGTATACATTACTGGGATAGTAGATAAGGAATAGAAACATACTTTCACATCACAAACTTGTCAGAGTAAAGCTCAATAAATGTTTTTCAAATCAACTAATTTAAATAAATGTATCCTTTCTTTTATAACAATTCTGTCTCATAAATATTTCATTGTTAATCAAATGTTTAGCTTTTTTATTTACAACAGACACTCGTTCTATGCACAAGATTATTGCATCCTATATTTTTAACCTTATAACAACTCTGATTGCAGTGACCCTGTTGACCTGTCCAACACAACAATCAACATGCATCAGCTGGTGGCAAAGTTTGAAGAGCTGACCGGTCAAGTTCTCCCATACCACAACAAGCCAGAGGCAAGGGGAATCATCCTGACACTAGATGCCAGCACCGAGACAACCACAAGGAAAAGCCAGATAGAAATCTTGTGGGGAAACTTCAACGGTGGCCAGATAAACTCTGCATTCTTCAGGTTATGGAAGTCACCTGTACAAGCCGAGTCAACCAACCAATGGCAGGTCAGATATTTGAACCTTTTGGTTCTGTTATTGTCATTTAGCAGGAATTTAGTTTGTGTGCTCACTTTGTTGGTGTATAAGAATGTGTCAACAGTTATTTTACTGTTTTTGTCTATCTCTATTGGAAATGTGAACTCATGGTCGAGAAATATGAATAACACAGGGAATGTATAAATATTTGTGGAGTTTTTTTTATAAATTAGTAAATTGTGATTTAAAACATAGTTTATAAATTAAATGCTCTGATTTGTAACATTCAAGAATATTTAAATGTGGTGAAACCTAAATGTTGCTTTACTTCTCATATTATATTCATGGATAATTGTATAATATTTCATTAAAATTATTGTGTTTATTTCTGCTTGAATTAATGATCATTTAATAAAAAGAAGTACATGAGATGTACAAGTACATGAGATGTACAAGTACATGAGATGTACCAGTACATGAGATGTACAAGTACACGAGATGTACAAGTACACGAAAGGTACAAGTACATGAGATGTACAAGTACATGAGATGTACAAGTACATGAGATGTACAAGTACATGAGATGTATGAGTACACGAGATGTACCAGTACATGAGATGTACAAGTACATGAGATGTACAAGTACATGAGATGTACAAGTACATGAGATGTACCAGTACATGAGATGTACAAGTACATGAGATGTACAAGTACATGAGATGTACGAGTACGTGAGATGTACGAGTATGTGAGATGTACGAGTACGTGAGATGTACAAGTACACGAGATGTACAAGTACACAAGATGTACAAGTACACGAGATGTACAAGTACACAAGATGTACAAGTACACGAGATGTACAAGTACATGAGATGTACAAGTACATGAGATGTAAGAGTACATGAGATGTACGAGTACATGAGATGTACGAGTACATGAGATGTACGAGTACATGAGATGTACGAGTACACGAGATGTACGAGTACACGAGATGTACCAGTACAAGAGATGTACGAGTACACGAGATGTACGAGTACACGAGATGTATGAGTACACGAGATGTACGAGTACATGAGATGTACGAGTACACAAGATGTACAAAGTTATTTATTCCAACCAACTGTATCCCCACAGTCTGTTGCAGAAATGAGAGTTACCTACCCTCTTGAGCTTCATAAGCCTGAAGATATATTCTCCAAGTCTTGGCAACAGCAAGTCATGAAGGAGCTGGAGTACCATGTCAGTACAGGTACACACAAGGTAGGTACCAGGTGTTGTCACCATGTCAGTACAGGTACACACAAGGTAGGTACTAGGTGTTGTCACCATGTCAGTAGGCCTACAGGTACTCACAAGGTAAATACTAGGTGCCTGAGTACAGGGGCACCCACAGCCTTGAAAAAAATGGGCGCACACCTTCCCGTCTCCTATCATCATTGATCAGCGCTTCTTAATTATATACTGCCAAATAAATGTCACCACATGCCTTGACTCATATTTCTCATATTAGCAAAAGTACTCAAGCAAAAAAAAAGCAAAACAGGCATATTGTTAATCATTTTTTCTCATTCACCAATATTTCAAACATTTTACGCAAAGAACGGGCTACAAACATAATCTAGCCTAAGTATATTTATAGTCATATACCTTACGTAAACACGTTGCTTGGCAAATCAGTCATCATTGTCAAAGGCAAACACAATTCTATGATGTCCTTTGGCATCGAAGTCTTTTATGACTTTAGTGACGTCAGGAAATATGTCGGTGTGAACATGCAGCAGCGCCAGAGCTGATAGTCGTTCTGATCACATTGTTGAACGCATATAACTCTTGAGACGGCGGAGCGCGAGAAGCTGCGTTCAGCTGTGGCGGATGTAACAGGCATTGTTAAAAGTACATGAAAAACAGTGTTCAAATTTGGGTATAAATCATTCGTGAGTAAAAAACAGTCTTGCAAAGACACGGCAGTGTTGCTGACTTCTCCTTCACGTGAAGAAAGTTTGAACTTCCACCTCTCAATCTCTACATCAAGATCATCTGAATTAATGAATACCGCATAAGCTTCCCGAATTTTATTAATGTCATCCTAAGTCAGACTGGATATATGTTGCGGCATAAGCAGTTCTGCTGTCAAACGTCCTGATGATGCACAAATGTGGTCTTGAAGTTCTGTTATTAGGTGATCCAAAAAGGAATTGTGAACATTTAGTCTGAAGTAATCTTGCACCAAATTTGTCGGTCCCTGTGCATTTGATCTGTAGTCTAGCAGTAACTCTTGGTGCTTTGACCTCAGCATTCAATTTCTATGCTAACTTAGATGCCTCGTCAAACAATGAATTGCATGAATCGTCATTGCTCCGTTTCAATTTCAGAAGGTCGATCAACTCCTTGCACTTACTAGAGGCACGAACTAAATTCTGAACCACAAAGTGCAATGAGTAAGAAATCGGTTTCGTGTAGCGCAAGTAGTGATGAACAACGACTAGCGTATATATGAACTGAAAATTCTGGATTGATAATTGGAGACCGTTTGCTTTGACGGATGTTTGACGATCATGATCTTGAGTCAAACCGGCCAGAGTTTCAAGTATAATACAAATGTTCTCTTCAAACCTTTTGTAAAAATTTTGTAAATTTTAGTGGACGCACGTGCGTCCAGTGCGTCACGCTGCGGGCGCCCCTGCCTGAGTACCATGTCAGTACAAGTAAACACAAGGTAAATACTAGGTGTTGTCAAAGCATTTTGTCACCAGACAAATGTCAAATAACATCAACTTAATGATGATATGTCACATTATGAAGATATTTCTCTTTTTTTTCAGACTATTTTACCTCATCATATTAGAAATTTATTAGATTAAAGAAAGTTAGGATAAAAAATGCCAACAATGAACTGAATATCACAAAGATGGTGACAAGAATTCAAGGTCAAAGTGGCCAAATATTTCACGGTTGTTAGGTGGAAATTTGTACAGAATAAATAATGACAACATGCATTTAATTTTATGAAAAAATTATTTGTAATATTGGGTATTTTATATATTTAAATATGTAATATTGGGTATTTTATATTGAAATGTGCTATATTGGGTATTTTATATTGAAATATCTCAAAAGTGATGAGATGTGAAATCAAACTTTGACAGAAAATCTGTTTTTAAGGATTTCTAGAGAAAAAAGAAAGATAGAGCATTAAGTGGTCTGTTTTTGAAAATTCTAATTAAAAATAATGAGTAAAATAAAAGAAACAACAAAACATCCATGTGATGTAATGAAACCAATTCTCTGTTATCAAGGCTTCCAATTACATCCTGGAGACCAAACTAATGAGTGAGTTAAACCAGTTGAAATACCCAGCCATGACCAGAACACCAACATTCAGGTAATGTGGTAATAATTATCCCTCATCATTGAACAATATTTCATTTCTTTCATGGAGATAAATAATTCATAGATCATATTTTTCAGTTGGATTAAGAAATTACTTAATCTTGTCTGGAGGTTCAAAAAATATAACTTAGTCTTTTTAAAATCTAAATTTAAATTTCTATATCTAAAATAACAAAATGATTATGAAATACTGATTTCTTATTTTTCAAATTAGTTAATTATTTTTTTAAAACATTTATTCCAATCAAGATGTGGGAATTGATTTTAATAAAGAGTTATTCTCCTGATTTGACACAGCCAAATTTTAATATAGAGTCTATTTATTGTAAAATAATTACACCAAACTCATCCCCACTTATTGTAGGCAGTATATATAGACCTCCGAATACAAACCTAGAATACATGAACAATCTTTGTAGTCAATTAACTTTCATAAAAGAGAATAATAAAAATGCAGTTCTATGGATTATGGGGGACTTTAATCTTCCAGATATAAATTGGAAAAATTATACAATTGATAACCATCAAACTAACAAAGAAATTAATGAACACTTTTTAGACACTATAAACAACATAAACCTAGAACAGGTAGTAAAAACAGCAACAAGGAAAAATAAAACACTAGATTTATTCCTAACAAATAGACCAGGACTAGTGTTAGACTATAAAATAATTCCAGGACTGTCCGACTATGATATTGTTAGGGTCACCAATACAATAAAAACCAAAATTAATAAGATACCTAGAAGAATAATCTATCTTTGGAATAAATGTAATTCAATAAAACTACACCAATCAGCGGCTAACTTCCAACAAACTTTCCTAAGTAAATTTAACACAAATAGCCCAGTAGAAGAAATTTGGAAAGATATAAAAACAAATCTAAAAACTATAATGGATGAGAATGTTCCAACAAAACTAACATCAAATAAAATTAACAAATGCTGGTTCAATTCTAGATTGAAAAAGCTATGCAAACTAAAAGAGAACTTATTTAAGAAATATAAAGCTACCTATTCATATAGGATACACAAAAAATACTTAAAGATTAAACACTTGACACAAAAACTTAGTCGGAACCTCCAAAATGAATATATAAACAATGTAATTACCAAAGATAACAATAAAAACTTATGGTCCTTTATCAAATCTAAAAAAATGGAACCTTCAGGAATAGCCACACTAAAAGGCTCAAATAATAAAACCTATAATGATAATGAAACTAAAGCTAATATCCTTAACACATATTTTGCATAATCTTTTTCTGCCTCAGGCCACAAGGAAGTTTTAATAAATTTAAATAAAATGGAGGAAATAGGTAACATAACTGTAGATGAGATAGGTATACATTCACTCCTAAAAAAATTAAAAATAAACAAAGCTACTGGCCCAGATGATTTGCCTGCAAGATTATTAAAAGAACTAAGCAATGAACTGTCCCCAATCCTTGTAGTTCTCTTTCAAGCCTCTCTAAACCAGGGTAAAGTGCCCCAGGATTGGAAATTAGCTAACGTAACTCCACTCTTTAAGAAAGGCGATAAATCAGACCCTGGTAATTACAGGCCTGTATCACTTACTAGTATCACCTGTAAATTACTAGAACACATAATATATAGTAGAATAGTTAACCACCTTGACAAATATAATGCCCTATGCCCACATCAACACGGCTTTAGAAAAAACAGATCATGTGAAACACAATTAATAGGTTTAATAGATGAACTATCAAAAGGCTTGGACAAAAATGATCAAATAGATACAATATTACTAGACTTCTCAAAAGCATTTGACAAAGTTCACCACCTTAGTTTACTTAAAAAACTTAACTACTTTGGAATCTCAGGTTCCTTACATCACTGGATCCAAGACTTCCTTTTGGGCAGGGAGCAAACTGTAATAATTAATGGATCTAAATCTGCACCAATAAAGGTTAACTCAGGAGTTCCACAAGGAACTGTGCTAGGTCCCTTACTCTTTTTAATTTATATAAATGATTTACCCAACAACATCTCAACAGGTACAAAAGTTAGGTTATTTGCTGATGATTGTATAATCTATAGAACAATTAAATCAGAACAAGATAGCAAAATTTTACAAAAAGACTTAGATGAATTGATAAAATGGGAAACTAACTGGAGTATGTCTTTCCACCCAGAAAAGTGTCAACTGTTAAGAGTAACAAAGAAAAAGAAACAAATAAATTCAAAATATTACATTCATGGAAAAGAACTGACCCAAACTAAAGATGCAAAATACTTAGGAGTCTTAATAAATGAAAAACTATCATGGAATCCCCATGTCAATGAAGTTATTAAAAAATCAAACAAAACCTTAGGCTTTATAAAAAGGAACTTTAACAAATGTAATAGAGATATAAAACTAAAATGCTACCTCACTTTGGTGAGACCTGTACTAGAATATGCATCTTCTGTATGGGACCCATCCACCAAAGAAAACATTGATAAACTAGAACAAAATTCAAAAAAGAGCTGCCAGATTCATTACTGGAGAATATTCGAAACTGACAAGAATAACACCATTAGTTAAATCATTAAACCTTGAAACACTAGAGGATAGAAGAACCAAGAGCAAAGTAGTAATCATACATAAAGCAATTAATTCTAATTTAGAAATACAACACAAAGATAACTTAATACAACCCTCAGATAGACATAAGGATAAAAACACCTTTCTTATTCCGTATGCAAGAACAAACACATACAAGTTTTCCTTCTTCCCGTCCGGAATTCGGGCGTGGAATGGGTTGCCTGAAGAATCCAGGAAAACCAACACTTTATCAACATTTAAATCTCTAATAAAAATGCAGGACTAAACACAAACCATAGATAAGCGTAGGACGCAATAATCTTCTGTATAGAAGGAGCGTCTGTAAACAGATAAGATAAGATAAGATAATCTGTCAAAAATCTTAAGCTGAAAAGTTGAAATTTACTAGACACAAAATCGCAAAGTAATCCTTTAAAGAACATTATTAATCATGTAATTACATTTTACGAGTTACCTTTACTATTAACAAATATTTAGTGATAGTTAAAATGTTTTTTCCAGAGTTTTAAATAACCTGATTCCTGAACAGTTGTACAAAGTTTCCAATGTAGCAGTAGGAACTACCCTCAACCCAAGAAACTGGACAAAATTCTGGGCAAAGATTCTTCCACTACAAGAGAAAGTAAAATTGACATTTGCCATTATCGTCATTCACTTTTTAGTGCCTTACGATTTTAGGAGAGATAATATGTTAATTTGAAGGGAAACAACCCACCAAACTTATCTACTAAACATCTCTTGTCAATTGGTATTTTAAAAAAATTTAATTCAATTTTAAAATGTTTTTTTAAAGGTTTTGAATGAAAAGCACCAGGTGGTGAATCCATCTTTCACCAACCGTGATGCCAACATTTTGTGTTACCTGGAGGAAATCACCAGAGTGCAGGGGATGCTCATCTCTGACCTGAGTCAAATAGGCAATTTGACCATGGTACCACATGGTGAACTGCCTATTGCCCAGTGGATTGTCTTCAACCACGCCACAGTGGTGAACTTTCTGGATGAGGTCATAACCAAATATACCGCTGTAAGTTGTAAGAACTGTACGTGGTAACATAGAGATAGTTGATAAGGTAGGTTGTCTACAATCATGCCACATTGGTAAACGAAAACACTGCTGTAAGTTATAAGAACTGTACATAGTTATTCTAGAAGACATATGGTGTATACTCTGGATAATAATTAGTCATATAAAGCAAGATCAATAACATAGAGATAGTCTATAAGATAGCTCACGTGGGTAGGACATATACAGTCTATAAGATAGCTCACGTGGTTAAGACATATACAGTCTATAAGATAGGTCACGTGGGTAGGACATATACAGTCTATAAGATAGGTTACATGGGTAGGACATATACAGTCTATAAGATAGGTTACGTGGGTAGGACATATACAGTCTATAAGATAGGTTACGTGGGTAGGACATATACAGTCTATAAGATAGGTTACGTGGGTAGGACATATACCCCAGCATTAATCTTTGACTCGTAGTTATAAATATTTTAATCAAGGTCTGCTTTGTCTTTACCTAACAATTGTATTAAATGTGCAACATTTATTTTGGAAGTAAATGATGTGAAATCTTGCTTCTAATTTAGCTGATATTATGGGATGTCTAGGCTGCAATAATTTATAAATATAATATTATTATTAAAAACAGATTACTGACACAACATTGGTACAGTCGAAACCGGTTAAGTGACGGCGTTGGGGTATGACAAATGGCGTCGAGATAACCGATGATCGAGTTAAAACGAAAACCAATATGGCTGCAAAATATTAACATGTGCTTGAAATTTCTTTATGTACATGATTAATTAGTTAGCGTTAATTAGTGATGGGACGATTGAACGGAATCGTATCGGAACCCTAATATTTCTTCACTCTTTCCTAAGGTTGTAATGATCGTTCGTTTTTATGGACCGTTTAAAATTTAAATGTAACCATGGTTCCCTCTCAGGAAAACGGGAAAAAGTCGGGAATTATTAAAAGCAATTTCTCGGCATTGAAATTCGGGAAAAGTTATGAACTAATCGAGAATTTATATATATATATATATATATATATATATATTTATGCTGAAGTAAAGGACTTTGATTACGTCTCTGTCATGTTTCGATTCCATTTAATTAAAAATAAGTTACCAGTTTATAATTGTCTGCGCATGCGCTAAAAGGTCAAAGTTTACGCCTCGCCTAGTCGCATGTCACAGCCGCTAGCGTTTGCAATTCCGTCGAATCAGCGAATAAATAAAAATAAACATCAATATGGTAATTTTAAGTTTAATGCTTTTGACGTGCAGGATATCTGTTACCATCAGAACGCTCTCAAATTTCCTCAGTCTTGTAATATTATAAATAAAATTATTGCGGCCTTGACAGTTGATCACAGCACGCTGTGGGCTGTGTGTTAGACCTCGGCCGGCAACAAGTCTAAGTGAATTTTAAAAAAAATCATTCCTTATCAGAATTCGACCTACAAAAGTGATGACGTGTATATTAATAATATTATATACATGTACTGGAATATTAAGAAAATGATTTGATTTCATCGTCACGCGCGTGTTAGTGTCACAGTCACGTATCTTACTGGTAACAAAGCAACAAACAAACATTTAAAAGAATAATAATTTTTTAATTTAATTATATAAAAACCACAGTCGATTCTCGATACAAACCTTTATTTTCATTTCTAAAGATATTCGTTTATCTTAAAAAATAAAATGATAAATGCATCAGAAAATGAATTAAGTTTAATAATAATATAACATGCACTGCGAAATAATGACGGATTAAAGATCGCTAACGCCGATTTACGGGCACCTCGGGTGAATATCATTCACTCATGGATTGAACGTGAAAGAAGATAATAACATCCGGTAATTTTTATTGAAATCTCATAGAATCACACAATAGCCGGAAGTCTCGAAGAAAGCGAGATGTCAACACTGTGTTGAACTGAAAATGCTTTGCTAGGCGAACTGACGAGGATCGAAATAACCAACCTTAAGTTGCAAATTTGGCCCTCTTTTGTGCTCGAGGTATTAGGTTTCGGCGACTTAGAAAAATCGAATAAGCCGATGAAAAAATGCTAAGACAAAGAGAGAATTTGGCGGTTCCAATAAAAAATGTCGAGATAGAGGGGTGGTCGAGCTAACCGAGCTCGAGGTAAGTGGGTTCGACTGTATATTAAAAATCAAAATTATAATTGTAGTGAGATTTGTAAAAATTGAGTGAGAAACGGGGATACGGTGGTCGAGTGGCAGCGCTCTCGACTGGCGTACCGATGGTCACGGGTTCGAATCCATGGGAAGTCATGGATTTGTTCCCGGGGCCTAGGGCGTCCCCGAGTCCACCCAGCTTCGAGTGGGTACCTAACGCATAGTGAGGGAAAATAAAGGACGGCTGGGTAATGCGTGGAACCCTTATAGCCGTGGCATGTGAACGCTGCATCAATTGCCGAAATCAACTGCTGCCTTGCAGATGGTCTTGGCTGACCAAAGCACATCCAGAAAAAACAGCAGGCTGAAGTCGGAGACCACGGGCCAATTGGCGCAAAACTCATCGGCACGCAATACTCAAATTGAGAACGAAGAAGGAGAAGAAGAGTGAGAAACAAAACTTAATATGGCAAACTCGACAAAAATAAAATGTGATAGTTTTGTAATGAAACATTGAAGTTTAGTGTAAAAAATTATTATAGGGCACAATAAATTAGCGAATAAAATAGATAACATTATAGCAAAACTTAATATAAAGATAATATTAAAATAATATTTCCCTTTTACAAAATATTTACTAGGATGATTGTTTGAAGATTGTTTTTTAAAATTTTTTTTTACAGACAGGGACAATCACTAAGGTCAAGGCCATACAGGATCAGCTGACAGTAACTAGACAGAACATGGACACAATAGTCAAGAAGATGAACAAGGTCATCAGCTCTGTGACTGCAGTAACAGATGAGCTGGACACTCATGGCAGACCCAACACTGACCACCAAACAAATGGCCAAGGGGAAGGAACTGACTTATTAACAAACAATTATCAGGTGATGATGAAATACTTGAAATGAATTACTATCATCATCAGTTTTGTCCCCTGATTCATTTAGTAAAGGATGTATTAAGGCAGGGGCGTCCAAACTTTTTGCTTGGCGAGCCATATTCCTTGAAGTAAAGATATTCGGGGCCAGGATAAAAATAATAAACAAAAATGACATAGTTTGATAAGTTTTTATTGCAAATTGTAATGTGAAGGATGAAACTGAGGTCTTGAATGCAGTAAATAGTTGAGGTCAGAGGTCAGGCTCAACGCCACTGGTTTTGAGGTCACACAGGTGAGAGTCACTTATTCTCAACCGCACACGTTTCTTGTTAAAATTCATAACCGAAAATGTCTGCTCACACTTGTATGTCGAGCCAAACAAGCTGAGCATTTTTTATGGAATCTCTCTTTATCGAGCTAAGAGTGTGTCTGCTGCAACATTCAACATCACTTTGCAACTCAATGAGTTCCAGATGAATATTGACTCATGGAGCATTAAGGTCAATGGAGAAAGGTGTAGAACAAAAATGATTTCCTTTTCAATAGTTGATAATTCCAGAAAGCGTCGTTGAAAGTCATAGGTCAGTGTTGGAAGGGAGTTAATGCTGGCCTATTTATGGGGAATGTTGGAAGGGAGAAGATCTACGAAGAGGCACCACGACATGATATTAAAATAGAGATAGGAGACTTTAATGCAAAAATTGGTAAGGAAAAGGTGTTTATGCCAACTATTGGCAAGGAAAGTCTTCATGATGAATCCAATGACAATGGCATGAGATTGATAGACTTTGCTCTAGGAAAAGGAATGTCAGTGAGCAGCACCAAGTTTCAACACAAGAATATACATAAAGCCACTTGGAACTCGCCAGATGGAGTCACTCACAACCAAATTGACCATGTTCTAATCGACCGGAGACATGGATCCGATATACTTGACGTAAGAAGTTATCGAGGAGCAGATGCTGACTCTGACCACCTACTTGTACGAGTTAAATACAAGCAGAGAATAAGTATAATTCAGAATTGTCATAATCAAAGAGAGAAACGATATGATTACCAAAGACTTTCCAAAGACCCACTAACCGCAAAAGCCTACCAAACTGAAGTAGAAACACAGCTCGAAACATTTCAAGAAGAAGGGAACAAGGAAAACAACATAAATGAACAATGGAATAGGATTAAAAATGCTATGAAAGGATCAGCAGAAAAAGTTGTAGGGTTCCAACAAACTAATAAGAGAGTTGGCTGGTTCGACAATGAATGCAGAAAAACTATTGAAGAAAGGAACAAAGCACGAATGATCATGTTACAAAGAGACACCAGAAAGACAACACAAACATACAAAGAGGCCAGAAAAGAAGCGACAAAAATGTGCAGGAAGAAAAAGAGGGATTGGGAAAAAGCTAAACTAAAAGAAATAGAAGACTTGTCAAGAGAGAGAAATATCAGAGGAATGTACATGAAGATAAGAGATGAAATGAATGGATACCAAGCCAGACCACAAATGTGTGAGAGGCAGGATGGAGAATTAATCACAGAAAATAGTAAAGTATTGGAGAGATGGGCTGAATATTTTGAGGGCATACTGAATGCAGATAATGGACAAGATGATGATTACCAACCACCACATGGAGGACCAGACCCTTTTATAAACCCGCCAACATTAGAAGAAGCTAAAGAAGTAATCAATCATATGAAAAATCACAAAGCCCCTGGAGAAGATCTTATCACAGCAGAACTTATTAAGTATGGAGGAGGAGAACTACACATTCAGATACATAATCTCTTAACTAGAATCTGGCAAGAAGAGAAAATACCAACAGAATGGGAAACGGCATTAATAACCCCAATACACAAGAAAGGATCCAAACTTCAGTGCAAAAATTACAGAGGAATCTCCCTATTAAACGTTTCCTACAAAATACTGACAAAACTTATAGCCAAAAGACTACATCCATATGCTGAAGAAATATTAGGAGACTACCAATGTGGATTCAGACAAAACAGATCAACGACTGATCAAATTTTCACCATCAGATTCATATTAGAGAAATGCTATGAATACAACATCCCAGTGCATCAACTATATGTAGATTATAAAATGGCCTATGACAGCATCAAAAGGAAATATCTATATGAAACGCTGCAGGAGTTTGGCATACCCAACAAACTGACAAGAATGATATATGTCACGCTGAACAACTCAAGAAGCAAAGTTAAGGTTCAAGGAGAATACTCAAGGGAATTTAGGATTAGACAAGGACTAAGGCAGGGAGACTCACTGTCTTGTATGCTCTTTAACTTAACGTTAGAAAGAGTTATTAGAAACATAAATATTGACACTCGAGGAACAATAACTGGATACTTCCTGAGGGAAACTCAGAACCAAAAGCTATTGGCACTTTCTATAGCCAACCCATCCAGTACCTTGCATATGCTGATGACATAGCCCTGCTTGCTAAAAGTACTAAAGACATATCAAAGTCATACATTGAATTAGAAGACGCATCACTGCAAGCAGGGCTGGAAGTCAACAACCAAAAAACAAAATACATGACCCTAGAAAGAGAAGAAAGGACAGGAGAAGACATTAAAATTAGGAGCCAGACTTTTGAAAAAGTAAATCAATTCAAATACCTAGGATCAATACTAAATGAAAGGAATGAATTAATGATAGAAATTAAAGAAAGAATATCAGCCGGTAATAGAGCATACTTTAGTAGCCAGAATATCCTCAAAAACAAAAATATTACAAGGGAAACAAAGAAAACTCTTTATAAAACTGTCATCAGACCAGCTGTAACATATGCAAGTGAAACTTGGACCTTGACAAAAACTGCAGAAAACCTGTTAAATACATGGGAGAGGAAAGTTCTCAGGAAAATATATGGACCAACAAAGGATGAGTTCGGATGGAGAATAAGAACCAACCATGAACTATACAATCTATATCAGGATACCACAATAGTTGCAGAAATAAAAAAGGGCAGACTGCGCTGGGCAGGACACCTAGAAAGAATGTCATATGATAGAGGAGTAAAGAGGGTACACCACCAAAACCCCAGAGGAAAACGGCTCAAGGGAAGACCTAGGCTTAGGTGGATGGATGACATAGAGAAAGATCTACAACTGGGCATCCAATATTGGAAAAGAAAGGCGTTGATAAGGACTGAGTGGACGGAGGTCGTGAGGCAGGCCCAAGCCCTACATGGGCTGTAGTGCCACAGGGATGGATGGATGTTGGAAGGGAGTTAATGCTGGCCTATTTATGGGGAGTGTTTCAAGGGAGTTAATGCTGGCCTATTTATAGGGAGTGTTGGAAGGGAGTTAATGCTGGCCTATTTATGGGGAGTGTTGGAAGAGATAAAGCCAACAAGAGCAACAGGGCCTGTGTTATTTCTCAGCACCACTGTAACCATTTGTTATTATCTGTTTTCTTCAGTATAAATTATAAATTAATGAGAGAACCAGTTGTTACAACTTTTTATGTACTAAATGCCATGAAGAAATCAAAGCAATGCTGTAGTTATAAACACTTGGCTTTACTTGAGTCTTCTAAATAACATTTCAATTTGTAGCATGAAGGTTTGCTGCACTTTTTAATTACAATTTTTTTATATTATCACAGCATAACCCCAACTACTCTGGTCTAGAAGATCTTGGACGATCTTTAAATCAACTGGCAACATTACAAGGGGAGGTAATCTTATCTTCTAATCTTGGGCTATTTAAGTTTTGTGGCAAGTTTTTACTGTGGCAATCAAATGATTGAATAATGATTTAATAATGATTGAATCCACAGTAAGTCTAAAAAATTGATTAAAGAAAGTTCATTGTTCCAAGAAATGATGATAAAATTTGATGTTCAAACTCTGGGATGGAGTTCTCTATTCTTGTTGAACCATTTTAGTTGTAGTTTGAAATGGGTTTAAAATTATTTCCTCCTGATTTCAGGTGATTGACCAAATTATTTCCTCCTGATTTCAGGTGATTGATCAAATTATTTCATCCTGATTTCAGGTGATTGATCAAATTATTTCCTCCTGATTTCAGGTGATTGATCAAATTATTTCCTCCTGATTTCAGGTGATTGATCAAATTATTTCCTCCTGATTTCAGGTGATTGATCAAATTATTTCCTCCTGATTTCAGGTGATTGACCAAATTCAAGAGAGCTGGAGCCAACCAAAAAGTCTTAATCCAGAACTCATTCAAACACTGATTGGTTCTACACAAGAAAATTTGATTCTCTTTGATGAGATCTGGAAGTCATGTTCTATCTATGATAACACCATCATAGAGAAAATGTTGCTGGTAAGTTATTTAAACTCTACGGTTGACCAAACGCTGAATTATGAATATCTCTTATTCATCAATATACATTTTATTTATTTAGGTTAATGAAAGAATCTTAGGTCTCATCCAACAAGATTCATTGATATCCTTAAGAAAAGAAACATTTCAATAAATAATATTGCAAATAGACTGATGAGAACAGATGGTAGATGGGGTTAGTGGTCTAGTTGTTGGAGGTCTTAACTTATGTATGAAAAATGCTCCTTATATACTGTAAATTAATTTGTCCTATGCTTATCTATGGTTTACATCTAGTATTAGAGTTTTAAATTCTGATAGTTTGTTGGTAAGGGTAAGGCTAAGCTGACAAAGTCACAACAAAACAACGAACATATCAGGAAATGATTCATACAACCAGAAAGTTGATTGATGTCTTTTTGGACTACATATAGAACTTAAATATCATTGTGTTTGTGTCATTGTGTTTGTGTCATTGTGTTTGTGTCATTGTGTTTGTGTCATTGTGTTTGTGTCATTGTCTTTGTGTCATTGTGTTTGTGTCATTGTGTTTGTGTCGTTGTCTTTGTTTATGTTTGTTCACTGAGGAAATCTTTTTCAATAATCAATGTTTTTTAGTTTTACATTTTTTCAAAAGCTTGACAGTGGTGATTACTTTTGTTGTCTTTAGTCCTAATTCATTAAATGTAGAGCATTATTGAACATACAAATATTAGCTTAGATTTCTGTCAGGTCCATAGTGACATCATTGAACATGTATGTAGTTTCTGTCAGGTCCATAGTGACATCATTGAACATGTATGTAGTTTCTGTCAGGTCCATAGTGACATTGAACATGTATGTAGTTTCTGTCAGGTCCATAGTGACATCATTGAACATGTATGTAGTTTCTGTCAGGTCCATAGTAGTGACATCATTGAACATGTATGTAGTTTCTGTCAGGTCCATAGTGACATCATTGAACATGTATGTAGTTTCTGTCAGGTCCATAGTGACGTTGTTTCTGACTTTGCATTCCATCAGGTGACAGTCCAGAATGAGTTTATCATTCACATGTTGACTGTACACAGGAAGTGGGACAACAGACCAGACAAGATGCACGGTGTGGACAAGCAGATTCAAGACATTTTGGAAACATTCTATGTCAAAGTAGGTTTGAAGATAAATAACATTGTCATAAGTAAATTTATTGTCACAAAATTCAAGTTACACAATCAAATTGTGTGATCAAAAAAATAAATTATTATTTGACTAATAGAAAAGTAGACATTTTGGCCAATGCCTTCGTCAGTACAAATTACTTACACAAGTATTAAAATAATATTTACATTATATAATACATTCTATATCATGGAAAAATAAATTAGTACAGATAAAAATAAAAAAAAAGACACAGAATATATATACTGTGTGTGTATTTTGTATTTTATTTAAAAGCTTTATCACAGTCTTATTCTATACAAGCGCGATGCCCGTGCTGTGCTACGGGGTAGGCACAATAAAAATAACTTTAGTTGGTTTTTGGGTCTCAAATTCCCCTTATAAATGAGTGTAAAAGCATCAGGAAATTAGGGTAGTGATAAATCAAACCCCTACTTTATAAAAATCACGATTTGTGTGTCGAGAAAATAAAAATTATGATGAATTTAAATACAACCCAACAATTTTGTTATTTCTGCTGTAATAACGCATGTTCTTATCTATATACTCTACCAGAATAACAAAGGTCCTTAAAAGTTACAAAAATCTCAGGGGCAAAGCTCAATTTCTTTTCACATGAATCATAAAATGAAAAAAATATCTTTCCATATGATTCCTTTGGTTCTACGAAAAAGCTCTCAAAAACACCCATTCCATTTTATAGTCTAAGCATGAAATTAGTTCAAGACGAATATGACATTTTTTTGAGCCAGATAATATTTATGGGAATATTAATGCCTAAGGTAGGGTGGAAATAGGGTTTATTGGTTTAAAAGACATTTTCTATTTACATGAATAATAACATAAAAACAATGTTTCTTTTTCCAATTCTGAGAGATTGATCTTCTAATAAATTATTATATATCATTTTAAATGACTTACCACTCTTTTCTTCTAGTATTAACAAAGCAATAAATTAGCAGATACTTGTTCCACTAAAATAAACGGATTTTTTTCTTTGTATTTATATTAAGCCTTTTTTTCATTGTAGCTTTTTTCAGCTTATAACTTATTTGGTAAGGCCTTAATATATATTACGTGTAATTTGTAGGCATTTGATTTTAATCAGAAAAGTTTAAAAAACAACTTATTTTCAAGAAAGTTTATACAATTTAAAACAAAACTGCCATTTAGTGAACCACATGATATGCCTTTGAAATCAGTCTTTATATGAAACTTTATCCTCGTATAATATTGCTCAATTAAAATCAAGCTAGTATGTACAGTTTATACCTGAAGCGTGAGCCACGCAATCACATTGTTCTAGAAATCTAACTATTTTTTTTTCACTCAATGTTTTAGCTTTCATTAGCTTTTAAATACCTTTCTTGGGATTACTTTTTTCATGGGAATAGCTCTCCAAAACATTATTTCTATTTCCAGTCTAAGCATGACATTAGTCCTATGGTGGATAAAGGGGGGGGGGCTGAACGGGCTAAAGCCAGGGGCCCCCGATGATTTAGGGGCCCCCAAATTTAGTATAATTTATAATAAAGGTGGACAAATGTTTGCATGAATCCCTAAAAATATCATAAATTAAATAAATTAATAAAATCTATCTATTAATCTGATCGCTATTCGGACCGGTAGCCCCATTATCAAAAAACTTGATTTGATTGGCTCAATAAGAGAACATATTAATGAATACTATTTATATCTTTTAAATTGTGTTCAAATATAAGGACCAGTGTTCTTGAGGCAAAGTGTTGTCTTGTGGCGCAAGCGGTAGCGGGTTCGGTTCCCGGCGGGGGCATTTTTTATTTTTTTTTCATTTGTCTTTTTTTAAAAATTATCTTTTTACACTCAATTTTAGTTTCCAGGCAAAAGTTATTTCTTTGTGTTCGTTTTTTTTGATGAATCCGATCCCGGAGTACAGACATATTATGAACAAGGACCAAGGAACCAATGGACTATCTAGTTACAAGTTACAGTCTTATATTAGCTGCTAGCAATCATTTTACAGGGATGCTAGCTGGATAGGGCCCCAGTTTGAATTGCAGCCCGGTGCAGTCTTAATCCGCCCCTGCATTAGTCAAATGAATAAGATAGTTTTTTAATGAGCCAGATATTATTTATGTGAATATTGATGCTTAAGTAAGGTGTGTATGGGGTTTATTTGTTTTAAAGAAACATTTTGAATCACAAGGTTTGGGCTTAAAATTTACCCTGCTGGTTTAGTTTAAGTTATGCAAAAAGTATATAAAAAGTTGCTAAGCTATAGTGTTTATGCCACCCAGGGTTGGACGATATTATTGACTCCTACCTCCACCAATGAAAGGTACCTTTTAAAAGGTCAGAAAGTTGGCACTCAATCTAAAAATAACTGTTCCACTTATTAGCCACACTCTTAGGTCAGTGCATATAACTCCTATATATAATCGATTTTTGTCTTAAACAGTACTGACTTTTTTTTCCAATCCATCTATATCTTTGGGGAAGTTTATGGAGCAATCGTTCCATTTAAAAAATCACGTAAACTAAAGCACCGAAGGAAAATAAATCTCCCACCTAAGAAACATTGTCATTGATTTCATCACTAATCACTTGCTTCATGCATCAAATGCCGTGTATCACTAATCACTTGCTTCATGCATCAAATGCCGTTCCCTATGCATTTTCTATTTTTTATAAATTTAATTTACCTAGCATGTTTAGCTTAATGTATGCAAAAAGAATATTAACAGTGGCTAAGCTATAGTGTTTGGTTGATATCTGGTTTCACTCATGTGCCTTCTATCTCTAATGCATAGAATACATTATTAGTATTTGATTACTTATTACAAACCTTTAAAATGTCAAATACATAAAGCAGTGCTTTTTTTGTGCCGGTACGCACAGGTACTGCGTACCGGTACTTTTTTCAATGTGGGAAAAAATTATTACTTTTCTTGTATTTTAACGTTTATTATTAATTTATTATATTATTAATTTGTTAAAAATGACATTTAGTATCTTTGCAGTTGTGATTACCTTACATGGAGGTGGGAACTGGTAGTTAAAAGTTAGGCAATCCATCACCGAGTACCGGCACTATTTTTAACAAAAAAAGCACTGACATAAAGTATTTGACGAAAAGTGGTAAAATGATACTGTGTATTTGATAATAAACAAAATAATATTACATAAATATTGTTAAAATATTACGCTAAAGAAAACAGGGACTATGGTTACTATGGTTTGTAAACAAAATATTAGTTTAGCTTAATGTTGAACATTAATGTAATGTTGAACATAAATGTAATGTTGAACATAAATGTAATGTTGAACATAAATGTAATGTTGAACACAAATGTAATGTTGAACATGAATGTAATGTTGAACATAAATGTAATGTTGAACATAAATGTAGACATCTGGAGAAAGATTCAAGCAAATAATTGGTTTTGAACGGCTGGATAAAATACCTCTCAAAAATACGCAAAGAAAGCAGTGTAAAGATGTAAACAAATATTACTTCTTTAAAATTTGTAAAAAAAAGATATATGTAGTCTTGTTAGAGGCGCCACATTACCAGACATAAAAAAAACCTGCTTCATCACATTTAGTTCACAAAAAGAAAACAAAAACTCACTGAAACACACAAATGCATACACATACTTAAACACACACACAGCGGGATATTAACATTTAAAAAATCACTTTAAAATAACCATGGCTAATTTTATTTTGTTTCCTTTTTACAAATTAATATAAGCTTAAACTATAACGTCACGTCACACTATTTTATGGCGAGAAATGCATTCTTGTTAATCTCGAAACCAGAATGTTTATTATTTTACATCTTAATTTTCAATAATTTATTTTATCATCGGGAGTTACCCCACATAGGGGCTTCACATTGACGGACACGCTTAGGCACAATATATAAGATTATATTATTGTCACAAGTCAGTGTTTACATTTTGTGACACATGGTTATAAAGTAATGCCCACCACCTATTATTAAACCCTTGTAACAGATAAAATCCAGATTCATAGAAATTAGTATGTCATAATCACTATTTCTTAATTTCTTAAAGTACCAGCACATTAAATACATATCTTGAGTCAAAATTTTGTCAAATGAATCTAAAATGAATCTAGACTGTGAAGACGTCTAAATTTCTGAGCATTGAGTCTTGTCACTGTGTCAAATTGTGCAGGCCTATTGTCAGACCATTGTGAGCATTGAGTCTTGGCACTGTGTCAAATTGTGAAGACCATTTATGAGAATTTTAAGTTACCAAGACTTGATACAGTTGCCTTGAAATTAAGTGATGCACTAATTACATCAACTGTGAAAGCACCAATGGTTGACAGCTGTTTTACTCTCATTCTTTGTTTGGTGACAGATGTTTTACTCTCACTCGTTTGTTTTACTCTCATTCTTTGTTTGGTGACAGATGTTTTACTCTCATTCTTTGTCTGATGACAGCTGTTTTACTCTCATTCTTTGTCTGGTGACAGCTGTTTTACTCTCATTCTTTGTTTGGTGACAGATGTTTTACTCTCATTCTTTGTTTGGTGACAGATGTTTTACTCTCATTCTTTTGTTTTACTCTCATTCTTTGTTTGGTGACAGATGTTTTACTCTCATTCTTTGTCTGATGACAGCTGTTTTACTCTCATTCTTTGTCTGGTGACAGCTGTTTTACTCTCATTCTTTGTTTGGTGACAGATGTTTTACTCTCATTCTTTGTTTGGTGACAGCTGTTTTACTCTCATTCTTTGTTTGGTGACAGATGTTTTACTCTCATTCTTTGTCTGGTGACAGCTGTTTTACTCTCATTCTTTGTCTGATGACAGCTGTTTTACTCTCATTCTTTGTCTGATGACAGCTGTTTTACTCTCATTCTTTGTTTGGTGACAGATGTTTTACTCTCATTCTTTGTCTGGCGACAGCTGTTTTACTCTCATTCTTTGTTTGGTGACAGATGTTTTACTCTCATTCTTTGTCTGGTGACAGATTGTGAGTACTTTCCTTGGTCAGCGTGTGTCCAGTTTGTTCAAACAAAAACTGCTCCAGGAAATTGTGGCCCCCAACTTGAATCAAAATGAACGTCAAATTTATGAAGACCTAAAGAATGTCTACCGCATCATGGCAGTCAACAGGAGAGAGTTTGAAACTAACTTTGCTTACAACAAGTCATCACGTCATGATCTCTTGCAGTCAGGTAGAGAAATGGAGAAACTCTTTGATGACTTGGACTCCAACATTAACAAGGTAACTGCTATCATTCTGGACATTACAGGTATGGAAGGAATTTTTAAAATTTATTGGGCATAATTTTCTTTCATTAGTTGGTTGATTGTTTTATGAAACACCATTTAAAGCAAAGTTAACCAGTGGGTAACATCTTAACATTACCTGAGCTCTATTATTGACTCTATTACCTGAGCTCTATTATTGACTCTATTACCTGAGCTCTATTATTGACTCTATTACCTGAGCTCTATTAAAGACTCTATTACCTGAGCTCTATTATTGACTCTATTACCTGAGCTCTATTATTGACTCTATTACCTGAGCTCTATTATTGACTCTATTACCTGAGCTCTATTATTGACTCTATTACCTGAGCTCTATTATTGACTCTATTACCTGAGCTCTATTATTGACTCTATTACCTGAGCTCTATTATTGACTCTAATGCTGCATTAGTTTTTCTTATAATCAAACATGAATATTTGATGAAAGACAGAAGTCTCACAGATTATTACCACTCTGACATTACACACTAGTGTTTGGTCACAGATAAGAGTCTATAATTAATGTGCACTTGTTGAAGTTTCTTTGTGTCTTTCCATTCAAATCTTTTTGACAGTTTTGATTACCAATGGGATATTTAGACATTCAATGCAACTCAATGAGGCAATCAGAAATTTACATTTGTATATAATAAAAAAGTCCCTTTGTTTCCAGGTACTTCTTATCTTCTCTTATCTTATCTATACAGACGCTCCTTCTATGCAGTAGATAGTTGCGTCCACAGACCATGACAGATGATCTGTTGGCAAGTGATGCAGCAATCACAGGCCACGGCTTTGTGGGTTCCACGCATTACCCAGCTGCCTAACTACATGTAGTGTTAGGTACCCATTCGGAGCGGGGTGACTCAGGGACGCCCTAGGCCCCGGGAACAAACCCTTGCCTTCACACGGATTTGAACCCGTGACCATCGGTACGACAGTCCAGTGCGCTGCTAGAGAATCACTTCCCTTTGTTTCCTGGTACTTGACCTACATAGTTGATTCCCTTTGTTCCTACATACTTGACCTACAGAATTACTTTCCTTTGTTCCTAGGCACTTGACCCAGAGAATTACTTCCCTTTGTTTCCAGGTACTTGACCTACATAATTACTTCCCTTTGTTCCTACATAGTTGACCTACAGAATTACTTCCTTTGTTCCTAGGCACTTGACCCAGAGAATTACTTCCCTTTGTTCCCAGGTACTTGACCTACAGAAAGCCGTTGCTGACCTGGAGACCGCCCCTAAGCTGTACCTGGTCTCTGATTTGCTGGGAATAATTCGACTTATAAAAACAAATGTTGAGTTTGGGCGCCAGTCATTAATGCCCATGAGCTTTCCTATCAAGTAAGAAATTGAGAATTGTAAATAGTATAAATATGTTTTACACAAAATTTCAAATGACTTTAATTCTATTAATATTTGTTCAACAAGCTGAGGAATAAATTAAATTCTTTATTTAATTCAAATTCTTGGCACAGAAAAACTGTTTGAACTCTGAAAACTCTTATAAAGCTTTTCTCTCTGGTCATTACATTCTGCAAGCACAAACAATTACATAAACCCACTTCTTGGCTGTAAAATTTACACTTCCATTGTGAACAAAGGGAGAGAATATCCTTAAAATGACCTAACCTACATTGAAACTAGGGGATTCAATCAAGAAATTTATTGTGTTGTCAACAATTATGTTTAGCTCGCATTACAAAAAAAATAAATTAATGAAAAATAAAATAAAAACATTTGTCAAAGGTTTTATGAATAAAAGCAATAAAAAAAATATTATGTTATATTCTGTAGCAAATCTCATGCTTTGAAGATCTAGATGACATAAATGTCTATAACATAAATGTCTATAACATAGATGGCTATAACAAACTCATGTACACCTCTCATCAAAAAATTCCATGTTTAACACACTCACACTCTCATCTATTTTTGTCAAATAAATGAACATAATGAACTTATTCAGAAACACCTGGATAAAGAAATTGGAGGAAAAGTCAACAAGCGTCCAGCGCATCGTGTCCTCCATGTCAACGATCTTTGGAAAGTTTGTCTTGGACGATGTAAAAGTGAGTTAATATTCTCTGTTCTAAATTAATTAAATTGAGTAAACACAGGTATAAATTTCTAATAAAGAAAACAATCGAACATAGGGACAACAATGATGATTCCTCAGACTCATCCTCAAAATCTATGGTGGAAACAAATGCAATTCCGGGTTAAAAAAAGAAGAATTGCCATGCGATTGTATGCTGAAGAATATTCATGCTCTGGATTTATATGCGTCATAGTAAATGATCAACCCAGGTGAGAGTGTGTAATATGCCCGCAAATGAAGTGATGAAACCTGCAAAACTCTGAAGACATTTTAAAACAATAAATCATAATGTCTGCTCGGAGAAACCATTGGACTACTTTCAGCGCAAAAAAAAACCCCAACAAACTAACAAAAAAAAATTCCCCTGATAGTCGTAAAGTCCTGCATATGATAAGCAACCAAAGATAATGAAAGGCTTTAAGAGCATCATTTTTGGTGGCTAAACGAGTTGCACAGGCCAAAATGCCTGGTTATCTAGGGGGGTGGGTTGTTTAACAGAATGTTTGAATTACATGATGCTGTGAGAGAGTTTCATGGAGAAGAACAAATCAAAGCTTGTTGTTCTTTTGAATGATAGCTTATGGGTTGCTGTTCTGGCTTACTTGGCTGAGATTTTTAAAGAACTAAATAAACTTAATTCATCTCTGCAAGGAAAGCAGACACATTTAATTACTCTCAGTGACAAAATGTCTGCTTTTATGAAAACACTTGATTTTTGGAAAACAAGATTATGGGTAACTTAACATGTTTGATAAATTGTACAAATTTACAGATAAACCAGAAAATGTTGAAAAGAAACAACAACTGTTGATAAATTTGATTTCTGACCATATTTAATCCCCAAAGGATCAATTTAACTTCTACTTTGGTGATGTCAACATTCAGAATTTTTCTTGTGTTTCCAGTCCATTTCTTGCACACTTATTAACTTGACTTATTAAATTTACCAACATCAAATTAAACCAAGTTATTGAACTGACCAGCGATATTACTTTGAATATGTTGCATCAGAAAGTGAGCTTGATGAAATTTTGGAGTACATGTACTCAGAAAGCTTTTAAAATAGTTTTACACTTTGCAACATGATATCTTTGTGGGTGTGGATTCTCTGCATTGTTTACAATCAAAACAAAACATCGTTCCCGACTTGAAGTTAAAGATGAACTATGATGGAGTCTTTCAAGTATTACACCTCATTTGGATGTGCTGTGCTCAAATGTGCAAGCTCAAGGCTCTCACTAAATAAACTAATATAGCAGTCTTACTAATAATAAATACTGTATAAGCAATAAGAATTGAAGAATACTAAAATTATAAGACTAGTATAAGTGACATTTGTTCGTCACAAAAGAAAGCCATTACAATTTAATTCCATGCAATATTGTTTTTGAGGCACGCAAATCGTAGCATATTAGTAAAGTTTACTAACTAACATATATACTAGTAACTAGTTATAAACAAAGTAGGGCTGGTAACGATTAATTTAAATTTAGTCGTTAACTTTTGAAAAATTAATGATTGATTAATTAATCGTTAATTTCGATTAGAGCCAAAAATTAAAATTTATGACGTCATTAAACTGAACATCTCAAGGGAAGTAACAAAAACAAGTAATTGACATTTTTTGTTTTATTGAGTTATTTCCCCTGTCTAATATGTTTGTGCTGAATGTGGTACCTCATCGATGTATTTGATCCCCTAAAAGGAATTGATTATGGCAGTGAACACAGCAAACTTTTTTTCACTGACTTCTACTTTGCCATCCGCAGTTAGCTTAAAAACAAAATGTTTGCTCAACTGTCCGTTTATATTCTTAAATTTAACTATGCTGAAGCTGTCATTAGTCGCCATTTTTTTTTACATCTGCACGTCTACATAAATTAATAAATTATAATAATACGCGGGAGAAGTTTCTCATTAATATATATATAAATTATTATTAATAACTAGCAGCCCGTCGTGCGTTGCAACGATCACATTAAAAATGAATCAATTGAAAGAAACCAACGATTGGTATGTTTTAAAAGAACTATGCCAGAAACCTTCGGGGAAGTGAGCAAAAAAAAAGTCCAAGTTTAATAGCAAACTGATAAGTAAATGAATAATTAAAAAGCTTACAAAAGGAAAAACGATATTAAGGGGCCCAGCCAAATAATGAGTGATAATTTAATTTTTTTATTGCCATTGTACTCAAGCTAAACTTCTCAATATCGTGTAAAATTGAATGGGGAATTAAATTTTTATCGTGCAGTAAAAAAGACATTTTGGGGAATGGACATTAGTCTGAGGGAATGGACATTAGTCTGAGGGAATGGACATTAGGAGTTCAGTGCCCTATAGTAATATATTATAGGTTCTTAAGTTTTTATATTCTAACTTTAGTTAAAGTCCATTTATTTTCTCATTATCTAATGTTTAAACTAATTTTAATATAGCTAATATAGTGAATAAAACGACATAAAGGGGCCCCGGGCCTATTCGCTGCGAGATGTCAATTTCAAAAAACTTTACATTTCAATTCAGGTTCATCATGGATATATTTATCAAGATCGTTAAAAAGTGAATGGCAAAATAATCTTAAACATATATGAAAAAAGACATTTGGGGCCGTCTGGCACAGAAGAAAATGACATTAGAAGTTCAAAAACCTTGAGTATTTTAATATGGGCTACCAAGTTTTTTATACAAAGTTTGGTTAAGACCCAATCATTTGCTCAGTAGCTAACGCATAAACTAATTTTTATACAGCTTGTATAAGCAAAAAACGACAGTAAGGGCCCCAGGGCCCAATTATTGCAAGAAATAAAGCGCGAAACACATGTTCATTTGAATAAATTTCAAAATGCATAAATCTATTTATATTTCTCAATATTGGTAAAATTTGACTGGGCGATAAAATATTAAACATTTACTAAAAAATACATTTGGGGCCCCCTGCCCCGAGGGAATGAAAATTACGAGTTCAGTGCCCTATAGTAATAAAATATAGACCCTTGAGTTTTTATATACTAAAATGGGTCAAGACCCATTAACTTTCTCAGAATTTTAGGCTAATACTAATTTTTATACAGCTAATTTAAGGGACAAAAACGAAATTTAGGGGCCACTGGGCCCATTCGGTGAAAGATGTCAATTTACAAAAAACTGTTAATTTTAATTCAGTTTCCTCATAGATATATTCCTCAAGATTGTGAAAAATTAAATGGGGAAAACTATCTTAAACATATACGAAGCAAAGACATTGGGGGCCCCAGGCCCCGAAGAAATGGAAATTTTAATTTCTGTGTCCTATAGTATTTTAATATTGGCTACTAAGTTTTTGTATGAAAATTTTGGTTAAGATCCATTCATTTACTCAGTAGCTAACGCATAATCTAATTTTTATATTGCTCATATAAGCAAAAAACGACATTGAGGGCCCTAGGGCCCATTCAATGCAAGATATAAAGTTCAAAACACCTGTTCATTTCGATCTGTATAACAATGGTTACATGTGTCATTATTTGTCAATATTGTTAATAATTGAATGGTGAATAAAATCTTAAATGTTTAAGAAAATGAACTTTTTGGGCCCCCATCCCCGAAGGAATGACTATTAGGAGTTCAGTGCCCTTTAGTGTTTTAATATTGGCTATCAAATTTTTATATACAAGTTTGGTTAAAATCCATCAATTTACACAGTAGCTAGCGCTGAAACTTAATATTATATAGCTCATATAAGGAAAAAAATTACATCATGGGCCCCAAGCCCCATGAGTGATAAATTTAGAAAAAAACTAGTCAGTTACCATCCCAGGTGTGTACTTAACAGTCTCCAAAAGTTTCATGATGATCGGATGAATGGTTTAGTCAGCTATAAAGGACATGCACACAGACATACATTCATTTTTATTTATATAGATTAATTATTTTTGTATAAATTGAAGAAAAAAATATAAGAAATATTTTCTTAAATTTTAATCGAATTTTTATCAATTAAAATTATTTTAATTGATATTTAATCAATAAAATTTTTAACGATTAATTGAGAAATGAATCGTTAATCTCCGCAGCCCTAAAACAAAGTATCATTATATGCAAATTTCCAGCACAGCAGTGGCACAATTTTCAGTAGTGGTCCGCGGTTAAGACACAAATTTTTCAAGTTATACTGAATCTTAAAAGGTTGAGAACCACTGCACTAGTACATGGTCTATAATTAAAGCTTTCAATTCATTCTAAACACAAACCATAGATAAGCGTAGGACGCAATAATCTTCTGTATAGAAGGAGCGTCTGTAAACAGATAAGATAAGATAAGACATTCCTTCAATTACAGAAAATTTCTGTGTCCCTTTAATCTGATATTTTAGATTTGCTCTCATGGTTCTGTGTGTTTAAATAGCTTAAAGCCCAGATGTGTAGACATGTAATGACACATCTAAAACACAAATAACTAATTTTTACTGCACAGGTAGGAGTAAGAAAAAGTCTTAAATAACCACTGGTCAATGTGTCACCAGAAGTAAGACAAAGTCTTAAATAACCATTGGTCAATGTGTCACCAGAAGTAAGACAAAGTCTTAAATAACCATTGGTCAATGTGTCACCAGAAGTAAGACAAAGTCTTAAATAACAATTGGTCAATGTGTCACCAGAAGTAAGACAAAGTCTTAAATAACCATTGGTCAATGTGTCACCAGAAGTAAGACAAAGTCTTAAATAACCATTGGTCAATGTGTCACCAGAAGTAAGACAAAGTCTTAAATAACCACTGGTCAATGTGTCACCAGAAGTAAGACAAAGTCTTAAATAACCACTGGTCAATGTGTCACCAGAAGTAAGACAAAGTCTTAAATAACCATTGGTCAATGTGTCACCAGAAGTAAGACAAAGTCTTAAATAACCATTGGTCAATGTGTCACCAGAAGTAAGACAAAGTCTTAAATAACCACTGGTCAATGTGCCACCAGACACCGACAGCTCTTCCACCTGTCAAATGTAGCTGTGTGGTTTTATAAAAATGAAGATGGGTTCGGTAGAGTAACATTAGTAATACAGCCTGAAACACATTGTTATATAACATTAGTAATACAGCCTGAAACACATTGTTATATAACATTAGTAATACAGCCTGAAACACATTGTTATATAACATTAGTAATACAGCCTGAAACACATTGTTATATAACATTAGTAATACAGCCTGAAACACATTGTTATATAACATTAGTAATACAGCCTGAAACACATTGTTATATAACATTAGTAATACAGCCTGAAACACATTGTTGTATAACATTAGTAATACAGCCTGAAACACATTGTTGTATAACATTAGTAATACAGCCTGAAACACATTGTTGTATAACATTAGTAATACAGCCTGAAACACATTGTTGTATAACATTAGTAATACAGCCTGAAACACATTGTTGTATAACATTAGTAATACAGCCTGAAACACATTGTTGTATAACATTAGTAATACAGCCTGAAACACATTGTTGTATAACATTAGTAATACAGCCTGAAACACATTGTTGTATAACATTAGTAATACAGCCTGAAACACATTGTTGTATAACATTAGTAATACAGCCTGAAACACATTGTTGTATAACATTAGTAATACAGCCTGAAACACATTGTTGTATAACATTAGTAATACAGCCTGAAACACATTGTTGTATAACATTAGTAATACAGCCTGAAACACATTGTTGTATAACATTAGTAATACAGCCTGAAACACATTGTTGTATAACATTAGTAATACAGCCTGAAACACATTGTTGTATAACATTAGTAATACAGCCTGAAACACATTGTTGTATAACATTAGTAATACAGCCTGAAACACATTGTTATATAACATTAGTAATACAGCCTGAAACACATTGTTATATAACATTAGTAATACAGCCTGAAACACATTGTTATATAACATTAGTAATACAGCCTGAAACACATTGTTATATAACATTAGTAATACAGCCTGAAACACATTGTTATATAACATTAGTAATACAGCCTGAAACACATTGTTATATAACATTAGTAATACAGCCTGAAACACATTGTTATATAACATTAGTAATACAGCCTGAAACACATTGTTATATAACATTAGTAATACAGCCTGAAACACATTGTTATATAACATTAGTAATACAGCCTGAAACACATTGTTATATAACATTAGTAATACAGCCTGAAACACATTGTTATATAACATTAGTAATACAGCCTGAAACACATTGTTGTATAACATTAGTAATACAGCCTGAAACACATTGTTGTATAACATTAGTAATACAGCCTGAAACACATTGTTGTATAACATTAGTAATACAGCCTGAAACACATTGTTGTATAACATTAGTAATACAGCCTGAAACACATTGTTGTATAACATTAGTAATACAGCCTGAAACACATTGTTGTATAACATTAGTAATACAGCCTGAAACACATTGTTGTATAACATTAGTAATACAGCCTGAAACACATTGTTGTATAACATTAGTAATACAGCCTGAAACACATTGTTGTATAACATTAGTAATACAGCCTGAAACACATTGTTGTATAACATTAGTAATACAGCCTGAAACACATTGTTGTATAACATTAGTAATACAGCCTGAAACACATTGTTGTATAACATTAGTAATACAGCCTGAAACACATTGTTGTATAACATTAGTAATACAGCCTGAAACACATTGTTGTATAACATTAGTAATACAGCCTGAAACACATTGTTGTATAACATTAGTAATACAGCCTGAAACACATTGTTGTATAACATTAGTAATACAGCCTGAAACACATTGTTGTATAACATTAGTAATACAGCCTGAAACACATTGTTGTATAACATTAGTAATACAGCCTGAAACACATTGTTGTATAACATTAGTAATACAGCCTGAAACACATTGTTGTATAACATTAGTAATACAGCCTGAAACACATTGTTATATAACATTAGTAATACAGCCTGAAACACATTGTTATATAACATTAGTAATACAGCCTGAAACACATTGTTATATAACATTAGTAATACAGCCTGAAACACATTGTTATATAACATTAGTAATACAGCCTGAAACACATTGTTATATAACATTAGTAATACAGCCTGAAACACATTGTTGTATAACATTAGTAATACAGCCTGAAACACATTGTTGTCATTCATTATTGAACATTTCATTAGTAATACAGCCTGAAACACATTGTTGTCATTCATTATTGAACATTTCATTAGTAATACAGCCTGAAACACATTGTTGTCATTCATTATTGAACATTTCATTAGTAATACAGCCTGAAACACATTGTTGTCATTCATTATTGAACATTTCATTAGTAATACAGCCTGAAACACATTGTTGTCATTCATTATTGAACATTTCATTCGGTAGAGTAACATTAGTAATACAGCCTGAAACACATTGTTGTAATTCATTATTGAACATTTCATTCGGTAGAGTAACATTAGTAATACAGCCTGAAACACATTGTTGTAATTCATTATTGAACATTTCATTCGGTAGAGTAACATTAGTAATACAGCCTGAAACACATTGTTGTAATTCATTATTGAACATTTCATTCGGTAGAGTAACATTAGTAATACAGCCTGAAACACATTGTTGTAATTCATTATTGAACATTTCATTCGGTAGAGTAACATTAGTAATACAGCCTGAAACACATTGTTGTAATTCATTATTGAACATTTCATTCGGTAGAGTAACATTAGTAATACAGCCTGAAACACATTGTTGTAATTCATTATTGAACATTTCATTCGGTAGAGTAACATTTAATACAGCCTGAAACACATTGTTGTAATTCATTATTGAACATTTCATTCGGTAGAGTAACATTAGTAATACAGCCTGAAACACATTGTTGTAATTCATTATTGAACATTTCATTAAATAATAATACAGAAGGACAAAACAGATGCAAGTATTTCTCATCCTGATGGGGACATCATGAAGCAGTCACAGTTACAGCCCTTGAAAGCCTGGTCTGATCTTCCTCCTAGTATAACTGGTTCACTTAACATCACCTGGGGCGACACAGGAACTTTAGCCGGGAATGTCAAGATACAGGTGAATACAACAGAGTTAAATATAGCAAGTCTATCATGTAATATATTTATTAGCAAGTCTATCATGTAATATATTTATTAGCAAGTCTATATCATGTAATATTTTATTATCAAGTCTATATCATGTAATATATTTATTAGCAAGTCTATCATGTAATATATTTACAGTCGAACCCACTTACCTCGAGCTCGGTTAGCTCGACCACCCCACTAACTCGACGTTTTTTATTGGAACCGCCAAATTCTCTCTTTGTCTTAGCATTTTTTCATCGGCTAATTCGATTTTTCTAAGTCGCCGAAACCTAGTACCTCGAGCACAAAAGAGGGCCAAATTTGCAACTTAACTTGGTTAGCTCGATCCCCATGACCAATCGCCAGCTTTTGAAAATGTTAGCTATGATTTTTTTTATAACCAAGGGAAGGGACCAATTTTCTGCCTCACCAGGGTCTGCTGGTGACGTCACAGCCCGCTTACTCAGCGCTGTTACTTCTGGTACTATGCTTCGGTAACAAAGCGAATACATTTTTTAAAAAAAATCAGTCACTAGCGAACTCCACAAACAGTCTATATTTATAGACCAGAATATTATTATTATTAAGAAAACGCTTTGATTTTGATGTCACGTTCGCTCGCGTGTTGGCTCTGGTATTCTGCCGTAACACAATATAAAATTAACTCCGGGTAATAAGCTAATATACCGACTAAGTCCTGATAAAACGGAGTAAACAGTCATAATAAGATGGAATTTATTTAAATACCATATTATATTTCACTCATCAGCTTGCCAGAATTAATGAATTCGCCGCGCACACGACGACGTTCCATTTAGCATAATCTAATATATCACATAATTTAACATTATATTGATATTTCTTATATTCCGATACGATTCTGATTAATCGTCCCATCACTAATTAACGCACAACATGTATATAAAGAAATTTCAAGCGCATGTTAATATTTTGCCGCCATATTGGTTTTCGTTTTAACTCGATCATCGGTTATCTCGACGCCATTTTTCATACCCCAACGCCGTCGACTTAAGCGGTTTCGACTGTATTAGCAAGTCTATCATGTAATATATATATTAGCAAGTCTATCATGTAATATATTTATTAGCAAGTCTATCATGTAATATATTATTTATTAGCAAGTCTATCATGTAATATATTTATTAGCAAGTCTATCATGTAATATATTTATTAGCACGTCTATCATGTAATATATTTATTACATGATCTATCATGTAATATATTTATTAGCAAGTCTATCATGTAATATATTTATTAGCAAGTCTATCATGTAATATATTTATTAGCAAGTCTATCATGTAATATATTTATTAGCAAGTCTATCATGTAATATATTTATTAGCAAGTCTATCATGTAATATATTTATTAGCAAGTTTAATATTCATATAAATATATTTGCAAATCTATTACAGCCATTGTAAACATAATATCATTTAGTACTGAATTTGAAGCTATAAATTTGATCCATAAATAGAAGCTGTCAATGTGATTTTCTTTATTCAACTGACCGACACTGAACAAGCGACCACTGAATGATTGACATAATTTATTCAAAATTTGCACAGATGATAGCCACACGTAGCATGGAGCAGCTGTTTTACCTGTACAAACAGCTGGACTCGATGGTCAGGGGCACAGAGATTGAGAATGCCATCAACAGCCGACTGTCCAGTGAGATGTGGGAGGCTGATGGTGTCATGACAAAGATGAATTCTTACAACCACTTTCATGTGGCTGCCTTTTATGATAAGGTCAGATGTCATGACAATATATGACATTCAGCAACATGTCACATGTCAGGCAGTTGTTATGACAATAAATGACATTCAGCAACATGTCACATGTCAGGCAGTTGTCATGACAATAAATGATAGCTACAATCATTGATTATCTCAATAATCATTTGTTACAATAGTGGATAATTAAAAATAATTGACAGTTACAATAGTTTATTGTTACTATAATGTATAGCTACTATAATTGATGGTTAATAAATGACAATATAATTGTAGATATCAAAATTAAAATTCAAAGACTTATTGTATACCTCTACACAGAGAACCGATGTCTCTGACAATAATGTTTAAAAACAAATGTTCACCCACAGACTTCACTGCCGCCATGGATGGTAAGGGCAGGCTATTCACTCCACGACTATATCAGATACTATTTGTGGGACTCATACAGCCGTCACCAGGCACTGACCAGCTTGGACAGTGGCCGCACAGAGGTCATCATGGACCTGTCTGACATCAATAAAAAGGTCGGTCTGTCTGAAATCAATAAAAAGGTCTGTCTGTCTGACATCAATAAAAAGGTCTGTCTGACATCAATAAAAAGGTCTGTCTGTCTGACATCAATAAAAAGGTCGGTCTGTCTGACATCAATAAAAAGGTCTGTCTGTCTGTCTGACATCAATAAAAAGGTCTGTCTGACTTCTCCTCTATTGTACTCAGTGATCAAAATAACACACAACAATCTCATTAACATGATTTAATTAATATATTCAAACGTCCAATTCAAATTTCAATGCATATTGAAATTTAAAAAAAAAGATGTGTTAGAATTGTGTGTAATTTAACTTCCTATAAAGTAAGGCCCTAAATAATTTTTTTTTAAAATTCTATACCGCAAAAATTTTAAACGAGAAATCCATTTCCTAGACTATATATAATGTCAACTCCTGGTACACAAATTAATTAATTCCTTTACATGAGACAAGTCTTTGTTTACTTCCTAGTGGGACATGTATTTGTTTACTTCCTAGTTGTACATTTATTTGTTTACTTCCTAGTGGACATGTATTTGTTTACTTCCTAGTGGACATGTATTTGTTTACTTCCTAGTGGACATGTATTTGTTTACTTCCTAGTGGACATGTATTTGTTTACTTCCTAGTGGACATGTATTTGTTTACTTCCTAGTGGGACATGTATTTGTTTACTTCCTAGTGGGACATGTATTTGTTTACTTCCTAGTGGGACATGTATTTGTTTACTTCCTAGTGGGACATGTATTTGTTTACTTCCTAGTGGGACATGTATTTGTTTACTTCCTAGTGGGACATGTATTTGTTTACTTCCTAGTGGGACATGTATTTGTTTACTTCCTAGTGGGACATGTATTTGTTTACTTCCCAGTGGGACATGTATTTGTTTACTTCCTAGTGGGACATGTATTTGTTTACTTCCTAGTGGGACATGTATTTGTTTACTTCCTAGTGGGACATGTATTTGTTTACTTCCTAGTGGGACAAGTATTTGTTTACTTCCTAGTGGGACAAGTATTTGTTTACTTCCTAGTGGGACATGTATTTGTTTACTTTCCAGTGGGACATGTATTTGTTTACTTCCCAGTGGGACATGTATTTGTTTACTTCCCAGTGGGACATGTATTTGATGACAGACACAGAAACAGACAAGTTCCTAGATATCCAGCTGCCCAAATACGTGATGGCCTTCAAACCAAACAACAACTACAAGCCAATAAACTCACGGATGATGACCTACCTGTCAACAGACTTCCTGCCAGGTAAATTTACCTGTTTGCCAGTCATTAGCTTATCCCTTTCCAAATATATTAATTGTTGGCTAGTGATAGGTTGACCACCCAGTAAACTGATTAGTTTCAAACAACTTTCAGGCCAGTGCACAGTTTCCAACGATAAGTTGAGGACGTTTGACCAGGTGACCTATCAACTCCCAGCAAGCCTGGCCCTGTGTACAACTGTCCTGGCCATGGACTGCTCTCAAGAGAAAAGTTTTGTTGTCACAGTCATGAAATCCAACTCTAGCTACCTTGGCCATGTAAGAAATGATTCACCATTATGTCATCTCTTCAAACTTAACTTTCTAAATAATTAAACAACAATCAAACATTTCTTTAAATGATAAACGTAGCTTATGTACACTGTAATGTCGTTAGATGTTGTAGTTAGGATATGACAAATACATAATAAATAAACACACCATCTATTGAAATACATACACTCACCATTACCTCATACATAGTCACACAATCTGTTTACATACATACACTAATTATTACCTCATACATAGTCACACAATCTGTTTAAATACAATTAATTCACCATTATCTCATAAATAGTCATAATACACAATCTATTTAAATACATCAGTGTTGTCCAACCGGTGTGCCGTGAGAAAATTTAGTGTGCCGCGAAAGATTTCAAAAATACCATAAATTGCTAGGCTTTTCGAACCTTCAAGTTTTGAAAAAAAAATCCTTAACCGAAAAAGAATTGAATAAAAACGTTTCATGTTTGTATTGTTCTTGTTGTGAGAATCTCTTGAAAGCTACAAAGATACAGGAGCCGACATTTTTGAGCTTGTTAACAAAAATGTTTCTTCGCGAGGATTACGGTGGAAGAACTGTGTGAGCGTATGTACTGATGGAGCACCATCAATGCAAGGTCTAAGGAATGGATTCGTGGCTCACGTGTGCAGTCTTAATAAACATGTCAAAATTGTGCACTGCATGATTCATCGCGAGGTTTTGGTTTCAAAATCATTACCAGAATCGCTTACTATGAACCAGGTCATCAGAATTGTGAATTACATCAAGTGTAGTTCACATCGTTCAAGATTATTTGCATCATTGTGCGAGGCGATGGAATCGGATTATAAGCGCTTGTTGTACCACACCGACGGCAGATGGCTTTCTAAGGGCAAAGTTCTTTCTCGCGTCGTATTTTTGCGAACATAAATTTTGTCATTCCTTGAGGTTGAAAGCGAAGAATTCAAATTTATTTAAGATAACATCTGGTGGCTTAAAGTTACTTTCCTGAAAATTTATTAATTTGAAAAATTGAACAACCTCAATTTGAGTCTACAGGAGCGAAAGAGAACATCATTACAATTAGCTGCAAGCTACAAGCTTTCAAAGAGAAACTAGATGTCTGGATTAAAAATGCTGAGAACAAAAAATTTGGCTTCCTGCCAGGCGTCAATGCGTCATCGATCAAGGATCAACTATCAGCTGAGATCCAAAAAACATTCCAAAATCTTCAAGCATCTTTTTTGAATTACTTCCAATAGCTCGAAACGAAGCAATATGAGTGGGTTTTGAACACATTCGTCGTTCAAGATATTTCTGTTCTGTCGATGATTGAACAAGAAAATTTGATCGACATCAGAAACGATATGATCCATAAAAATGAGTTTGCAGAAAAAGAGCTCACAGCTTTCTGGATGGCCCTCCGACATGAATTCCCTCAACTGGCTAAACGTGCAATCGAATTATTACTACCTTTTGGATCTTCATATCTCTGTGAACTTGGTTTTTCTGCCCTGACAGAAATCAAATCCAAAAATCGTGAAAGACTGCAGATGATAGACAGAGAAATGAGAGTTTGCTTATCCAGCAATGAGCCGCATTTTGAGCTCATCTGCTCCAAAGAAAACGCTGAAGTATATTATTAATTATGAAACATCTTTTGAATAAACACTGATTTCTTGTTTTTTTGTGAGGTGTGGCGCGCAAATCTTTTACCAGTTTAGTGTGCCGTGAACAATTTTAGGTTGGACAACACTGAAATACATACACTTAATTGAGCTTTACCTCATATACAGTCACTTAAATACATACAGTTAATTCACCATTACCTTATACATAGCCACAATACATTTTAATACACATTTTTAAATAACCATTACTTAATTTTACTTCTTGTTATTCCCTTACACACAGACATAAAGGACCCAGAGATGGCAATGATTTTATATTTTTATTTTTTTAAAACTATAAGAACATGAATATTTACATTATGAGATATGCTGCACAGACTGTGGCTAAGGAATGTTGCTATCAATACCAATATTTTCTTATGGTCATACATCATTATGCTATAAATACCAATATTTTCTTATGGTCATACATCATTATGCTATTAATCATCTGGGATTTGAACCAATTGTTGGATTATATCTGATTTTTGTCACAAACACAAGTATTCTCATTTGCAATATCTGATTTTTTCACAAACTCAAATATTCTCCAAGTGAAATTTAAGACTCCCACTCATTACTAATGATTAATTTTTCAAGAAAATCTACAATGACAAAAAAACACATTTTTAAAAATTTTTCAGGTGGTAAAAATTTTTTATGAGGACAAACTCCTTGAGATAAGTCCAGGCTACCTTGACATTGAGGTGAAACAGAACAACGAAATGTTAGTTCTAAAAGAAGGGAATCCTGTCACCTACAGTAAACTGTTGCAGTACAAACTGTAAGTATTTCGAACAATGAAATATTAGTTCTAAAAGAAGGGAATCCTGTCACCTACAGTAAACTGTTGCAGTACAAACTGTAAGTATTTCGAACAATGAAATATTAGTTCTAAAAGAAGGGAATCCTGTCACCTACAGTAAACTGTTGCAGTACAAACTGTAAGTATTTCGAACAATGAAATATTAGTTCTAAAAGAAGGGAATCCTGTCACCTACAGTAAACTGTTGCAGTACAAACTGTAAGTATTTCGAACAATGAAATATTAGTTCTAAAAGAAGGGAATCCTGTCACCTACAGTAAACTGTTGCAGTACAAACTGTAAGTATTTCGAACAATGAAATGTTAGTTCTAAAAGAAGGGAATCCTGTCACCTACAGTAAACTGTTGCAGTACAAACTGTAAGTATTTCGAACAATGAAATGTTAGTTCTAAAAGAAGGGAATCCTGTCACCTACAGTAAACTGTTGCAGTACAAACTGTAAGTATTTCGAACAATGAAATATTAGTTCTAAAAGAAGGGAATCCTGTCACCTACAGTAAACTGTTGCAGTACAAACTGTAAGTATTTCGAACAATGAAATATTAGTTCTAAAAGAAGGGAATCCTGTCACCTACAGTAAACTGTTGCAGTACAAACTGTAAGTATTTCGACTTTGTGCTCAGCCACATCAGACTTGATGAGTTAGCTCTAAACAACAATGAAATATTTTTGACATATCTTTAGCATTTCTGTTGACATTTTTGTAATTATTCTAATTTTCTTTTTTACAGATACCAGACTTTTATGAAAGTAATGAGACAAAGTCTGAGAGTGTCAATAGAGCTGCCACTAGCTGGTGTGTTTGTGGATGTGGAGGGTTCTCACATTATAATCAAGGTTGGGGGCTTTCAATACAAACATGTTTTGACAATACATGCTGTAGTTAAAGAAATATTTCAATCACATCTAACACACTGTAGATCTGTTACTTGTCAAACTTAACAATCAAGATGTCGTTTATTTGCATGCTGCACAAAAGTGTCATTTATAGGCTGTCACAAAGTGTTGTCCATTTATAGGCTGTCACAAAGTGTTGTCCATTTATAGGCTGTCACAAAGTGTTGTCCATTTAAAGGTTGTCACAAAGTGTTGTCCATTTAAAGGTTGTCACAGGATGTTTTCCATCTGTTCTCTATCATGGTGTTGTCCACTCAAGTGTATGCCCACACATAATGTCACAACTGTATGTCCTTGCCTCCCTTTCATCGTTAGGTCAAGCCACTCAAGTGTATGCCCTCAAATAATGTCACTACTGTATGTCATTGCCTCCCTTTCATTGTTAGGTCCAGCCACTCTTTCAGAAGCGACTGTGTGGTTTGTGTGGTAACTTTGACAGCCAGATCTCCTGGGAGTACGAGGGTCCACAACATGAACTCTATACCACCCCCAAATGGTTTGCCTACTCCTACGCCTTGCCTGACCGCCACTGCACAGTCCACAATGATATGAGACTTACGTCTGACCTTCAGTACGTAACTACAGCTTTCTATTTAAAGTACTTATGGGAATACTTACTAGAAAGTCATCAATAGTCACATGACATCAATAGTCACATGACATCAATAGTCACATGACATCAATAGTCACATGACATCAATAGTCACATGACATCAATAGTCACATGACATCAATAGTCACATCAGTATTAATAGTCACATGGCATTAATAGTGACATGATATTAATAGTCAAATGGTATTAATAGTCACATGAAATTAATATTCACCTAAAATTAATAGTCACAGGGCATTAATAGTGACATGAAATTAATAGTCAAATGCCATTAATAATCACATGGTATTAATAGTCACATGACATTAATAGTCACAGGGCATTAATAGGGGCATGACATTAATAGTCACCTGGCTTTAATAGTCACATGACATTTTAATAGTGACATGACATTAATAGTCACATGGCATTAATAGTCATAAGTCAAGAATAGTCAGATATTGAAATATGAGTTGGTCATAAATAGTCAAATGTTGAAGAAATGAGTAAGTTTGAAAAAGTAACTTATTTAAAGCTGAGTCATGGAAGTAATGATCAAGTCATAAATAGTCACATAGGGAAATATAAATTAAGTCATAAATATTCTTGTATTTAGCTTAAAAAGTCTTTAAAAAGAGTATAAAGTCTTAAATTGTCTCACGTTTGATAAATGGAATGGTCTGTGATTCTTTTCTCTTGACTTCAGGCGGCTTGTTGTAGACAAGCCATCCAAGGGAAACGATCCTAGACATAATAAAGCAAAGAATGGAAGCACAGTTATAAACAGGGAAGAAGGTGAGGAAGTAGGTTCAACTCTAAGTAACAGAACAAATGACTTGGTTAATGACATGTGTGGCACAGAACATGTGATTTGGTTAATGACATGTGTGGCACAGAACATGTGATTTGGTTAATGACATGTGTGGGAAAGAACATGTGATTTGGTTAATGACATGTGTGGGAAAGAACATGTGATTTGGTTAATGACATGTGTGGGAAAGAACATGTGATTTGGTTAATGACATGTGTGGGAAAGAACATGTGATTTGGTTAATGACATGTGTGGGACAGAACATGTGACTTGGTTAATGACATGTGTGGGAAAGAACATATGACTTGGTTAATGACATGTGTGGGACAGAACATATGACTTGGTTAATGACATGTGTGGGACAGAACATATGACTTGGTTAATGACTTGTGTGGGACAGAACATATGACTTGGTTAATGACACGTGTGGGACAGAACATATGACTTGGTTAATGACATGTGTGGGACAGAACATATGACTTGGTTAATGACATTTGTGGGACAGAACATATGACTTGGTTAATAACACGTGTTGGACAGAACATATGACTTGGTTAATAACACGTGTTGGACAGAACATATGACTTAATGAAGTACAAATATGGTAAAGAATATGTAACTTGGCAAAATACAAATCTTGGACAGAATATGTAACTTGCTGAAGTACAAATGTGGGACTATAGAACTTAATACTGTAGCACTTGACTGGAAGTACGTAGTATGAGTAAATATAAGACTTAATACAGTGGTACCTTGAGATACGAGTGCCCTAACATACGAGTTCTTTGAGATACAAGCTGTTGAGCGAGCGAAGTTTTGTTTTGAAATACGAGCGAAAATTGAGATTCGAGGAACGGCCATCTACGACGCTGTACACGGCCCACCCAGTTTACTGCGCCTCGTGCATCATCCCACGTATTCCCCCAGTGTGCTTGTTTACCTCACCGTGGAAGCATCTTTGCTAAGTTTTTCTAGGGCTTTGCGCTTTTTGTGCATTTACATACTTTATCACATTTCTTTCTATAACCATGGATTCGAAGAAAGTGAGTGGAAAGGTCACTGCTCAGAAGAAAATGATGTCTATTGAATTAAAGCGTGAAATCATAGAAACAAATGAGCAAGGTGTGCAGTAGCTGACTTGGCGAGGCAGTACAGGAGAGGCAGTACGTGCATAATACTTCAATGATAATGACTTTGCTTAAATAGAAGGATTCGATAAAGGGTAAAAGGCCAGCAAAGGCAAAGACCCATGAAGAGAAAAGCTGGCTTTGAAAATATGAACAACATAATGAGAATGGGTGGACTCCAATGGATGATGTAATTAATCATCAATATTGTTTCATTATGTAGCGCTATTAAAATAATTGACTATTTTATTTTTGTCCACAGACGACTGTTTGCCTGTTAAATCATACAATTTTCAATATCGTAAGAAGAAATCACAGACCTGCTTTCCTGAGTCGTATTTTCTTCGATGTCCATCTGGATGTACTCCTAAGAAACCCGAACCGAAGAAGGTAATGAAATCTTTGGATTGTCCAAGTCAATACAGTAGAGCCCACTTAACTCGAGCCCGGTTAACTCGTCAGCTCTATTAAGTCGACGTTTTTTTTGGAACCGCCAAATTCTCTCTTTGTCTTTGCATTTTTTCATCGGTTAGTTCGATTTTTTAAAGTCGCCAAGCCTTAATATTTTGAGCACAAAAGAGTGCCAAATTTGCAACTTAACATCGGTTAGCTTGATCCTCGTCTGTTTGCCTAGCAATGCACTTTGGCATTTTTAGTTCAAAACAGTGTTGACATCTCGCTTTCTTCGAGACTTCCGGCTATTGTGTGATTCTACGAGATTTCAATAAAAATTACCGGATGTTTTTACTTTCAATACGATTCCGTTTGTTGAGTATGTAATCACCAGAGGTACTCGAAAATCGCGTTAGTGGTCTTTAATCCGTCATTATTTCGCTGTGCATGTTATATTATTATTAAACTTAATTCATTTTCTGATGCATTAATCATTTTATTTTTTAAGATAAATGAATATCTTTAGAAAAGAAAATAAAGGTTTGTATCGAGAATCGACGGTAGTTTTTATATAATTACATGTAAATAAAAAATTATCATTATTCTTTTAAAAGTTTGGTGTTGCTTTGTTACCAGTAAGATACGTGACTGTGACTAACACGCGCGTGACAGTGAAATCAAATAATTTTCTTAATATACTAGTAGATATATAATATACACGTCATCACTGTTGTAGGTCGAATTCTGATAAGGTCAAGGCCGCATTTGTTACTATTTATATTACAAGTTACACGTATCATTTGATTGACGGAGGAAATTCAAGTGCGGTCTCATAGTGACAGATATTCTGCACGTCAAAAGCATTAAACTTAAAATTACCATATTGATATGTTTATTTTTTAAAAAATTCCCCGATTCGACGGGCATTGCAAACACGCGTCATGAGGCGAGAAGAAAAATTTGACCTTTAACGAATGCGCAGACAATTATAAACTGGTAACTTTTTTAAAATTAAATTGAATCGAAACATGACCACAGAGACGTAATCAAAGTCATTTACTTCGGCAAAAAAAAATAAATAAATTCCCGACATGTCATAACTTTTCCCGACTATTTCCCGACTTTCAAGACCGGGAAAATTATTTTAAGAATTCCCGACTGAGTGGGAACCCTGGGTTATATTTAAATTATTTAAATTGGTTGCAGTCTCAACCCCATTACGTTATATTTAAACGGTCCTTAAAAACCTTAGGAAAGGTCTTAACAACCTTAGGAAAGAGTGAAGAAATATTAGGGTCCCGATATTCTGATACGATTCCGATTAATCGTCCCATCACTAATTAATGCACATCATGTATATAATTATAAAGTATTTTTCAAGCGCATGTTAATATTTTGCCGCCATATTGGTTTTCGTTTAACTCGATGATCGGCGCCATTTTTCATACCCTGAGGCCGTCGACTTAAGCGGGTCCCACTGTAGTTTCAAACATATCAAAATGAATGTTCAACAAAATTACACAATTTTATATTTGACTTGATAATTAGATCTTGAATTAACTTCTATTCTAGGTTAACCTTGATGTTCATGTTAAATTTAATGACCATGTTAAACTTTATGCTTAATTTAAACTTGATGTTAAATTTGATGCTCATGTTAAACTTGATTTTGTTGTTAAAATTGAACTCATCGAAATTGAACTGGTCGAGTGGCAGCGCACTGGACTGTCGTACCGATGGTCACGGGTTCGAATCCATGTGAAGGCAAGGGCTTGTTCCAGGGGCCTAGGGCGTCCCTGAGTCTTATCTTCTCTCTTATCTATACAGACGCTCCTTCTATGCAGAAGATAGTTGCGTCCACAGACCATGACAGATGATCTGTTGGCAAGTGATGCAGCAATCACAGGCCACGGCTTTGTGGGTTCCACGCATTACCCAGCCGCCTAACTACATGTAGTGTTAGGTACCCATTCGGAGCGGGGTGACTCAGGGACGCCCTAGGCCCCGAGAACAAACCCTTGCCTTCACACGGATTCGAACCCGTGACCATCGGTACGACAGTCCAGTGCGCTGCCACTCGACCACCGCATCCCCCGAATGGGTACCTAACACTACATGTAGTTAGGCGGCTGGGTAATGCGTGGAACCCACAAAGCCGTGGCCTGTGAATGCTGCATCACTTGCCAACAGATCATCTGTCATGGTCTGTGGACGCAACTATCTTCTGCATAGAAGGAGCGTCTGTATAGATAAGATAAGATAAGAACTGAGACAAGGTTGATATTATGAGACAAGGTGGATATTATGAGACAAGGTTGATATTATGAGACAAGGTTGATATTATGAGACAAGGTTGATATTATGAGACAAGGTTGATATTATGAGACAAGGTTGATATTACTTGTGACAAGGTTGACATTACTTGTGACAAGATTGACATTACTTGTGACAGGGTTGACATTATGTAACAAAGTGTACATTATTAGACAAGATTGACATTATGAGACGAGGTTGACATTACTTGTGACAAGGTTGACATTACTTGTGACAACAGATGGGAGGTAGAAACATGAACAAACCAGGGTTAGTTTGTAAACTAACTTGTTGTTGTTGTTTGTCTGTCCCCAGATCAAGCACTTGTGTCTACCATCTGACCACCCTCAAGTTCCACAACTCAAGTCTTATCTACAACAAGGAATGTTGAAGCCTTTCAGCCTGATGCCAAAAGGGGAGATCATACTTCGCTATGTCATTAGTGAATCTTTGTGTATGCCGAGTAAATAAGTCCAATATAACTGTGTAGGCCGAGTATATAAGTCCAATATAACTGTGTAGGCCAGGTATATAAGTCCAATATAACTGTGTAATGCCCATTTTTCACATTTTATGTGCATTTACTTCTAAAATGAAACTTTTATGAATGTTCAAAAAATGAGGATGTTGCAGATGATGTGTTGTAATTGTTGAAAGTTAGATCCAGTGTTGATAAAGTCTTTATGGCAATTGACAGCTTTCAATTAGTCAAACTTTCATCTTGTTGGAAGCTTTACAATAACCTATGTATTTTTTTATTCATATAGTATACTGGCCACTAATCTTGTAATAATGTATTTGTACGTTACCAGAGAAGTGTACAACTCTAAAACGTATACTACCCAGTGTATAATAAAGGTATTTGAAATAATTTATTGTTGATGACTTAATGCTCTGTAGTCATTTAGTCATTGACTGCTTGACCTCTCCTGAGTAGAGTGGCAGCTCATGAGATTTGCTTGACCTCTCCTGAGTAGAGTGGCAGCTCGTGAGATTTGCTTGACCTCTCCCGAGTAGAGTGGCAGCTCATGAGATTTGCTTGACCTCTTCTGAGTAGAGTGGCAGCTCATGAGATTTGCTTGAACTTCCCTGAGTAGAGTGGCAGCTCATGAGATTTGCTTGACCTCTTCTGAGTAGAGTGGCAGCTCATGAGATTTGCTTGAACTTCCCTGAGTAGAGTGGCAGCTCATGAGATTTGCTTGACCTCTTCTGAGTAGAGTGGCAGCTCATGAGATTTGCTTGACCTCTTCTGAGTAGAGTGGCAGCTCCTGACTGCTTGACCTCTCCCGAGTAGAGTGGCAGCTCATGAGATTGTCTGAGCTGTAGACAACTGAATTAATATTTAACCAAATCTTTGACCCTTCTCTTTAACAAGTTTCACTATTTTGTTTTATAAACAAGTTTTAAAAGAAACATTTGTTGACTGATGTTCTGACCATAAGGGCTGGTCATCTCTACATTCATATTTATGGTTGTATCAAGAACATCTCCTCATGGTCAGTCAAACAAGAAAGAACTGGACATTGAGTGGTGCTGGCAGTTGGCTGTAATATTTCATGATCTTTGATTTCTAGGTTTGGTCTTTATGCACTTGGAAATGTGCATAAGAGTAGAAAAGAAAGATTGAGTTTGTATCTAGGAGTAGAAAGTAAAGATTGAGCTTGTATCTAGGAGTAGAAAGTAAAGATTGAGCTTGTATCTAGGAGTAGAAAGTAAAGATTGAGTTTGTATCTAGAAGTAGAAAGTAAAGATTGAGTTTGTATCTAGAAGTAGAAAGTAAAGATTGAGCTTGTATCTAGGAGTAGAAAGTAAAGATTGAGTTTGTATCTAGAAGTAGAAAGTAAAGATTGAGCTTGTATCTAGGAGTAGAAAGTAAAGATTGAGTTTGTATCTAGAAGTAGAAAGTAAAGATTGAGCTTGTATCTAGGAGTAGAAAGTAAAGATTGAGTTTGTATCTAGAAGTAGAAAGTAAAGATTGAGCTTGTATCTAGGAGTAGAAAGTAAAGATTGAGTTTGTATCTAGAAGTAGAAAGTAAAGATTGAGCTTGTATCTAGGAGTAGAAAGTAAAGATTGAGCTTGTATCTAGGAGTAGAAAGTAAAGATTGAGCTTGTATCTAGGAGTAGAAAGTAAAGATTGAGTTTGTATCTAGGAGTAGAAAAAAAAGATTGAGCTTGTATCTAGGAGTAGAAAAGAAAGATTGAGTTTGTATCTAGAAGTAGAAAGTAAAGATTGAGCTTGTATCTAGAAGTAGAAAGTAAAGATTGAGCTTGTATCTAGAAGTAGAAAGTAAAGATTGAGCTTGTATCTAGGAGTAGAAAAGAAAGATTGAGCTTGTATCTAGGAGTAGAAAGTAAAGATTGAGCTTGTAGCAAAGTTGTTTGATTTCTCAGGGTTAACTACAAACTGCTTTGCTGAACAGTATGACAGTGTTGATAACAATGTATATTAATCTTATCATATTAATATTATATGTTATTCTAATCTTATATCTTATAAAATTAATCTGTTTAGCATGAACATTGAATAAAGCATTCTCTTTTCAAATACAATTTCTCTGAGAATTTGTAAATAAGATATTTTTCTTGTTCTTGTATTATATAATATACTTTCTGAAATTTTCTCTTCCAGTATTTAAAACTAATAAATATGTGCATATCTAACTTAATTTTTAATCAAGCTTAAAATATTTGCATCTCATTTATTTTATGTATCATGTTCTTTTGAAATCATTTTTGTCACTGTTCATGAAATGTAATCATATATATTGGAACACAGACACACATCATTGTTTATGATTGTAAATTAATCAAATTGTAAGAATTGTAAATTCTTTAGGTAACATAACTGTAGATGAGATAGGTATACATTCACTCCTAAAAAACTTAAAAATAAACAAAGCTACTGGCCCAGATGATTTGCCTACAAGGTTATTAAAAGAACTAAGCAATGAACTGTCCCCAATCCTTGTATTTCTCTTTCAAGCCTCTCTAAACCAGGTTAAAGTGCCCCAGGATTGGAAATTAGCTAACGTAACTCCACTCTTTAAGAAAGGGGATAAATCAGACCCTGGTAATTACAGGCCTGTATCACTTACTAGTATCACCTGTAAATTACTAGAACACATAATATATAGTAGAATAGTTAACCACCTTGACAAATATAATGCCCTATGCCCAACATCAACACGGCTTTAGAAAAAACAGATCATGTGAAACACAATTAATAGGTTTAATAGATGAACTATCAAAAGGCTTAGACAAAAATGATCAAATAGATACAATATTACTAGACTTCTCAAAAGCATTTGACAAAGTTCACCACCTTAGTTTACTTAAAAAACTTAACTACTTTGGAATCTCAGGTTCCTTACATCACTGGATCCAAGACTTCATTTTGGGCAGGGAGCAAACTGTAATAATTAATGGATCTAAATCTGCACCAATAAAGGTTAACTCAGGAGTTCCACAAGGAACTATGCTAGGTCCCTTACTCTTTTTAATTTATATAAATTATTTACCCAACAACATCTCAACAGGTACAAAAGTTAGGTTATTTGCTGATGATTGTATAATCTATAGAACAATTAAATCAGAACAAGATAGCAAAATTTTACAAAAACACTTAGATGAATTGATAAAATGGGAAACTAACTGGAGTATGTCTTTCCACCCAGAAAAGTGTCAACTGTTAAGAGTAACAAAGAAAAAGAAACAAATAAATTCAAAATATTACATTCATGGAAAAGAACTGACCCAAACTAAAGATGCAAAATACTTAGGTGACTTAATAAATGAGAAACTATCATGGAATCCCCGTGTCAATGAAGTTATTAAAAAATCAAACAAAACCTTAGGCTTTATAAAAAGAAAATTTAACAAATGTAATAGAGATATAAAACTAAAATGCTACCTCACTTTGGTGAGACCTGTACTAGAATATGCATCTTCTGTATGGGACCCATCCACCAAAGAAAACATTGATAAACTAGAACAAATTCAAAAAAGAGCTGCCAGATTCATTACTGGAGAATATTCAAAACTGACAAGAATAACACCATTAGTTAAATCATTAAACCTTGAAACACTAGAAGATGGAAGAACCAAGAGCAAAGTAGTAACCATACATAAAGCAATTAATTCTAATTTAGAAATACAACACAAAGATAACTTAATACAACCCTCAGATAGACATAAGGATAAAAACACCTTTCTTATTCCGTATGCAAGAACAAACACATACAAATTTTCCTTCTTCCCGTCCGGAATTCGGGCGTGGAATGGGTTGCCTGAAAAATCCAGGAAAAGCCAACACTTTATCAACATTTAAATCTCTAATAAAAATGCAGGACTAAACACAAACCATAGATAAGCGTAGGACGCAATAATCTTCTGTATAGAAGGAGCGTCTGTAAACAGATAAGATAAGATAAGATAATCATGGAGAATAATCAGATATTTTGCTGCAATCAAATTCATTTTGTTGATTTTACTTGAATTTCATGAACACTTGAAAAAGGTAATTGCTCATTTTCTTAAAATCCTTTCATAAATATGAATGAAATATGATGTAGAATAAATGTCAATGAAATCTGATGTAGAATAAATGTCAATGAAATATGATGTAGAATTTCTGCACAAAATAATTTAGTCATGATAATTTGTAAGTAGACTGCAATGAAGATGGTAAAAAGAAATTTGTTACAGACATCCCATACGTTGTTCAATGATGTATAATCTTGTAATGTTACATTGTCTTGTAATGTTACATTGTCTTGTAATGCTACATTTTCTTTCTTTAAATGTAAAAATTGTCTTTTGATATTAAAATAATTTATTAAATTTTTTTTTGTGGGTCTTATTTATCAACAACATTTATGTATATGTACATTTATGTACATTTTCATACAAATTTAATGTGCTTAAAATATCTTTTTGGTGTTTAAAAAGAAAATGAATAAATTAATTTTTTGATGGCCTATCAATTTTTATTTGGGTATCTTGAATTTGAAGCAAGCTTCAAAATGTACTAGTAAAGATGAAGAAGGAAATAAAAAAAAACACTAAAATATAACACAAATAAAACTGCAACTTGTCATTTTAGATGAAGTTAAAAAAAATAATATCATGTCCACAATATCTATTTACTCACATGCTTTCATTTTGATTGGAGTGGATACACTTACATAATATACTTAAATATACTTAGATATATTTAAATGTTGCCTGACTCTAGTTCGAGAAACAAGTGCCACACAAGCCCCTCACAGCAGTGGCCTGTCAATGCTGCTTCACGTGCCAAAGGACTGGCATGCTGTGTGTGTTGTGGCCTGTCAATGCTGCTTCACGTGCAAACAGCACTGGCATGCTCTGTGTGTTGTGGCCTGTCAATGCTGCTTCACGTGCCAACAGACTGGCATGCTCTGTGTGTTGTGGCCTGTCAATGCTGCTTCACGTGCAAACACACTGGCATGCTCTGTGTGTTGTGGCCTGTCAATGCTGCTTCATGTGCCAACAGACTGGCATGCTCTGTGTGTTGTGGCCTGTCAATGCTGCTTCACGTGCCAACAGACTGGCATGCTCTGTATGTTGTGGCCTGTCAATGCTGCTTCACGTGCCAACAGACTGGCATGCTCTGTGTGTTGTGGCCTGTCAATGCTGCTTCACGTGCCAAAGGACTGGCATGCTGTGTGTGTTGTGGCCTGTCAATGCTGCTTCACGTGCAAACACACTGGCATGCTCTGTATGTTGTGGCCTGTCAATGCTGCTTCACGTGCCAACAGACTGGCATGCTCTGTGTGTTGTGGCCTGTCAATGCTGCTTCACGTGCCAACAGACTGGCATGCTCTGTGTGTTGTGGCCTGTCAATGCTGCTTCACGTGCCAACAGACTGGCATGCTCTGTGTGTTGTGGCCTGTCAATGTTGCTTCGCGTGCCAACAGACTGGCATGCTCTGTGTGTTGTGGCCTGTGAATGTTGCTTCACGTGCCAACAGACTGGCATGCTCTGTATGTTGTGGCCTGTCAATGCTGCTTCATGTGCCGACAGACTGGCATGCTCTGTGTTTTGTGGCCTGTCAATGCTGCTTTACGTGCCAACAGACTGGCATGCTCTGTGTGTCTCGATGTGTTAGACTTGTTATTTTTGTGTCTGGATGCCCGCCATCGACAACTGCTTGCGGTGAAGCTAAATATTTTGTCACCCCAGAATCTTGCCATTCTTATCTCTGTAGCTTTCCTCTTCGTCAGCTTAACTTTTTTTGCAGACGCGAATGTTCTCTCTTTTCCTCAGACAAAAGGAAATACATTTTAAAAAAAATGCTAAACAGAGTGAGAACACAATCTTTTCTTTCGTTGTTTTCAAATAACAAATAGAATATGACTGCGATAAAGCTTTTAAATAAAATACAAAATACACAAACAAATTGTTTAATGAAAACAATACATGTGAGCTTTATTTTGAAACAGATACGACGGTAAACGTTTCGGCTAATGCCTCCATCAGTACAATTGACATAATGAACGTACTTACATCAGTACAATTGACATAAAGAACGTACTTACATCAGTACAATTGACATAAAGAACGTACTTACATAGGTTATAAAATTATATTTAAATTCTTACGACATATTATATCATAAAAGAGTTATGTAAAATAAAATTTAAAGAAATGCATTTTACTTTCCTTACACAATTTTAGTGTGCATTTTGTATTTGTTTTGTGTTTGTTTTTTTTAATTTTTTTAAATTTTCAAATAACAAGACTTTTATTTAACTTTGATTTATTTGTTTCATTATTAAAAGGGAACATTTTAGGATTTATTTTTAATCGGATTAAATTGAACGTCCACACTAATCCGTACATGATTAGTTATTGATAAAGTCATACAAGGGAGGGAAGTTGATCCAACAACTGTGTTGCCACATTTCTTGCCACACCTACGCAATAACTGTTTGAGGCACACTGTTCAAAAATACACAACTTTTTTTTAAACGATCAGTTGTTAGTAAATACGAGTTGGATACATACACATGTCATGTGCTTGGATACATACACATGTCATGTGCTTGGATATATACACATTTCATGTGCTTGGATACATACAAATGTCATGTGATTGGATACATACACATGTCATGTGCTTGGATACATACACATGTCATGTGCTTGGATACATACACATGTCATGTGCTTGGATACATACACATGTAATGTGCTTGGATACATACACATGTCATGTGCTTGGATACATACACATGTCATGTGCTTGGATACATACACATGTCATGTGCTTGGATACATACACATGTCATGTGCTTGGATACATACACATGTCATGTGCATGGATACATACACATGTCATGTGCTTGGAGACATACCATGTCATGTGCTTGGATACATACACATGTCATGTGCTTGGATACATACACATGTCATGTGCTTGGATACATACACATGTCATGTGCTTGGATAAATACACATGTCATGTGCTTGGATACATACACATTTCATGTGCTTGGAAACATACACATGTCATGTGCTTGGATACATACACATTTCATGTGCTTGGATACATACATATGTCATGTGCTTGGATACATACAGAAGTCATGTGCTTGGATACATACACATGTCATATACTTGGATACATACACATTTCCTGAAATGTTTTAAAGCACAGCATAAACGCGCTTCTTATGTTAACATCTAGCTGGTATTTAAAAACAAGAAATAAAAACTCTAATACGTATTTAAAAACAATTTCCAACAAGTAATTTACGATTTTCTTATTGAAGGGAAATCATTCTAGATTTCATTCAAAGTCATTTATTTCAAATGGGTAATTCTTAAAGTAAACACAAAAAAGACGTCATATCCCCTCACGTTAAATCACACCAAGAATGTGCGCAACAATATAACATTAGCATTCACAAAGCGGGAAAACCCCATTAACTATTATTCTAGATTACATTAAAAGTTATTTCAAATGAATAATTAAGAAAGTAAACAAAACAATTGCTATCTCCAATTGCTGCTACGGGACTCGAACTGCAATAGATTTTTCAAAAATTCCTTCTCCAACATTGTTCTAAATATCATTAGCTACCATTTGGCGTTTGTTTCAACCCGATAGCAGCTATGATTGGCGAGAAATTGACAATATATATATATTGTGTCCCAGGTTAGTATTGCCGGGGGTGGGTGTGGGAAATAAGCACCCACCCCTCTCGAAATATCCCCATAGCTTGCGTCTCATAATAGCTTCTGCTAACCAAAGTCCAACTCCTGGCCTTCTCGTATGACTTGTAACCAAAACTGGCGGATCACGTTTCAACTGACAGGAGAAGGGGTGAAGGCGGGCCGCTGGTGCCTTAAAACCAGCCGCTTCGGGCAGATGGGGCTCGTAAACTTTGATAGGTAGCTCATCTAGTAGAGTGAAACTCCAATCTCTAACCTCCGCTGTCTCGCGGCCACACCTGTTCATGGAGAGACTAAGGGAGTAAACCCTAACAGAAAATCAGGAGACGGAGTCCCTTAGGCAGTTTTATTGCGATGCGCTATATCCCTGGCAACTCCTGCGATACAGATAGCACCTTGTTGTATCAGCAAAGCTGTTCCACTGGAATCAACATCCGTGTGGAGAGAGAGGGCCTGCTGCCTGGGCAACAGCTGGTCTTCTTTAAAGCTCTGCCTAGGCTATCGTAGCCTCCTTTTTCTACCTCCTCAATCCAAACGGTGGGAGGGATTGCCATGTCTCACTGAGCATCTACCGCCCGCCTTAAGCTGGGAAGCCCCCAGCCAGTAAGGTGATGTTCCGCCATGGCTCGCCTGCCCCATTGGGTGCATGGGGCTCAGAGTGATCAACTCAACAAGCGAGCCATAACCCAAGCACCAACTGCAAAAAAAAGTAAGAAGTTACAAGCACTTCGTTTAGCAAGCTGGAATGTCAGAACCCTCTGCACTGGTTTTAACTCTGACCCCTCATGTGCGGAAGATATAAGGAAGACAGCGGTCATTGATAGGGAACTTTTCCGTCTTGGCATCGACATTGCATGCCTACAGGAGACGCGGCTGGCTGACAACGGCAAAGTGGTTGAGGCCAACTACACATTTGTCTGGCAAGGACTACCATCAGACATGGCACTGAGAGGATACTCGGCGTTAAACTTTCATCATCAGGCGCAGCCCATATCCTCAGCATGTGTGCACCAACTCTCTGCTCTGAAGAAGAGTTAAAAGACAACTTCTATGAGGCTCTAGACTCCGCAATAGCAAATATTCACACACATGAGAGTCTATACCTCCTAGGTGACTTCAACGCCAGGGTAGGTGCAGATCACAAAGCCTGGTCACCCAGCATTGGCTTACACGGCATTGGTAAAATTAATAACAACTGCCAGCGACTGCTCGAGCTATACAGTACTCACAATCTTTGTGTAACTAACACATTCTTCAAATGCAAGAACATCCACAAAGTGTCTTGGAGACACCCCCGATCCAAGCACTGGCACCAGCTTGATCTCGTTCTCACCAGGCGATCTGACCTGGCCAGTGTGCTCCAAACACGCAGTTACCACAGTGCCGACTGTGACACAGATCACTCTTTGGTCGCTAGTAGAATCAAATTAATACCAAAGAAATTGTGTCTCTCTAAGAGCAAGGGTAAAACTCGCATCAACACGCAGAATATCAACTGCCCTGAGATAAGGGATCAGCTTAACACCAAGCTTGAGCAAGCTCTTAAGGCCAACACCTCGCAGAAAGCAATCCCCAATCCTCATGATGCTATAGGGACAGAACAAATCGATGCGAATTGGCTCCATCTTCGAGACACTATTTACAACACCTCTCTTGCCGTCCTCGGGAGGAAGGAAAGAAACAATGCAGATTGGTTTGAGGCCCACTGGGCTACAATGAATCCCGTGACGGAGACAAAAAGAAAAGCTCTATTGGCCTACAAAGCTTCCCCAGGTCATGACACACTGCAATGTCTCAGAAATGCCAGAAACACAGCCCGGAAGACTGCACGTTTTTGCGCCAACATATTTTGGTTGGAACTATGCAAAAGCATTCAATCTGCTGGTGATCAGGGAGATATTAAAAAAATGTACGAAGGTATAAAAAAAGGCCACTGGGCCCACAACATCAAAGTCAGCTCCAATCAAGACAAAATCAGGTGAGATGATCACAGAACGAGACAAGCAGATGCGGCGCTGGACTGAGCACTATCTAAAACTCTATGCGACACAGAATGTAGTAACTGACTCTGCCATATAAAGAATCTCAGATCTACCAGTTCTAGATCAGCTTGATGCTCCACCGTCACTAGAGGAGCTTAGTAGGGCTATCGATCATCTGAGCATAGGGAAGGCCCAAATAAACGATGGCATTCCTTCAGAAGTCCTTAAGCACGGCCAGCCAGCACTACTGACAGAAGTCCTTAAGCACGGCCAGCCAGCACTACTGACAGAAGTCCTTAAGCACGGCCAGCCAGCACTACTGACAGAAGTCCTTAAGCACGGCCAGCCAGCACTACTGAAGCCTCTGCACGAACTCGTATGCGATTGCTGGGAACACGGTTACATCCCACATGATATGCGTGACGCCAAAATAGTCACGCTTTATAAAAACAAAGGTGATCGTAGCGATTGCTTTAACTATCTTGGCATCTCCTTACTGAGTATTGTGGGAGAGGCCTTTGCCAGAGTGATCCTTGCACGCCTGCAAACTCTGGCACATAATGTCTACCCGGAATCACGCAGCCGTTACCTCACATTCAGAGATAGGTCTCCAACTTTTGGTCAATAAGTTCTCAGAGGCATGCAAGGATTTTGGTCTAACGATAAGCCTAAAAAAGACAAACATTATGAGACAAGGAACAGACTGGCTCCCAGCAATCTCCATTGAGGGAAACACCTTGGATGTCGTCGAGGATTTTTATCTACCTTGGCAGTAACATCACAAGCACACTCTCCCTGGAAAAGGAAATTGAAACCAGAATCGGGAAGGCTGCATCATTAATGGCTAGGCTGAATCAAAGAGTGTGGAACAATGCACAGCTCACTGATAGGACGAAATTAACTGTGTACCAGGCCTGCGTGCTCAGCACACTCCTCTATGGCAGCGAGTGCTGGACGACCTATGCCAAACAAACAAAGCAACTGAACAGCTTCCACTTACGATGCTTGCGCAGGATTCTGCACATCAAGTGGCAGGACAAGATCACGAATGTTGAGGTACTCAGAAGGAGTCATATGCTGAGTATGCACTCAATCCTGAGTGAGAGGCGCCTGTGGTGGTTGGGACATGTCCGCAGGATGAGCTCGGAGTGCATTCCAAGAGCCTTGCTTACGGCGAGCTGGCATCTGGTATGCGGAAAAGAGGACGCCCCTGCTTGCGCTTCAAGGATGTCTGCAAGAAGACATGACTCTGGCGCAGATTGACCATAAAACGTGGGAGACCATTGCTGAGGAGCGCACCTCCTGGCGGGCAAAAGTGCGCGAGGGCATTCAAGTCGAGGGAGCCTCCCTCACAGCCAGGAGCGAGGAGAAAAGGGCCAGGAGAAAGGGGAAGGGGGGTAGAGGAGCAGGAGGAAACGCCATCATCCCATGAGGATGGACGGATGCCATAGAGATAGATGTATATATATTTATATATTTATATATTTATATATATATAATTTTCCAGGAAATTCAGTAAACCTTTTCGGTATTTTTGGTCCTTGCACATCCTTGAGACCCCCTTAACATATTTGCAAAGACCCGAACCCTCTATCTGGTATGTCCGAACCCTCTATCTGGTTTGTCCGAACCCTCTATCTGGTATGTCCGAACCCTCTATCTGGTATGTCCGAACCCTCTATCTGGTATGTCCGAACCCTCTATCTGGTATGTCCGAACCCTCTATCTGGTATGTCCGAACCCTCTATCTGGTTTGGTTCAGGAGGAGTTGCAGGATCAATCGTTACAGACATTTCAAATACATGTATATAAACGCAAATTTCCCCATGGCAATTTGCATTAAAAACCATATAAAAGCATAAAGTGATCCAAGTATTTTGAAATAATCTTATTAACCTAGAAACACAGTCACGTGACAACTAACTTGTAAATCTGTTGTATATTGACCTGAATGTTAAACACAGTTTTAGCCCCGGTACAAAGCACATGAACAGTTTTATTAAACGAATTCTTGGCTCTGGCGACTGATGTTGATTGAGTCAACAGACCGGTACGTAGCTCACTCTCATATTACATATAGTTTTTATTTCCTTACTACAAGTGACGTAAGAAGACGTCCATTGAATTATTATAATCACATCGATTAAACTCGGTAAGGGATATTTCCGTTGAGAGTTTCGACATATTCTTTTAATGACATGGATATTTTGAACACAGCTAAACATAAATGATTTTTTTTAAAGTGTTAGGTAAATCTTTAATATTTTAGAAAAAATAATTTTAACATTAGTGTACATGTGTTAACAATAAAGGAACGTATATAACAAGAGGAATATGTATGTGAATACATAGAGTCACTTTAAGATAGAAAAAGAAAATTATTTAATAAGACTTAGGCGCTTGGTTGTGTGACCTTGACCTCAGCCACCCACAATGTGGCTGTAATGTGGCCCCATCACCTCACAGCATGTGTTCCCACATTGTGGCTTTAATGTGGTCCCATCACCTCACAGCTTGTGGTCCCAAAATGCGGCTGTAATGTGGCTGTAATGTAGCACCATCTTCAAATAGCTTCAGTATCAGAACCTTGCTCCAAGTGAATCATCACAACATCAACGTACATGACATAACATGGCGTTAATTTACCTTTAACTACAGTTTAGAGTTAGATGAACTACAGTAGTTAGTTTAGAGTTAGATGAAATACAGTAGTTAGTTTAGAGTTAGATGAACTACAGTAGTTAGTTTAGAGTTAGATGAACTACAGTAGTTAGTTTAGAGTTAGATGAACTACAGTAGTTAGTTTAGAGTTAGATGAACTACAGTAGTTAGTTTAGAGTTAGATGAACTACAGTAGTTAGTTTAGAGTTAGATGAACTACAGTAGTTAGTTTAGAGTTAGATGAACTACAGTAGTTAGTTTAGAGTTAGATGAACTACAGTAGTTAGTTTAGAGTTAGATGAACTACAGTAGTTAGTTTAGAGTTAGATGAACTACAGTAGTTAGTTTAGAGTTAGATGAACTACAGTAGTTAGTTTAGAGTTAGATGAACTACAGTAGTTAGTTTAGAGTTAGATGAACTACAGTAGTTAGTTTAGAGTTAGATGAACTACAGTAGTTAGTTTAGAGTTAGATGAACTACAGTAGTTAGTTTAGAGTTAGATGAACTACAGTAGTTAGTTTAGAGTTAGATGAACTACAGTAGTTAGTTTAGAGTTAGATGAACTACAGTAGTTAGTTTAGAGTTAGATGAACTACAGTAGTTAGTTTAGAGTTAGATGAACTACAGTAGTTAGTTTAGAGTTAGATGAACTACAGTAGTTAGTTTAGAGTTAGATGAACTACAGTAGTTAGTTTAGAGTTAGATGAACTACAGTAGTTAGTTTAGAGTTAGATGAACTACAGTAGTTAGTTTAGAGTTAGATGAACTACAGTAGTTAGTTTAGAGTTAGATGAACTACAGTAGTTAGTTTAGAGTTAGATGAACTACAGTAGTTAGTTTAGAGTTAGATGAACTACAGTAGTTAGTTTAGAGTTAGATGAACTACAGTAGTTAGTTTAGAGTTAGATGAACTACAGTAGTTAGTTTAGAGTTAGATGAACTACAGTAGTTAGTTTAGAGTTAGATGAACTACAGTAGTTAGTTTAGAGTTAGATGAACTACAGTAGTTAGTTTAGAGTTAGATGAACTACAGTAGTTAGTTTAGAGTTAGATGAACTACAGTAGTTAGTTTAGAGTTAGATGAACTACAGTAGTTAGTTTAGAGTTAGATGAACTACAGTAGTTAGTTTAGAGTTAGATGAACTACAGTAGTTAGTTTAGAGTTAGATGAACTACAGTAGTTAGTTTAGAGTTAGATGAACTACAGTAGTTAGTTTAGAGTTAGATGAACTACAGTAGTTAGTTTAGAGTTAGATGAACTACAGTAGTTAGTTTAGAGTTAGATGAACTACAGTAGTTAGTTTAGAGTTAGATGAACTACAGTAGTTAGTTTAGAGTTAGATGAACTACAGTAGTTAGTTTAGAGTTAGATGAACTACAGTAGTTAGTTTAGAGTTAGATGAACTACAGTAGTTAGTTTAGAGTTAGATGAACTACAGTAGTTAGTTTAGAGTTAGATGAACTACAGTAGTTAGTTTAGAGTTAGATGAACTACAGTAGTTAGTTTAGAGTTAGATGAACTACAGTAGTTAGTTTAGAGTTAGATGAACTACAGTAGTTAGTTTAGAGTTAGATGAACTACAGTAGTTAGTTTAGAGTTAGATGAACTACAGTAGTTAGTTTAGAGTTAGATGAACTACAGTAGTTAGTTTAGAGTTAGATGAACTACAGTAGTTAGTTTAGAGTTAGATGAACTACAGTAGTTAGTTTAGAGTTAGATGAACTACAGTAGTTAGTTTAGAGTTAGATGAACTACAGTAGTTAGTTTAGAGTTAGATGAACTACAGTAGTTAGTTTAGAGTTAGATGAACTACAGTAGTTAGTTTAGAGTTAGATGAACTACAGTAGTTAGTTTAGAGTTAGATGAACTACAGTAGTTAGTTTAGAGTTAGATGAACTACAGTAGTTAGTTTAGAGTTAGATGAACTACAGTAGTTAGTTTAGAGTTAGATGAACTACAGTAGTTAGTTTAGAGTTAGATGAACTACAGTAGTTAGTTTAGAGTTAGATGAACTACAGTAGTTAGTTTAGAGTTAGATGAACTACAGTAGTTAGTTTAGAGTTAGATGAACTACAGTAGTTAGTTTAGAGTTAGATGAACTACAGTAGTTAGTTTAGAGTTAGATGAACTACAGTAGTTAGTTTAGAGTTAGATGAACTACAGTAGTTAGTTTAGAGTTAGATGAACTACAGTAGTTAGTTTAGAGTTAGATGAACTACAGTAGTTAGTTTAGAGTTAGATGAACTACAGTAGTTAGTTTAGAGTTAGATGAACTACAGTAGTTAGTTTAGAGTTAGATGAACTACAGTAGTTAGTTTAGAGTTAGATGAACTACAGTAGTTAGTTTAGAGTTAGATGAACTACAGTAGTTAGTTTAGAGTTAGATGAACTACAGTAGTTAGTTTAGAGTTAGATGAACTACAGTAGTTAGTTTAGAGTTAGATGAACTACAGTAGTTAGTTTAGAGTTAGATGAACTACAGTAGTTAGTTTAGAGTTAGATGAACTACAGTAGTTAGTTTAGAGTTAGATGAACTACAGTAGTTAGTTTAGAGTTAGATGAACTACAGTAGTTAGTTTAGAGTTAGATGAACTACAGTAGTTAGTTTAGAGTTAGATGAACTACAGTAGTTAGTTTAGAGTTAGATGAACTACAGTAGTTAGTTTAGAGTTAGATGAACTACAGTAGTTAGTTTAGAGTTAGATGAACTACAGTAGTTAGTTTAGAGTTAGATGAACTACAGTAGTTAGTTTAGAGTTAGATGAACTACAGTAGTTAGTTTAGAGTTAGATGAACTACAGTAGTTAGTTTAGAGTTAGATGAACTACAGTAGTTAGTTTAGAGTTAGATGAACTACAGTAGTTAGTTTAGAGTTAGATGAACTACAGTAGTTAGTTTAGAGTTAGATGAACTACAGTAGTTAGTTTAGAGTTAGATGAACTACAGTAGTTAGTTTAGAGTTAGATGAACTACAGTAGTTAGTTTAGAGTTAGATGAACTACAGTAGTTAGTTTAGAGTTAGATGAACTACAGTAGTTAGTTTAGAGTTAGATGAACTACAGTAGTTAGTTTAGAGTTAGATGAACTACAGTAGTTAGTTTAGAGTTAGATGAACTACAGTAGTTAGTTTAGAGTTAGATGAACTACAGTAGTTAGTTTAGAGTTAGATGAACTACAGTAGTTAGTTTAGAGTTAGATGAACTACAGTAGTTAGTTTAGAGTTAGATGAACTACAGTAGTTAGTTTAGAGTTAGATGAACTACAGTAGTTAGTTTAGAGTTAGATGAACTACAGTAGTTAGTTTAGAGTTAGATGAACTACAGTAGTTAGTTTAGAGTTAGATGAACTACAGTAGTTAGTTTAGAGTTAGATGAACTACAGTAGTTAGTTTAGAGTTAGATGAACTACAGTAGTTAGTTTAGAGTTAGATGAACTACAGTAGTTAGTTTAGAGTTAGATGAACTACAGTAGTTAGTTTAGAGTTAGATGAACTACAGTAGTTAGTTTAGAGTTAGATGAACTACAGTAGTTAGTTTAGAGTTAGATGAACTACAGTAGTTAGTTTAGAGTTAGATGAACTACAGTAGTTAGTTTAGAGTTAGATGAACTACAGTAGTTAGTTTAGAGTTAGATGAACTACAGTAGTTAGTTTAGAGTTAGATGAACTACAGTAGTTAGTTTAGAGTTAGATGAACTACAGTAGTTAGTTTAGAGTTAGATGAACTACAGTAGTTAGTTTAGAGTTAGATGAACTACAGTAGTTAGTTTAGAGTTAGATGAACTACAGTAGTTAGTTTAGAGTTAGATGAACTACAGTAGTTAGTTTAGAGTTAGATGAACTACAGTAGTTAGTTTAGAGTTAGATGAACTACAGTAGTTAGTTTAGAGTTAGATGAACTACAGTAGTTAGTTTAGAGTTAGATGAACTACAGTAGTTAGTTTAGAGTTAGATGAACTACAGTAGTTAGTTTAGAGTTAGATGAACTACAGTAGTTAGTTTAGAGTTAGATGAACTACAGTAGTTAGTTTAGAGTTAGATGAACTACAGTAGTTAGTTTAGAGTTAGATGAACTACAGTAGTTAGTTTAGAGTTAGATGAACTACAGTAGTTAGTTTAGAGTTAGATGAACTACAGTAGTTAGTTTAGAGTTAGATGAACTACAGTAGTTAGTTTAGAGTTAGATGAACTACAGTAGTTAGTTTAGAGTTAGATGAACTACAGTAGTTAGTTTAGAGTTAGATGAACTACAGTAGTTAGTTTAGAGTTAGATGAACTACAGTAGTTAGTTTAGAGTTAGATGAACTACAGTAGTTAGTTTAGAGTTAGATGAACTACAGTAGTTAGTTTAGAGTTAGATGAACTACAGTAGTTAGTTTAGAGTTAGATGAACTACAGTAGTTAGTTTAGAGTTAGATGAACTACAGTAGTTAGTTTAGAGTTAGATGAACTACAGTAGTTAGTTTAGAGTTAGATGAACTACAGTAGTTAGTTTAGAGTTAGATGAACTACAGTAGTTAGTTTAGAGTTAGATGAACTACAGTAGTTAGTTTAGAGTTAGATGAACTACAGTAGTTAGTTTAGAGTTAGATGAACTACAGTAGTTAGTTTAGAGTTAGATGAACTACAGTAGTTAGTTTAGAGTTAGATGAACTACAGTAGTTAGTTTAGAGTTAGATGAACTACAGTAGTTAGTTTAGAGTTAGATGAACTACAGTAGTTAGTTTAGAGTTAGATGAACTACAGTAGTTAGTTTAGAGTTAGATGAACTACAGTAGTTAGTTTAGAGTTAGATGAACTACAGTAGTTAGTTTAGAGTTAGATGAACTACAGTAGTTAGTTTAGAGTTAGATGAACTACAGTAGTTAGTTTAGAGTTAGATGAACTACAGTAGTTAGTTTAGAGTTAGATGAACTACAGTAGTTAGTTTAGAGTTAGATGAACTACAGTAGTTAGTTTAGAGTTAGATGAACTACAGTAGTTAGTTTAGAGTTAGATGAACTACAGTAGTTAGTTTAGAGTTAGATGAACTACAGTAGTTAGTTTAGAGTTAGATGAACTACAGTAGTTAGTTTAGAGTTAGATGAACTACAGTAGTTAGTTTAGAGTTAGATGAACTACAGTAGTTAGTTTAGAGTTAGATGAACTACAGTAGTTAGTTTAGAGTTAGATGAACTACAGTAGTTAGTTTAGAGTTAGATGAACTACAGTAGTTAGTTTAGAGTTAGATGAACTACAGTAGTTAGTTTAGAGTTAGATGAACTACAGTAGTTAGTTTAGAGTTAGATGAACTACAGTAGTTAGTTTAGAGTTAGATGAACTACAGTAGTTAGTTTAGAGTTAGATGAACTACAGTAGTTAGTTTAGAGTTAGATGAACTACAGTAGTTAGTTTAGAGTTAGATGAACTACAGTAGTTAGTTTAGAGTTAGATGAACTACAGTAGTTAGTTTAGAGTTAGATGAACTACAGTAGTTAGTTTAGAGTTAGATGAACTACAGTAGTTAGTTTAGAGTTAGATGAACTACAGTAGTTAGTTTAGAGTTAGATGAACTACAGTAGTTAGTTTAGAGTTAGATGAACTACAGTAGTTAGTTTAGAGTTAGATGAACTACAGTAGTTAGTTTAGAGTTAGATGAACTACAGTAGTTAGTTTAGAGTTAGATGAACTACAGTAGTTAGTTTAGAGTTAGATGAACTACAGTAGTTAGTTTAGAGTTAGATGAACTACAGTAGTTAGTTTAGAGTTAGATGAACTACAGTAGTTAGTTTAGAATTAGATGAACTACAGTAGTTAGTTTAGAGTTAGATGAACTACAGTAGTTAGTTTAGAGTTAGATGAACTACAGTAGTTAGTTTAGAGTTAGATGAACTACAGTAGTTAGTTTAGAGTTAGATGAACTACAGTAGTTAGTTTAGAGTTAGATGAACTACAGTAGTTAGTTTAGAGTTAGATGAACTACAGTAGTTAGTTTAGAGTTAGATGAACTACAGTAGTTAGTTTAGAGTTAGATGAACTACAGTAGTTAGTTTAGAGTTAGATGAACTACAGTAGTTAGTTTAGAGTTAGATGAACTACAGTAGTTAGTTTAGAGTTAGATGAACTACAGTAGTTAGTTTAGAGTTAGATGAACTACAGTAGTTAGTTTAGAGTTAGATGAACTACAGTAGTTAGTTTAGAGTTAGATGAACTACAGTAGTTAGTTTAGAGTTAGATGAACTACAGTAGTTAGTTTAGAGTTAGATGAACTACAGTAGTTAGTTTAGAGTTAGATGAACTACAGTAGTTAGTTTAGAGTTAGATGAACTACAGTAGTTAGTTTAGAGTTAGATGAACTACAGTAGTTAGTTTAGAGTTAGATGAACTACAGTAGTTAGTTTAGAGTTAGATGAACTACAGTAGTTAGTTTAGAGTTAGATGAACTACAGTAGTTAGTTTAGAGTTAGATGAACTACAGTAGTTAGTTTAGAGTTAGATGAACTACAGTAGTTAGTTTAGAGTTAGATGAACTACAGTAGTTAGTTTAGAGTTAGATGAACTACAGTAGTTAGTTTAGAGTTAGATGAACTACAGTAGTTAGTTTAGAGTTAGATGAACTACAGTAGTTAGTTTAGAGTTAGATGAACTACAGTAGTTAGTTTAGAGTTAGATGAACTACAGTAGTTAGTTTAGAGTTAGATGAACTACAGTAGTTAGTTTAGAGTTAGATGAACTACAGTAGTTAGTTTAGAGTTAGATGAACTACAGTAGTTAGTTTAGAGTTAGATGAACTACAGTAGTTAGTTTAGAGTTAGATGAACTACAGTAGTTAGTTTAGAGTTAGATGAACTACAGTAGTTAGTTTAGAGTTAGATGAACTACAGTAGTTAGTTTAGAGTTAGATGAACTACAGTAGTTAGTTTAGAGTTAGATGAACTACAGTAGTTAGTTTAGAGTTAGATGAACTACAGTAGTTAGTTTAGAGTTAGATGAACTACAGTAGTTAGTTTAGAGTTAGATGAACTACAGTAGTTAGTTTAGAGTTAGATGAACTACAGTAGTTAGTTTAGAGTTAGATGAACTACAGTAGTTAGTTTAGAGTTAGATGAACTACAGTAGTTAGTTTAGAGTTAGATGAACTACAGTAGTTAGTTTAGAGTTAGATGAACTACAGTAGTTAGTTTAGAGTTAGATGAACTACAGTAGTTAGTTTAGAGTTAGATGAACTACAGTAGTTAGTTTAGAGTTAGATGAACTACAGTAGTTAGTTTAGAGTTAGATGAACTACAGTAGTTAGTTTAGAGTTAGATGAACTACAGTAGTTAGTTTAGAGTTAGATGAACTACAGTAGTTAGTTTAGAGTTAGATGAACTACAGTAGTTAGTTTAGAGTTAGATGAACTACAGTAGTTAGTTTAGAGTTAGATGAACTACAGTAGTTAGTTTAGAGTTAGATGAACTACAGTAGTTAGTTTAGAGTTAGATGAACTACAGTAGTTAGTTTAGAGTTAGATGAACTACAGTAGTTAGTTTAGAGTTAGATGAACTACAGTAGTTAGTTTAGAGTTAGATGAACTACAGTAGTTAGTTTAGAGTTAGATGAACTACAGTAGTTAGTTTAGAGTTAGATGAACTACAGTAGTTAGTTTAGAGTTAGATGAACTACAGTAGTTAGTTTAGAGTTAGATGAACTACAGTAGTTAGTTTAGAGTTAGATGAACTACAGTAGTTAGTTTAGAGTTAGATGAACTACAGTAGTTAGTTTAGAGTTAGATGAACTACAGTAGTTAGTTTAGAGTTAGATGAACTACAGTAGTTAGTTTAGAGTTAGATGAACTACAGTAGTTAGTTTAGAGTTAGATGAACTACAGTAGTTAGTTTAGAGTTAGATGAACTACAGTAGTTAGTTTAGAGTTAGATGAACTACAGTAGTTAGTTTAGAGTTAGATGAACTACAGTAGTTAGTTTAGAGTTAGATGAACTACAGTAGTTAGTTTAGAGTTAGATGAACTACAGTAGTTAGTTTAGAGTTAGATGAACTACAGTAGTTAGTTTAGAGTTAGATGAACTACAGTAGTTAGTTTAGAGTTAGATGAACTACAGTAGTTAGTTTAGAGTTAGATGAACTACAGTAGTTAGTTTAGAGTTAGATGAACTACAGTAGTTAGTTTAGAGTTAGATGAACTACAGTAGTTAGTTTAGAGTTAGATGAACTACAGTAGTTAGTTTAGAGTTAGATGAACTACAGTAGTTAGTTTAGAGTTAGATGAACTACAGTAGTTAGTTTAGAATTAGATGAACTACAGTAGTTAGTTTAGAGTTAGATGAACTACAGTAGTTAGTTTAGAGTTAGATGAACTACAGTAGTTAGTTTAGAGTTAGATGAACTACAGTAGTTAGTTTAGAGTTAGATGAACTACAGTAGTTAGTTTAGAGTTAGATGAACTACAGTAGTTAGTTTAGAGTTAGATGAACTACAGTAGTTAGTTTAGAGTTAGATGAACTACAGTAGTTAGTTTAGAGTTAGATGAACTACAGTAGTTAGTTTAGAGTTAGATGAACTACAGTAGTTAGTTTAGAGTTAGATGAACTACAGTAGTTAGTTTAGAGTTAGATGAACTACAGTAGTTAGTTTAGAGTTAGATGAACTACAGTAGTTAGTTTAGAGTTAGATGAACTACAGTAGTTAGTTTAGAGTTAGATGAACTACAGTAGTTAGTTTAGAGTTAGATGAACTACAGTAGTTAGTTTAGAGTTAGATGAACTACAGTAGTTAGTTTAGAGTTAGATGAACTACAGTAGTTAGTTTAGAGTTAGATGAACTACAGTAGTTAGTTTAGAGTTAGATGAACTACAGTAGTTAGTTTAGAGTTAGATGAACTACAGTAGTTAGTTTAGAGTTAGATGAACTACAGTAGTTAGTTTAGAGTTAGATGAACTACAGTAGTTAGTTTAGAGTTAGATGAACTACAGTAGTTAGTTTAGAGTTAGATGAACTACAGTAGTTAGTTTAGAGTTAGATGAACTACAGTAGTTAGTTTAGAGTTAGATGAACTACAGTAGTTAGTTTAGAGTTAGATGAACTACAGTAGTTAGTTTAGAGTTAGATGAACTACAGTAGTTAGTTTAGAGTTAGATGAACTACAGTAGTTAGTTTAGAGTTAGATGAACTACAGTAGTTAGTTTAGAGTTAGATGAACTACAGTAGTTAGTTTAGAGTTAGATGAACTACAGTAGTTAGTTTAGAGTTAGATGAACTACAGTAGTTAGTTTAGAGTTAGATGAACTACCGGCCTCACGATTAACGAGCCTCATCTACCGGAAGCGACTAATTTTGAGGCGCCAGTGAACCGCCTTCACGCCTTCTCCTGTTAGTAGAAACATGATCCGCCGGCCTTAAAAGATCAGCGACACGTGAAGGCCAGGAGCTTGGCTTTAGTTGACAGCCAGGAGCTTGGCTTTAGTTGACAGCCAGGAGCTCGGCTTTAGTTGACAGCCAGGAGCTTGGCTTTAGTTGACAGCCAGGAGCTTGGCTTAGGTTGACACCCAGGAGCTTGGCTTTAGTTGACAGCCAGGAGCTTGGCTTTAGTTGACAGCCAGGAGCTTGGCTTTAGTTGGCAGAGGCTTTGTGAGACGCAAGCTTTTGGGCATTTCTAGGGAAGTGGGTGATTATCTCCCATTTCTGCTCCGTCTTTGTAAACTTTGTACCACTACAGCAGCTCACTAAAAGAGACAAATTAGCCCTTCTTCTGGCAAGGCAGACCCGCAGACGAACCAAAACAGCATGATGTAGGTTTTGCAGTTAAGAATACCCCCTACCATCCATAGAACCCCCGGAGAGGATCATCACTCTAAGACTCAAAACTGCTGCGGGCTCAGCAATCGTTCTTAGTGTGTATGCCCCAACTCTCTGTTCATCCCGGTAGAAAAGGACTAGTTCTATGGAGCTTTAGACCAGGCAATAGCCAGCATCCACAAAGATGAGGCAATCTATCTCCTAGGAGATTTCAATGCTAGAGTGGGGAGCGGCCACGAAGCCTGGCCCACATGTTTTGGTCTTTTTGGAAGGGGAAAGATAAATGAGAATGGACTGAGGCTGCTGGAACTGTGCTGCTCACGAGGCTTGTGTGTGACCAACTCTTTCTGTAGCTGCAAGGATATACACCGAGTATCTTGGAGACACCCTCGATCAAGCAAATGGCACCAGCTGGACCTCATCATCACCACGCGTGCACATCTGGCTAGCGTCCCACTCACCCGTAGCTATCATAATGCCGACTGCGACACGGATCATTCCCTTGTGGCCATTAAGGTACGAATAATGAGGAAAAACTCGTACCACGCCAAGAAAAAGGCATGTCAAGGTATCAACATCTTCTGTTTGAAGGCCCTGTGAAAACACAGCTGTTCACAAAGTGCTTGAAAGTCTCTCAAAGACGTCCCCCTTACGTCACCATTGACTCCAAATGGACGCATCTCAAAGACACGATCTATACATCACCATTGAATGCCTTGGGCAAAAAAATCCACAAAACATGGACTAGTTTTAAGCACATTGGAACGAGATGAAACCTGTCACTGAAGCTAAAAAGATAAGTCTTATGGCCTACAAGGAAAAGCTTACACCCGACTGCCTGCATGCCTTAAAAACATGCCCAAAAAGTCGCACGTCAATGTGCCAATACCTACTGGCTTAGCCTCTGCTCCAGCATACAGTCAGCTGTAGATATGGGCAATGTCAAGGCCATGTATGAAAATATTAAAAAAGCAACTGGCCCTTTGACGTCCACCGTTGCCCCCCCCCCTAAAGTAAAAAACTGGAGAAATTATCCAAGACCATGCAGGACAGCTAAAATGGTGGGTTGTGCATCATCTGAAACTGTAATCAACAGTTACCAGTCTCCAGCACCGCTCTAGATGACATCCCCGATATGCCTCTCATGGAAGAACTTGATGTCATGCCCACACAGGAAGAGCTGAGCAAAGCATTGACTGCCTAGCTTGTGGAAAAGCCCCTGGGAATGATGGCATACCACCAGAATTTCTAAAGAGTGGCAAGACAGCTTTAATCCAACCATTGCACGAGCTTCTGTCCCTCTGCTGGGAACAGAGATACATCGTCCAGTACCTAAAGGATGCAAATATAGTGACACTATCTAAGAACAAGGGCGATTGAAGTGATTGCAATAACTATCGCAGAAGTTCACTCCTCAGTATTGTAGGAAAGGCTTTTGCCTGTGTCATACAAACACGATTACAGAGTTTAGCATCCCAAGTTTATCCAGAATCTCAGTGTGGTTTCCGGGCTGGTTGGTCTACCATAGACCAGGGGTTCTCAACCTTTTGCGATTCAAAGACCACTTGGAAAAATTGTGTCTTTACCGCGGACCACTACCGAAATTTGTGCTACTGCCATGGTAAAAATGTAAATATAATTATACTTTGTATATAACTAGTTACTAGTATACATGTGAGTAAAATGCTACAGTTTGCGTGCTCCAAAAACAATATTCAATGGAAACAGATTGTAACGGCTTTTTTTGTAACGAACCAATTTGACTTGTATTTATAATATTATTTAATAGTTTGGTGTGAAAGAAGTTCAACTCATAAACAAGTAGTTAGTATTAGTAAGTCTGCTACGTTAGTTGTTAGTATTAGTAAGACTGCTACGTTAGTTGTTAGTATTAGTAAGACTGCTACGTTAGTTGTTAGTATTAGTAAGACTGCTACGTTAGTTGTTAGTATTAGTAAGACTGCTACGTTAGTTGTTAGTATTAGTAAGACTGCTACGTTAGTTGTTAGTATTAGTAAGTCTGCTACGTTAGTTGTTAGTATTAGTAAGACTGCTACGTTAGTTGTTAGTATTAGTAAGACTGCTACGTTAGTTGTTAGTATTAGTAAGACTGCTTGCTACGTTAGTTGTTAGTATTAGTAAGACTGCTACGTTAGTTGTTAGTATTAGTAAGACTGCTACGTTAGTTGTTAGTATTTGTACGTCTGCTACGTTAGTTGTTAGTATTAGTAAGTCTGCTACGTTAGTTGTTAGTATTAGTAAGTCTGCTACGTTAGTTGTTAGTATTAGTAAGTCTGCTACGTTAGTTGTTAGTATTAGTAAGTCTGCTACGTTAGTTGTTAGTATTAGTAAGTCTGCTACGTTAGTTGTTAGTATTAGTAAGTCTGCTACGTTAGTTGTTAGTATTAGTAAGTCTGCTACGTTAGTTGTTAGTATTAGTAAGTCTGCTACGTTAGTTGTTAGTATTAGTAAGTCTGCTACGTTAGTTGTTAGTATTAGAAAGTCTGCTACGTTAGTTGTTAGTATTAGTAAGTCTGCTACGTTAGTTGTTAGTATTAGTAAGTCTGCTACGTTAGTTGTTAGTATTAGTAAGACTGCTACGTTAGTTGTTAGTATTAGTAAGACTGCTACGTTAGTTGTTAGTATTAGTAAGTCTGCTACTTTAGTTTATTTAGTACGAGTCTGAGTTTGCACATTTGAGCACATAAAATCCAAACGAGGTGTAATGCTTTAAAGACTTAATCAAAGTTCATCTTCTACTTCAAGTTGAGAACGATATTTTATTTTGATTGTAACTAATGCAGAAAATCCACCTTCAAAAAGATATGATGTTGCAAAGGTTAAAAGTAGTTTAAAAGCTTTCTGAGACAATCTTGAGTACTACAAAATTTCATCCAGCTCGCTGTCTGATGCAATAGTAGTATAGGTGGTTAGTTCAATGAATTGGTTAAAATTCGATGTCGGTAAATTTAATGAGTCAATGGTGTGCAAGAAAAGGACGGGAAACCAATGAAAAACTCAAAACTTTAAAATCACCAAAGAAGAAGTGAAATTGATCCTGCGGTGATCGAATATTGTCAGAAATCAAATTTATTCATAGTTCTTTATTGTCAGCAGCATTTTTTGGTTTATCGGTAAATTCGTACAATTGATTAAACAAGTCAAAGGTACCCTTAAATAATCTTGTTTTCCAAAGATCAAGCTTTTTCGTAAAAGAAGACCCTTCTCCATTGAGAGTAATTGAATGTGTTTGCTTTCCTTTCAGATATGAATTAAGTTTATTCAGTTCTTCAAAAAAGACAAGTAAACCAGAACAACAACCAAAAGCTATCTTTCAAATGATCAATGAGTTTTGACTTTTTCTTCTCCAAGAAACTCTCTCACAGCATTACGTAATAAAAATTGTCTGTTAAACAATTTCCCCCTCTAGATAAGGAGGCTTTTTGGCTTGTGCAACTGGTATAGCCAACACAAGTGTTGCTCTTAAAGTTTTTTTATTGAATTTGGTTGCTTGTCGTATGCAGGACTCTGAGCAGATATTAAGATTAGTTTTAAGTTGTATTCGGACTTTTGCAGGTTTCATCGCTTCATTTGCAAGAATTTGCGGGCATATTACACACTCTGAATTGTGTTGTTCATTTGCAATGACGCATAGAAACCCAAAACGCGAATATTCTTCATCATACTGTCGTATGGCAATGCGTCTTTTGTGTGTGTGTGTGTGTGTGTGTGTGTGTGTGTGTGTGTGCGTGTGTGTGCTCCGTAACTGCATTTGATTCACAGACAGATTGTGAGTATGAGCCTGACGAATCATTGTTTTCCTTACGTTCGGTTGTTTTATTTATTAGAAATTTATCCATGTTTTCAATCAACATATTTAATTTATTACTTAAATAATTGTAATATTAATTTAATGCTAATTTACTCAATGGTTTCAAAAATATTTCTGAATGTCAATATAACAATAGAATTTTAGGATCTACAGTGACATCATGTGATTTTCGGCATAGCTAAAAGTAAACATAAATCAAACCGTATCATTTTTGGTGCTGTGCTATCGCCATCCAGTAATTAAAAATAATTGATGTATTCAAAAAGTGACAACATTTATACCTTGATGTGTTTTTAATTTTATAAAATTTAAAATTTCATCCTTTGCTCGCGGACCACCAAGGTAATGTCCGCGGACCACTGGTTGAGAACCACTGCCATAGACATAGTGTTCTCCATACGGAAGCTCCAGGAAAATACATAGAGCAGCAGATGCCACTATACATTGCCTTTGTGAACTTAACGAAAACCTTTGATTTCGTCAGTCGCAACGGGCTATTTCAAATCCTGGAAAAAATCGGCTGTCCCCCACACCTACTCGCCATCATCAGACAGTTCCATGAAAATATGCAGGGCACAGTTGTGTTCCATGGAGCTACGTCAGAAGCCTTTCTAGTCCGCACAGGAGTTAAACAAGGTTGTGTACTCGCACCAACACTGTTCGCATTATTCTTCTCTGTACTGCTTCGATACGCATTCAAGGATAGCAGTGATAGAATCTAGTTACACACCAGAGCTGATGGAGGACTTTTCAACACTGCTCGCCTCCGAGACAAGACCAAAACGACAGTTATCCTAATTCGGGACCTACTTTTTTGCGGATGATACGGAAACTGGTTTGCAACAACTCGTGTCAAGCTTCTTCAATGCCTGCAAAGAATTTGGTATGAAAATCAGCTTATAAAAGACAAACATGATCCAAGGTACATGTTCTCCTCCTACCATCAATATCGACAATGAAAACTTGGAGGTTGTGGAAAGCTTCACCTACTTGGGTTCCAAGGTCTCCAATTCACTGTCAATAGAGGACGAAATAAACAGAAGAATTGGCGAGGCAGCTGCCAAAATGGCTAAACTAAATATCGGGACTGGCAAAACACCAAGCTAACGGAGAAAACAAAACTGCGTATCTATCGAGCATGCATCATCAGAACGCTGCTACACGGGAGCGAGACATGGACCGCTTATATATCCCATGAGCGCAAACTTAATAGCTTCCATTTGAGGTGCCTGCGTCGCATCCTTGACATTAAATGGCAGGACAAAGTGTACAATAGTGAGGTCCTGATACGTGCCAATACCCAAAGCATGTTCTCAATCCTCAGTGAAAGACCTCTAAGATGGGTACACCAGTCTATACATATAATCCCGACATGCACCAGTCTATAATATAATAACGACATACACCAGTCTATACACATAATCTCGACATACACCAGTCTATACACCTAATCTCGACATACACCAGTATATACAAAAAATAAAGACATGCATCAGCCTATACACATAATCTCGACACATACTAGTCAGTTTCAATATGTGACAAAAACCTAATTACTCACAGCTGTTGTTAGTTTCCTGCTCTTGCAACATTGATACAATCAATTCACATAAGCCACAATTAAATAGCTGTCAGATTAAATTCAACTTCCACTCAATAAGTCATTATATAAACAAACTTAACTGTAATATGTCGACTAGTGCCAACTGGGGTCAAACGCCCTTCATCTCAAATAACCCAACACCTCACCTCGGCAATCTTCGACACCCCAGGTGACACTTGGCACGCATGACACGCTTTGCACGCAGAACTGTTCAAAGACCATTGGGATTTTATAAAAAGGAAAGTTAAAAAGTGTTTAGAATTGTTATTAAGTTGCTTTACAGGTATTAAAAAATTCCATTAAAATCCTTATTATGTCTCAAAATCTTTTATTACAACACCATCAACGTCAATATTTTCAATCATACTAACACGAATATTTTCAAATATACTTACACGTATATTTTCAAATTTCAAACATACTAACACAAATATTTGCAAACATACTAACACGAATATTTTCAAACATGCTAAAAAATATTTGCAAACATACTAACACGAATATTTTCAAACATACTAACACGTATATTTTCAAATGTACTAACACGAATATTTTCAAACATGCTAACAAAATATTTTCAAAATAACACGAATATTTTCAAAGATACTAAAATGAATTTTTTTCCACAAAGAATTAAGAATGTTGTGGTAAAATGCTCAGAGCTTTTCCACATATGTGTTTTGCAGCTCAACTAATGACAGTATCTCTCAGAAATAGAAAGAGGAAATTTCAGATTTAAACTTTAAATTATACACGTAAACAGTAATAAAAAAAACCAATAGACTATAACAAAAAAATTTGAAAGAATATTTTTTAAAATAATTTTTATCAGCAAAAGTATTTTGCAATTAGGTTCTAAAATCAGATGATGCGACACAACTTCCAAAGACACCTGTGGACAATATTATTTTTGACAAATTAATTTATATTGACAAACTTTTCGTATGGTAAATGTCGCTCCTAAACTGCTTACTTATGTCTAATGTCTAATGTCTAAGTAGGATTTTGACACTCTTGGTAAGGGAGGTAATACTGTCCAAGAACTTTAAAAAGTTATTTCTACCTCGTTAAATTCAATCATTTAACGGAATAATCGTTACAATAATCCTTACAATAATCGTTACAATAATCGTTACAGCAATCGTTACAATAATCGTTACAATGAACGTTACAATAATCGTTACAATAATCGTTACAATAATCGTTACAATAATCATTAGAATAATCGTTACAACAATCGTTACAATAATCGTTACAATGATCGTTAGAATAATCGCTACAATAATCATTACAACAATCGTTACAATAATCGTTACAATAATCGATACAATAATCGTTACAATGGTTGATTGGCTTTCCTTATGTCTCGTGAGACGACAGAAGTTTCTGTGCTCCTGTGGGATCCTTGCACATGGCCCTGCAGCTTCTGTTGTGGCTGTACAAGCCCACTCGCGAATGGCAGCCTTTGCCGCACTTCTGGCAGAACCTGTGGTTGGCTGATTTGCTCTCCTTTTCCTCTTTTGACGGTCCACGTCTGCGACCTGCCGCAGGTCTCTTTCTCCTGCTTCTAGCCCGGCAGTCAACGCCTGTCTCCATCTGTGTCTGTCCCAAGCGAGTTCCTCCCAGCCATTTATGTCGATGCCAATAGCTTTGAGGTCCCTCTTGAAGACATCTTTGAAACGGAGGCTAGGCCGGCCTGTAGTCCTATTTCCTATGGATAGCTCAGAGTAGAGGATGTCTTTTGGGATTCTGCCATACTCCAATCTGCGAACATGTCCCAACCATCTGAGCCGACGCTGGCGGAGAAGAGTTGTCATACTTTGTATATTGGCCTGTTGTAGCACCTCATTGTTGGTGACATGGACCTGCCAGGCGATTCCCAGGATGCGCCGGCGACAGCGCATGTGGAAAGCACTCAATCTCCTTTCTTGTCTGGAGTATAGGGTCCAGGATTCACTGGCATAAAGGAGGGTGCTTAGCACACATGCTCGGTACACAGCAATTTTGGTTCTGATGGTCATCTTTTTGTTGTTCCAGACTCTTTTTGAGAGCCTGGCCAGAGTTGTGGAGGCCTTGCCGATCCGTATGTCTAGGTCGGAATCAAGGGACAGGTTGTTGGTGATGTTAGTGACTTTAATCCCAACAAAACCACGTAACCCAAGATGCCATCGATGCCACCCAAAGCCTCCCCCTCATGGCAGAACTGGACGACATACCCACCCTGGCAGAACTAAAAGAAGCTATTGAGCGATTACCAATAGCCAAGGCCCCCGGTCACGACGGAATCCCACCAGAGATAATCAAGTGCGGCAGTAGTGTATTGCTGGAAAACCTTCATGGCCTTTCTCTGCCAGTGCTGGGAAGATGGAGCAGTGCCAGAGGATATGAAAAATGCCAACATAATCACGCTGTATAAAAATAAAGGAGACAGAAGCGACTGTAACAACTACAGGGGCATTTCTCTCCTTAGCATCGTGGGTAAAGTCTTTGCACGCGTTGTCTTAAAGAAACTGCAAAGACTTGCTGAGAGAGTGTATCCTGAATGACAGTGCGGTTTCCGGGCAGAAAGGTCAACAATCGACATGATCTTTTCTCTAAGACAACTTCAAGAAAAGTGCCGAGAGCAACACATGCCTCTCTATCTGGCTTTCATTGACTTAACAAAGGCTTTTGACCTGGTCAGCAGAGATGGTCTGTTTACAGTCTTGGCAAAAGTTGGCTGCCCACCAAAACTGCTAAACATTATACAGTCATTCCATGATGGTATGAAAGGCACGGTGCAGTATGACGGATCAACTTCCCCTCCATTTGATATCCTCAGCGGAGTCAAACAGGGCTGCGTCCTCGCCCCGACACTCTTTGGCATCTTTTTTGCCTGTCTGTTGAGACATGCCTTTGGAACCTCAACCGAGGGGATCTACCTACACACCCGTTCTGATGGCAAACTATTCAATCTGGCAAGGCTGAAATCAAAGAGGAAGATACGTGAAACAGTCATTAGGGACATGCTTTTTGCGGATGATGCTGCCATAGCTACCCACAATGAAGCAGATTTGCAAAGCCTAATGGACCGCTTTGCCAAGGCCGCCAGCGACTTCGGCCTAACCATCAGCCTCAAAAAGACTAACGTGATGGCCCAGGACAACATTACCATCAATGGTTGCAAACTTGAGGCCGTGGATCACTTTACATACCTTGGCTCGTTAAAATAATCGTTACAATAATCGTTACAATAATCGTTACAATAATCGTTACAATATTACCTGTTGGTCCATGATGAACGTCTTCCACAGAAACAAATACATTTTTATTGAATTCGTTACTTTGTGAGACAAAGCACTGTAAGTCCTCACATGTTCCAATTATAACTTCACCCTCAGTCCTCACTTGGAGACCAAAATGTTCCCAAACCTGTACCAAATGTTCCCAAACCTGTACCAAATGTTCCCAAACATGTACCAAATGTTCCCAAACATGTACCAAATGTTCCCAAACATGTACCAAATGTTCCCAAACATATACCAAATGTACACAAACATGTACCAAATGTACACAAACCTGTACCAAATGTTCCCAAACCTGTACCAAATGTTCCCAAACATGTACCAAATGTTCCCAAACATGTACCAAATGTTCCCAAACATGTACCAAATGTTCCCAAACATGTACCAAATGTTCCCAAACATGTACCAAATGTTCCCAAACATGTACCAAATGTTCCCAAACCTGTACCAAATGTTCCCAAACATGTATCAAATGTTCCCTAACCTGTACGAAATGTTCCCAAACATGTACCAAATGTTCCCAAACATGTACCAAATGTTCCCAAACCTGTACCAAATGTTCCCAAACATGTACCAAATGTTCCCTAACCTGTACCAAATGTTCCCAAACCTGTACCAAATGTTCCCAAACCTGTACCAAATGTTCCCAAACATGTACCAAATGTTCCCAAACATGTACCAAATGTTCCCAAACATGTACCAAATGTTCCCAAACATGTACCAAATGTTCCCAAACCTGTACCAAATGTTCTAAAACATGTACCAAATGTTCCCAAACATGTACCAAATGATCCCAAACATGTACCAAATGTTCCCAAAGATGTACCAAATGTTCCCTAACCTGTACCAAATGTTCCCAAACCTGTACCAAATGTTCCCAAACCTGTACCAAATGTTCCCAAACATGTACCAAATGTTCCCAAACATGTACCAAATGTTCCCAAACCTGTACCAAATGTTCCCAAACATGTACCAAATGTTCCCTAACCTGTACCAAATGTTCCCAAACCTGTACCAAATGTTCCCAAACCTGTACCAAATGTTCCCAAACATGTACCAAATGTTCCCAAACCTGTACCAAATGTTCCCAAACATGTACCAAATGTTCCCAAACATGTACCAAATGTTCCCAAACCTGTACCAAATGTTCCCAAACATGTACCAAATGTTCCCTAACCTGTACCAAATGTTCCCAAACCTGTACCAAATGTTCCCAAACATGTACCAAATGTTCCCAAACCTGTACCAAATGTTCCCAAACATGTACCAAATGTTCCCAAACTTGTACATCTAATTCCTACCCCTGATAACAGCCATAACTTCTTTGTTTATTGAACGTTTTTTTTAACTAAACAACAAAGTCTACACATAAAGTAAACGTCACCTTCTGGTCCCTGTAGCGGTTGGAATGTTAATCACACATTCCATCAACCATCCATGTCAAACATGTCAATGTTAGCCACACATTCCATCATCCAAGCAAGTCAAGATTGTCAATGTTAGTCACACATTCCATAATCCAAGCAAGTCAAGATTGTCAATGTTAGTCACACATTCCATAATCCAAGCAAGTCAAGATTGTCAATGTTAGTCACACATTCCATAATCCAAGCAAGTCAAACTTGTCAATGTTAGTCACACATTCCATAATCCAAGCAAGTCAAACTTGTCAATGTTAGTCACACATTCCATAATCCAAGCAAGTCAAGATTGTCAATGTTAGTCACACATTCCATAATCCAAGCAAGTCAAGATTGTCAATGTTAGTCACACATTCCATAATCCAAGCAAGTCAAGATTGTCAATGTTAGTCACACATTCCATAATCCAAGCAAGTCAAACTTGTCAATGTTAGTCACACATTCCATAATCCAAGCAAGTCAAGATTGTCAATGTTAGTCACACATTCCATAATCCAAGCAAGTCAAGATTGTCAATGTTAGTCACACATTCCATAATCCAAGCAAGTCAAGATTGTCAATGTTAGTCACACATTCCATAATCCAAGCAAGTCAAACTTGTCAATGTTAGTCACACATTCCATAATCCAAGCAAGTCAAACTTGTCAATGTTAGTCACACATTCCATAATCCAAGCAAGTCAAGATTGTCAATGTTAGTCACACATTCCATAATCCAAGCAAGTCAAGATTGTCAATGTTAGTCACACATTCCATAATCCAAGCAAGTCAAACTTGTCAATGTTAGTCACACATTCCATAATCCAAGCAAGTCAAACTTGTCAATGTTAGTCACACATTCCATAATCCAAGCAAGTCAAACTTGTCAATGTTAGTCACACATTCCATAATCCAAGCAAGTCAAGATTGTCAATGTTAGTCACACATTCCATAATCCAAGCAAGTCAAGATTGTCAATGTTAGTCACACATTCCATAATCCAAGCAAGTCAAGATTGTCAATGTTAGTCACACATTCCATAATCCAAGCAAGTCAAACTTGTCAATGTTAGTCACACATTCCATAATCCAAGCAAGTCAAACTTGTCAATGTTAGTCACACATTCCATAATCCAAGCAAGTCAAACTTGTCAATGTTAGTCACACATTCCATAATCCAAGCAAGTCAAACTTGTCAATGTTAGTCACACATTCCATAATCCAAGCAAGTCAAGATTGTCAATGTTAGTCACACATTCCATAATCCAAGCAAGTCAAGATTGTCAATGTTAGTCACACATTCCATAATCCAAGCAAGTCAAGATTGTCAATGTTAGTCACACATTCCATAATCCAAGCAAGTCAAACTTGTCAATGTTAGTCACACATTCCATAATCCAAGCAAGTCAAGATTGTCAATGTTAGTCACACATTCCATAATCCAAGCAAGTCAAGATTGTCAATGTTAGTCACACATTCCATAATCCAAGCAAGTCAAACTTGTCAATGTTAGTCACACATTCCATAATCCAAGCAAGTCAAACTTGTCAATGTTAGTCACACATTCCATAATCCAAGCAAGTCAAACTTGTCAATGTTAGTCACACATTCCATAATCCAAGCAAGTCAAACTTGTCAATGTTAGTCACACATTCCATAATCCAAGCAAGTCAAACTTGTCAATGTTAGTCACACATTCCATAATCCAAGCAAGTCAAACTTGTCAATGTTAGTCACACATTCCATAATCCAAGCAAGTCAAGATTGTCAATGTTAGTCACACATTCCATAATCCAAGCAAGTCAAGATTGTCAATGTTAGTCACACATTCCATAATCCAAGCAAGTCAAGATTGTCAATGTTAGTCACACATTCCATAATCCAAGCAAGTCAAGATTGTCAATGTTAGTCACACATTCCATAATCCAAGCAAGTCAAACTTGTCAATGTTAGTCACACATTCCATAATCCAAGCAAGTCAAACTTGTCAATGTTAGTCACACATTCCATAATCCAAGCAAGTCAAGACTTGTCAATGTTAGTCACACATTCCATAATCCAAGCAAGTCAAGATTGTCAATGTTAGTCACACATTCCATAATCCAAGCAAGTCAAGATTGTCAATGTTAGTCACACATTCCATAATCCAAGCAAGTCAAACTTGTCAATGTTAGTCACACATTCCATAATCCAAGCAAGTCAAGACTTGTCAATGTTAGTCACACATTCCATAATCCAAGCAAGTCAAGATTGTCAATGTTAGTCACACATTCCATAATCCAAGCAAGTCAAGATTGTCAATGTTAGTCACACATTCCATAATCCAAGCATGTCAAACTTGTCAATGTTAGTCACACATTCCATAATCCAAGCAAGTCAAACTTGTCAATGTTAGTCACACATTACATAATCCAAACAAGTCAAGCTTGTCAATGTTAGTCACACATTCCATAATCCAAAGCAAGTCAAGCTTGTCAATGTTAGTCACACATTCCATAATCCAAGCATGTCAAACTTGTCAATGTTAGTCACACATTCCATAATCCAAGCAAGTCAAGACTTGTCAATGTTAGTCACACATTCCATAATCCAAAGCAAGTCAAGCTTGTCAATGTTAGTCACACATTCCATAATCCAAGCAAGTCAAACTTGTCAATGTTAGTCACACATTCCATAATCCAAGCAAGTCAAGATTGTCAATGTTAGTCACACATTCCATAATCCAAGCAAGTCAAGATTGTCAATGTTAGTCACACATTCCATAATCCAAGCAAGTCAAGATTGTCAATGTTAGTCACACATTCCATAATCCAAAGCAAGTCAAGCTTGTCAATGTTAGTCACACATTCCATAATCCAAGCAAGTCAAGATTGTCAATGTTAGTCACACATTCCATAATCCAAGCAAGTCAAGATTGTCAATGTTAGTCACACATTCCATAATCCAAGCAAGTCAAGATTGTCAATGTTAGTCACACATTCCATAATCCAAGCAAGTCAAGCTTGTCAATGTTAGTCACACATTCCATAATCCAAGCAAGTCAAGATTGTCAATGTTAGTCACACATTCCATAATCCAAGCAAGTCAAGATTGTCAATGTTAGTCACACATTCCATAATCCAAAGCAAGTCAAACTTGTCAATGTTAGTCACACATTCCATAATCCAAGCAAGTCAAGCTTGTCAATGTTAGTCACACATTCCATAATCCAAGCAAGTCAAGATTGTCAATGTTAGTCACACATTCCATAATCCAAGCAAGTCAAGATTGTCAATGTTAGTCACACATTCCATAATCTAAACATGTCAAACTTGTCAATTTTAGTCACACATTCCATAATCCAAACATGTCAAACTTGTCAATGTTAGTCACACATTACATAATCCAAACATGTCAAGCTTGTCAATGTTGGTCACACATTCCATAATCCAAACATGTCAAGCTTGTCAATGTTGGTCACACATTCCATAATCCAAGCATGTCATACTTGTCAATGTTGGTCACACATTCCATAATCCAAACATGTCAAGCTTGTCAATGTTGGTCACACATTCCATAATCCAAACATGTCAAGCTTATCAATGTTAGTCAGACATTCCATAATCCAAACATGTCAAACTTGTCAATGTTGGTCACACATTCCATAATCCAAACATGTCAAGATTGTCAATGATAGTCGCACATTCCATAATCCAAGCATGTCAAACTTGTCATTGTTAGTCACACATTTAATTACTCAAGCAAGTCAAGATTGTCAATGTTAGTCACACATTCCATAATCCAAACATGTCAAACTTGTCAATGTTAGTCACACATTCCATAATCCAAACATGTCAAACTCGTCAATGTTAGTCACACATTCCATAATCCAAACATGTCAAGCTTGTCAATATTAGTCACACATTCCATAATCCAAGCATGTCAAACTTGTCAATGTTAGTCACACATTTAATTATTTAAGCAAGTCAAGCTTGTCAATGTTAGTCACACATTCCATAATCCAAACATGTCAAACTTGTCAATGTTGGTCAGACATTCCATAATCCAAGCATGTCAAACTTGTCAATGTTAGTCACGCATTCCATAATCCAAACATGTCAAACTTGTCAATGTTAGTCACACATTCCATAATCCAAACATGTCAAACTTGTCAATGTTAGTCACACATTCCATGAACCAAACATGTCAAGCTTGTCAATGTTAGTCACACATTCCATAATCCAAGCATGTCAAACTTGTCAATGTTAGTCACACATTTAATTATTTAAGCAAGTCAAGCTTGTCAATGTTAGTCACACATTCCATAATCCAAACATGTCAAACTTGTCAATGTTGGTCAGACATTCCATAATCCAAGCATGTCAAACTTGTCAATGTTAGTCACACATTCCATAATCCAAGCATGTTAAGCTTGGCAATGTTAGTCACACATTCCATAATCCAAGCAAGTCAAGATTGTCAATGTTAGTCACACATTCCATAATCCAAGCATGTCAAACTTGTCAATGTTGGTCACACATTCCATAATCCAAACATGTCAAGCTTGTCAATTTTGGTCACACATTCCATAATCCAAACATGTCAAGCTTGTCAATGATAGTCAGACATTCCATAATCCAAACATGTCAAACTTGTCAATGTTAGTCGCACATTCCATAATCCAAACATGTCAAACTTGTCAATGTTGGTCACACATTCCATAATCCAAACATGTCAAGATTGTCAATGATAGTCGCACATTCCATAATCCAAGCATGTCAAACTTGTCAATGTTAGTCACACATTTAATTATTCAAGCAAGTCAAGATTGTCAATGTTAGTCACACATTCCATAATCCAAACATGTCAAACTTGTCAATGTTAGTCACACATTCCATAATCCAACCATGTCAAACTTGTAAATGTTAGTCACACATTCCATAATCCAAACATGACAAGCTTGTCAATGTTGGTCACACATTCCATAATCCAAACATGTCAAACTTGTCAATGTTAGTCACACATTCCATAATCCAAACATGTGAAGCTTGTCAATGTTAGTCACACATTTTTTAATAAAAGCATATCAAACTTGTCAATGTTGGTCACACATTCATAATCCAAGCATGTCAAACTTGTCAATGTTGGTCACACATTCCATAATCCAAACATGTCAAGCTTGTCAATAGTGGTCACACATTCCATAATCCAAACATGTCAAGCTTGTCAATGTTAGTCAGACATTCCATAATCCAATCATGTCAAACTTGTCAATGTTAGTCGCACATTCCATAATCAAAACATGTCTAACTTGTCAATGTTGGTCACACATTCCATAATCCAAACATGTCAAGATTGTCAATGTTAGTCACACATTCCATAATCCAAGCATGTCAAACTTGTCAATGTTAGTCACACATTTAATTATTCAAGCAAGTCAAGCTTGTCAATGTTAGTCACAAATTACATAATCCAAACATGTCAAACTTGTCAATGTAAGTCACACATTCCATAATCCAAGCATGTCAAGCTTGTCAATGTTAGTCACACATTCCATAATCCAAGCATGTTAAGCTTGTCAATGTTAGTCACACATTCCATAATCCAAGCAAGTCAAGATTGTCAATGTTAGTCACACATTCCATAATCCAAACATGTCAAGCTTGTCAATGTTGGTCACATATTACATAATCCAAACATGTCAAGCTTGTCAATGTTGGTCAGACATTCCATAATCCAAGCATGTCAAACTTGTCAATGTTAGTCACACATTCCATAATACAAGCATGTCACGCTTGTCAATGTTAGTCACACATTCCATAATCCAAGCATGTCACGCTTGTCAATGTTAGTCACACATTCCATAATCCAAGCATGTCAAACTTGTCAATGTTAGTCACACATTCCATAATCCAAGCATGTCAAACTTGTCAATGTTAGTCACACATTCCATAATCCAAACATGTCAAACTTGTCAATGTTAGTCACACATTCCATAATCCAAACATGTCAAACTTGTCAATGTTAGTCACACATTCCATAATCCAAACATGTCAAGCTTGTCAATATTAGTCACACATTCCATAATCCAAGCATGTCAAACTTGTCAATGTTAGTCACACATTTAATTATTTAAGCAAGTCAAGCTTGTCAATGTTAGTCACACATTCCATAATCCAAACATGTCAAACTTGTCAATGTTGGTCAGACATTCCATAATCCAAGCATGTCAAACTTGTCAATGTTAGTCACGCATTCCATAATCCAAACATGTCAAACTTGTCAATGTTAGTCACACATTCCATAATCCAAACTTGTCAATGTTAGTCACACATTCCATGAACCAAACATGTCAAGCTTGTCAATGTTAGTCACACATTCCATAATCCAAGCATGTCAAACTTGTCAATGTTAGTCACATATTTAATTATTTAAGCAAGTCAAGCTTGTCAATGTTAGTCACACATTCCATAATCCAAACATGTCAAACTTGTCAATGTTGGTCAGACATTCCATAATCCAAGCATGTCAAACTTGTCAATGTTAGTCACACATTCCATAATCCAAGCATGTTAAGCTTGTCAATGTTAGTCACACATTCCATAATCCAAGCAAGTCAAGATTGTCAATGTTAGTCACACATTCCATAATCCAAACATGTCAAGCTTGTCAATGTTGGTCACACATTACATAATCCAAGCATGTCAAGCTTGTCAATTTTGGTCAGACATTCCATAATCCAAGCATGTCAAACTTGTCAATGTTAGTCACACATTCCATAATCCAAACATGTCAAACTTGTCAATGTTAGTCACACATTCCATAATCCAAACATGTCAAGCTTGTCAATATTAGTCACACATTCCATAATCCAAGCATGTCAAACTTGTCAATGTTAGTCACACATTCCATAATCCAAGCATGTCAAACTTGTCAATGTTAGTCACACATTCCATAATCCAAACATGTCAAACTTGTCAATATTAGTCACACATTCCATAATCCAAACATGTCAAACTTGTCAATGTTAGTCACACATTCCATAATCTAAACATGTCAAGCTTGTCAATATTAGTCACACATTCCATAATCCAAGCATGTCAAACTTGTCAATGTTAGTCACACATTTAATTATTTAAGCAAGTCAAGCTTGTCAATGTTAGTCACACATTCCATAATCCAAACATGTCAAACTTGTCAATGTTGGTCAGACATTCCATAATCCAAGCATGTCAAACTTGTCAATGTTAGTCACACATTCCATAATCCAAGCATGTCAAACTTGTCAATGTTAGTCACACATTCCATAATCCAAGCATGTCAAACTTGTCAATGTTAGTCACACCTTCAATAATCGAAGTATGTAAAAGCTTCTAAACGATGTTTTATTTAATTTAATTCAGTTTACATTTATTTACTTAATTTCTGGTTATAGTTAAGGCGATTTATCATAAGGGATTAAACAATAATTTAAGAGCTGCATACGAAAGGGGTGAATATCAAGAATCAATTTAGATGTACAGTACTTACATTTTGACATCTACCAGACAAACAGGAAAACCGTAGAAAGTGAAAATGGTTGTCGGAATAAAGAAGGAAGAAAGACGTCCAAAGTAAAATGTGTATCAAAAAAGGATAGATGCAATAAAATAAGGATATATGGAAGAGAATAAGGGTGGATGGGAGAAAATATGGGTGGATGGAAGAGAATAAGGGTGGATGGGAGAGAATAAGGGTAGATGGGAGAGAATAAGGGTAGATGGGAGAGAATAAGGGTAGATGGGAGAGAATAAGGGTGGATGGAAGAGAATAAGGGTGGATGGGAGAGAATAAGGGTAGATGGGAGAGAATAAGGGTAGATGGGAGAGAATAAGGGTGGATGGAAGAGAATAAGGGTGGATGGGAGAGAATAAGGGTAGATAGAGGAATATATGAATGTTTAAGTAAAGATTTTATTGCGTTTCAAGGTGGGCATTTGGTTTATATGAACAGATCGTGTGACGTAATGGGTCAAGGAAATATCAGCATTACTTGGAATAATTCATGGAAAAACCAGTTATTAAACAATTTCATCATGTGGCGGCATCAGATATTTAAATCGGTGGGGATGTTACTAAAACGGTTGCGAAGAACTGCTGTAAAAAGTTCATACTACCCAATAGTGTAAATAGATCATACTCCACAATTAGTGTAAACAGATCCTATTCCACAATTAGTGTAAACAGATCCTATTCCACAATTAGTGTAAACAGATCCTATTCCACAATTAGTGTAAATAGATCATACTCCACAATTAGTGTAAACAGATCATACTCCACAATTAGTGTAAACAGATCATACTCCACAATTAGTGTAAACAGATCATATTCCACAATTTGTGTAAACAGATCATACTCCACAATTAGTGTAAATAGATCAAACTCAACAATTAGTGTAAACAGATCATATTCCACAATGAGTGTAAACAGATCATACTCCACAATTAGTGTAAACAGATCATACTCCACATTTAGTGTAAACAGATCATACTCCACAATTAGTGTAAACAGATCATACTCCACATTTAGTCTAAACAGATCCCATTCCACAATTAGTGTTAACAGATCATACTCCACAATTAGTGTAAATAGATCATACTCCACAATTAGTGTAAACAGATCATACTCCACATTTAGTCTAAACAGATCATACTCCACAATTAGTGTAAACAGATCATACTCCACATTTAGTGTAAACAGATCCCATTCCACAATTAGTCTAAACAGATCATACTCCACATTTAGTGTAAACAGATCATACTCCACAATTAGTGTAAACAGATCATACTCCACAATTTGTGTAAACAGATCCCATTCCACAATTTGTGTAAACAGATCATACTCCACATTTAGTCTAAACAGATCATACTCCACAATTAGTGTAAACAGATCATACTCCACATTTAGTGTAAACAGATCCCATTCCACAATTAGTGTAAACAGATCATACTCCACAATTAGTGTAAACAGATCATACTCCACATTTAGTGTAAACAGATCCCATTCCACAATTTGTGTAAACAGATCCCATTCCACAATTTGTGTAAACAGATCATACTCCACATTTAGTCTAAACAGATCATACTCCACAATTAGTGTAAACAGATCATACTCCACATTTAGTGTAAACAGATCATACTCCACAATTATTGTAAACAGATCATACTCCACAATTAGTGTAAACAGATCATATTCCACAATTAGTGTAAACAGATCATATTCCACAATTAGTGTAAACAGATCATATTCCACAATTAGTGTAAACAGATCATATTCCACAATTAGTGTAAACAGATCATATTCCACAATTAGTGTAAACAGATCATATTCCACAATTAGTGTAAATAGATCATACTCCACAATTAGTGTAAACAGATCATATTCCACAATTAGTGTAAACAGATCCCATTCCACAATTAGTGTAAATAGATCATGTTCCACAATTAGTGTAAACAGATCATACTCCACAATTAGTGTAAACAGATCATACTCCACAATTAGTGTAAACAGATCATATTCCACAATTAGTGTAAACAGATCATACTCCACAATTAGTGTAAATAGATCATACTCCACATTTAGTCTAAACAGATCATACTCCACAATTAGTGTAAATAGATCGTACTCCACAATTAGTGTAAACAGATCATACTCCAAAATTAGTGTAAACAGATCATACTCCACAATTAGTGTAAACAGACAATACTCTCAAACCAGTGTATAACCTTTCAATAAAATGTTCGTTAGAAGTGAGCATAAAGAAAATTAGGAATTCTTTGTACGAACAACACGTTTTGTCGTGAAGTTCGCATATAGAAAATTGTTAGACAGAGCGAGTTCAAAGGTCAGATACAACAATTATAGAAGTAGGCGTGGCCTGCCATTGATCAATGTCATACAGCCTGTTGTTAGCCGAAGGAAACAGCCGCTGTATTAAGAACATTGAACAGTCTGACACATTGCGTTCAGCTATATCGAAATTCGCATTAAAAAAAACCCAACCAGATTGGTTGACAAATGCATTTTAAGACCTCCTATAAGTATAAAAACTGCAGTCGTCAGACAATATTTCACTCAAACTGCTAGCCGTGAAACTAAGGGGGGGGGAAATGAGAACTTTGATGATTTCAAGTTTTGCCTTTTTTGCTCTTGTTGGTGCAGCAAAAGGTGCAGCCATGTATGGAATGGGTAAGTGACTTAGTAGCAGAGAACTGTACCGTACATAACAACAGGAACCGTCAGTGTCAAGTCTGGAGTGGCCATTGGTCAAACTAGGCAAGTGCTTAGGGCACCACGACATTAAGTACGGTGCTATGGGAGAGTGGGTAGACGTGGTTCTCATTTGTGGCCGTCCAATACTAGAACCGTGGCCGTCCAATACTACAACCATGTACACACAGGCGTAGGGAAGGGGGGGGGGCAAGGCGGGCATTTGCCCCCCCCCCTACATTTGACAAAACAAATGTCATAAAAATGTCATAAAGTTGTTACAATAAAACTGAACTAAATTTCCTGATAGTTTATTACATGGAAGACAGTTTACATTTATCAAACATAAAAAAGAATTATATCTGCAAGTATAACTGATTACATTACTGATTGTTCTAAATATTCTAGTTGTTTAACAATATCTGTAACATTTTCAGCAAAAATCCGCAAACTTTTATATTTATGTGACCATCTAGTTTCACATAGCAAAGGAACATTTAGAATAAGTTTTCTTTGCTGATTACTTTCTCGGAAAAACACTATAATTTACTTAATTGTTTCTATTCTGTTTCGTACAACATTCACATTATTTAAATCGTTCACAGCAAGATTCAGTTTATTTGAACTGCAATGTACAAGTGCTGCTTTTAGGTATTTTTTTAAAATTATTGCTTGGACTCCTCCTTCTTTACCTGCCATTGTAGAACATCCGTAGTATCCTTGACCAACAAGCTTTGTCATATTTAATTGGAATATATCCCATGAATTCTTCTGTGACCATCATTTTCCCATTTTGTTCTTTGACAAATCTAACACCAAATGACATCTGCTCATTGCCTGAAATGTCATTTTTCTCGTCGGCAAGTATAGAAAATGCAACTGAATTATTTGCTTCATCAACAATGTCTTCACGCAAGAGAGACCCACAAATTTCTATTATAGTGTTTTGCGTAGTTGCCGAGATACACTCAGCGGTTACCCGTCAAAATGGCCCCAGACAAAACGGCCCGGACATAACGGCCTCGGTCATAACGGCCCCAGACAAATTGTTGACATTTTTTAACAAAAACATATATATTTTGTTTTGTTGCATTTTAAGCTTTCGTCAACTTTTTCACCCTTAAAAAAGTGGTAAAATTGTAATATTATTTCTTGTGATGTTATTATATTGTTTCTTGTCAACAAACAACCGTTATTGGTAACTTTTCGCGTAAAGGCTACTAAATTCACTTTTGTGGTGTTATTATTATTGTTTATTGTTAGCTAAACCTGACACTGAATAGGTGAGTAAAAATACGAATATATTTGATTGTAAATTTTACTATTAGTCCATCTATGAGTCCAGGGCCGTTTTGTCGGGGCCGTTATGTCGGAGCCCAATTGTCGGGGCCATTTTGTCGGTGAACCATACTCAGCCAGTGGCGTAGCTAGAACTTTTGCCGCCCTGGGCGGTCTCCGATTTGCCGCCCTTTTTAGGGGCCGACCATAAATGACGTCACGAACCTGGGGGGGGGGAGTCACATACGTTCGTGACGATGTGTGACGAGGGGGGTGTTTAAGAAATGTGACGTCACGTCAAAACGCGCAACTTTAAATAAATTTCCACTTTTCTTAAATGGCAAAAATTTAATCTGAAACATGCTCATATTCAAACGAAAATACGGCTTTTATTGTGGTGGTGGTCAAAGCTTTGTGACGTCTTATTGAAGAAGGGGACTGAGTTTTTGTGACGACGTGTGACGAGGAGGAAAAGGGGGGGGGGAATCAGCCAAAATAGCGTGCTTCCTTTATGGACGGCCACTTAGTCGATTATATTATGGTTTTTAAAATAAAATATTTTAAAAATCTTTTTTTAAAAAGGACACGCTTTTATTTACATATTTACATATAGAAAGTGCACTAAAAAGAAGAAAATAAAAAATTTCAATCCGTAAACCTATCGACTGCACATAAAAGCGTTTATTAACGGAGAAATGTGAATATTTACATATTCTTGTCATAAATCTTAATAATTATCCATAAAATAGACGAATTCAAATTATTTACACATTACTATTAATTTAATTGGATATGCGTAACATGCTTAATGAATAACACACATTATTTGTGCTACTTTAATGCAATAAAACAAAATAAATTTAATTTTTAATAATTTACCTTACAATAATTTACTGAAAACTGAAGCAGTAATATAAATTACTACTAGCAAGTTAAAAACAATATTTAAACCACCATGCCTTGTATGTACTTGTTCGCGCATCATTCAGCGAATGTCGAAATTCCACGCAAAAACTGTCGTGGCGATACTAATAGCACACATTATTCGGCCCGGCCGTGTTGAGTTTTTTTGGGTAGTTTTCTTATCTTATAAACGTTTCATCTGTGACTTATACCGCTTAGTTTTCCAACCAAATGGATACGTTTTTTGAGGTATTTAAAATTTTTGAACGGTTTTGCGTTAGCTATAATATCCACTATGTAATCAAACAAATGTTGTGCGAATCCGTTAATTAAGATTCGAGATTACGAATATTTTTGTTTCACCTTGGTTTTCCCCCTTCAAAAGAAAAAGGGCGGTTGTCGGAAATGTTTGTACTTTTCAAATGCCCACAAATGCCGCCCCTAAATGAGTGCCGCCCGGGGCGGACCGCCCCCACCGCCCCCCCTAGCTACGCCACTGTACTCAGCACTACTAGAACCAATTGACAAACGATTACCAAGAACTTCATCTCCAGATTCAACACGAAACTCTAACAGTTCATACAAATTACCAGAATTTGATTCCGTTCCACGAAGTGCTAAAACATGCATGCAGCAAAAGAGGATTGTAGAAATGATGGGACTCAGTTCATTGCGATTTTCTTGAATTTGTCTTCTAAATGATGAGTCCAACTGCTCATCTATAGAAACTGCTTTGGCTTCCAATAAAGCAAATAAAATTGCTTGCATCTTCATGAGAGCATTTGTTCCATAATGTGATTTGCAGGTTGTTACGTGCATCTTCGTTGAAATCTTTATATTTTGTACATGGTTTGATGACTAATACCCACTGAACTCATAGAATTAATTTTTGCAGAAACAACACGCAATATTTGCAAAAGGGCACCTATTAACATTTGCGAGTATACAAACCACGGTGAATAGTCTGATAACCATGCATATCTAAAAACTAAAAACTCTGTTTCCCTCACTGTCAGCTCTAAAATCATAAATTTTTATCAAGGGTCCAACAATCACGAATCAGCTGCAATTTCAACTTATTTGAAAGGTCGTATGTCCAGACATACCTTCCAATATCCAATTTAGGAAATGAATAAGTGTCAGTGACAATCAAATTAGGAACAGTTGCTTCAGTTGTGTCTGGCTGTTGAACGTGTACTGTTGTCCTCAATGCCAATGATAAGTCAGATGCTGCAGACGCCCCAAAATATTCTAATAACGGCATTTCGGAATCCCGCGATTGGTCTACTTTTCGATTTTTTTTAGCCTGTAAAAAAATTTCTGATATCCATCCTTGGGTAATCTGCAGTTTCTACACGTATATTATTTCACAGCAAAATTCAATTTTCTCGTGATAACTTAAGTTTTTAATTTATTAAATGCATTAATAAATGTTGTATTTTAGCTATTACATCACTAATTTGTAAGTCTTATTAATTTCTAAGGCTTTTTTCGACCCTTATTTTATACTGAACTTGAATTTAATTGAAAATTGTACCTGTTTTGCATTGTAAGTTAAATTTAAAAAGTGGGTTTTTTTTGCCCTCCCCCTGGAAAAATTCCTGGCGACGCCCATGCATGTACGTCCAATACTAGAACCGTGGCCGTCCAATACTAGAACCGTGGCCGTCCAACACTATAACCGTGGCCGTCCAATACTTCCTGCTCCTCTGCCAAGTATGCAATAGATCCCTTGTGATATGATCTTTCTCATGACATTGCCTAACCAGTAAATGCGCATCTTGCTAAAATGTAAGAATATGCCACACGTTTAGGCAGCTCCAGGGCAAGTGTTTGAGTTACTTTGTCATGCTAGCGAGTAGTTAAACTCTATTTAGATTTCAGTAGTGATCGGTGTAGCGTTTCCTCACATTACTTGAATCTGTCGTATGAGGCCCTATGTGGTCCTATGAGGGCCTATGTGGTCCTATGAGGGCCTATGTGGTCCTATGAGGGCCTATGTGGTCCTATGAGGGCCTATGTGGTGCTATGAGGCCCTATGTGGTCCTTTGAGGGCCTATGTGGTCCTATGAGGGCCTATGTGGTGCTATGAGGCCCTATGTGGTCCTATGAGGGCCTATGTGGTCCTATGAGGCCCTATGTGGTCCTATGAGGGCCTATGTGGTCCTATGAGGGCCTATGTGGTCCTATGAGGGCCTATGTGGTGCTATGAGGCCCTATGTGGTCCTTTGAGGGCCTATGTGGTCCTATGAGGGCCTATGTGGTGCTATGAGGCCCTATGTGGTCCTATGAGGCCCTATGTGGTCCTATGAGGGCCTATGTGGTCTATGAGGCCCTATGTTGTGCTATGAGGCCCTATGTGGTGCTATGAGGCCCTATGTGGTCCTTTGAGGGCCTATGTGGTCCTTTGAGGGCCTATGTGGTCCTATGAGGCCCTATGTGGTGCTATGAGGCCCTATGTGGTGCTATGAGGCCCTATGTGGTGCTATGAGGCCCTATGTGGTGCTATGAGGCCCTATGTGGTGCTATGAGGCCCTATGTGGTGCTATGAGGCCCTATGTGGTGCTATGAGGCCCTATGTGGTGCTATGAGGCCCTATGTGGTGCTATGAGGCCCTATGTGGTGCTATGAGGCCCTATGTGGTCCTTTGAGGGCCTATGTGGTCCTATGAGGCCCTATGTGGTGCTATGAGGCCCTATGTGGTCCTATGAGGGCCTATGTGGTCATATGAGGCCCTATGTGGTGCTATGAGGCCCTATGTGGTCCTTTGAGGGCCTATGTGGTCCTATGAGGCCCTATGTGGTGCTATGAGGCCCTATGTGGTCCTATGAGGCCCTATGTGGTGCTATGAGGCCCTATGTGGTCCTTTGAGGGCCTATGTGGTCCTATGAGGCCCTATGTGGTGCTATGAGGCCCTATGTGGTCCTATGAGGGCCTATGTGGTCATATGAGGCCCTATGTGGTGCTATGAGGCCCTATGTGGTGCTATGAGGCCCTATGTGGTGCTATGAGGCCCTATGTGGTGCTATGAGGCCCTATGTGGTGCTATGAGGCCCTATGTGGTGCTATGAGGCCCTATGTGGTGCTATGAGGCCATATGTGGTCCTATGAGGGCCTATGTGGTGCTATGAGGCCCTATGTGGTGCTATGAGGCCCTATGTGGTCCTATGAGGGCCTATGTGGTCCTATGAGGCCCTATGTGGTGCTATGAGGCCCTATGTGGTGCTATGAGGCCCTATGTGGTGCTATGAGGCCCTATGTGGTGCTATGAGGCCCTATGTGGTGCTATGAGGCCATATGTGCTGCTATGAGGCCCTATGTGGTGCTATGAGGCCCTATGTGGTGCTATGAGGCCCTATGTGGTGCTATGAGGCCCTATGTGGTCCTATGAGGGCCTATGTGGTCCTATGAGGCCCTATGTGGTGCTATGAGGCCCTATGTGGTGCTATGAGGCCCTATGTGGTGCTATGAGGCCATATGTGCTGCTATGAGGCCCTATGTGGTGCTATGAGGCCCTAAGTGGTGCTATGAGGCCCTATGTGGTGCTATGAGGCCCTATGTGGTGCTATGAGGCCCTATGTGGTCCTATGAGGGCCTATGTGGTCCTATGAGGCTCTATGTGGTGCTATGAGGCCATATGTGGTGCTATGAGGCCCTATGTGGTGCTATGAGGCCCTATATGGTTCTATGAGGGCCTATGTGGTCCTATGAGGCCCTATGTGGTACAATGAGGCCCTATGTGGTCCTATCAGGCCCTATGTGGTCATATGAGTGCGTACTAAACAAAACGTTTTGAGAGTCATTCATTGCTGTAAAGATAGGGTTATTTTGAGGGCTGGGGTTTAATAACGTGGGACAGTTAGCTACTGATATCAACCTTCCACTACTGATATTACGTCATATAACACATGACGTCATATAACACATTACGTCATATAAAACAGCATTCTTTGTTTCGCATAGTTGAAGAAACAATTATGTTGTTATAGTTTCCATATAATATAACTACCTGGGCAGGTCTAATCCAACTGAAAGAAACTTTCTTGTCAGATAAGGTTATTAACATTTTCTTGTCAGATAAGGTTATTAACATTTTCTTGTCTGATAAGGTTATTAACATTTTCTTGTCAGATAAGGTTATTAACATTTTCTTGTCAGATAAGGTTATTAACATTTTCTTGTCAGATAAGTTTATTATGTAACAATCTAGTTAACTGTGTACTTATATAACAATTTAGTTAACTTTGTACTTATATAACAATTTCGTTAACTTTGTACTTATATAACAATTTAGTTAACTTTGTACTTATATAACAATTTAGTTAACTTTGTACTTATATAACAATTTAGTTAACTTTGTACTTATATAACAATTTAGTTAACTTTGTACTTGTATAACTGTTTAGTTAACTTTGTACTTGTATAACAATGTAGTTAACTTTGTACTTATATAACAATTTAGTTAATTTTGTACTTATATTAAAAATTTAGTTAATTTTGTACTTGTATAACTATTTAGCTAAATTTGTACTTATATAACAATTTAGTTAACTTTCAATTATGAGACGAAGTTTAAATATTAAATACTTCCATCAGCATGCATCCAATTATTCTAGAAGGATCTTTGAAATCTACACCGCGAGTTCACGAGTTCCTGATTCTCTTGTTTTCAAGGGACCAAACTCTTCCTATCTGATTTGAAACTCATTTAGCAATATTTAAATAAGTGTTGGGCTGGCTGCAGTGGCGTAGCTAGAACTTTTGCCGCCTGGGGCGGTCTCCAATTTGCCGCCCTTTTTAGGGGCCGTCCATAAAAAATGACGTCACGCAACTGTGAAGTCACACGTTTGTGACCGATGTGTGACCGAAAGGGGGGGAGGGGAAGGGTGTTTAAGAAATGTGACGTCACGTCAAAACGCGCAACTTTTAATAAATTTCCACTTAAATATTTGATTACTGACACTTTATTTAATGAGAGTTTATGTAAAACGCGTGTTTACGATATTAGAATGCAGCCTTACACTAAAAGCATACTTAAATGGCAGAATTTAATTTGAAACATGCTCATTTTCAAACAGAAAATATGGCTTTGTGACGTCTTACTGAAGAAGGAGTCTAATTTTTTGTGACGAAGTGTGATGAGGGTGGAGGGGGTGATAAAATCAGCCAAAATAGTGTGACCTCATTTATGGACGGCCACTTTGTCGTTTATATTTCAGGTTTTTAAAAATTAATGAACATGAATAAATAATTGTAATTGAGACGAAGTAAAGGTGGGGAACATGTTTACCATAGCATGCCATATTTATGTAAGCAGTAATAAAAGAGATTATTTACATATAACTACACATTTATAAAAATACAAGATACTTTTTTTAAAGGCCACAAGAAAGTTACTGAGGTCACAGGTCATGAGACAAAACATATTCCAAATTTACATCCCCCAAAAAAACAATACCAATTACTATTTACTATTCTTTTATGTTTTATTTATAAATTAGGGATGTTAACGATTAATTTAAATTTAATATTTAACTTTTGAAAAATTAACGATTAATTAATCGTTAATTTCGATTAAAGCCCAACATTACAATTTATGATGTCATAAGTAACACTTATTAAACGTTCTTGTTGAAAATCTAAATAACACTGGAATGTCTCCTTTATATGTCATCGTTTAACCAACTAAGCAAAAGAAAAGTGTGTTGACATTATTTGGTTCAAGTGATAGGCGGGTCTAATTGACCATATATTAAACCATCTGAACAATCATTCACATGGAATGGTTTTGGCAAGGAATTATATTATCGGATATCGGTTTTCATTGAAGTTTCCACCATTGTAGAGGTTAATGGATTCAGGAATGTCATCTCCATTTTTTTAGCACAGTAATTCATCAGAAGAGCTGTCGTTATTTTCTGTATCTGAGTCAGACTCCATTACTGCCATTAGCTTAATACGCTTTTCATTTGGTTTGATAAGTAGTCGAAGTATTAGAACCATGGTAGGCAAACTTTATCAACATTTTGAACATTCCCGTCAGTCAATAGTTTAAAAAACAAAATGTTCGTGTAATCGTCAGGAAATTTATTATTTATCGTCCGCTATTTTTATTATATTTTAATATTTTTTGTTTACTTTTTGACTTCCAATAATTTGCAAGTGATGTGTGTCAATTAATCGTTAAAAAATAATTTATTAAACGTTAAAATTTTTAACGATTAATCGATAAATTAATCACTAATTTCCGCAGCCCTATTATAAATAAATGATTTTTTTACAAAGAAATTGTATACATTAGCAGTGGCGTAACAACGGCTTGGCATTGGGGCAGTTGCCAAGGGCGCCGGCCTGCGCCAGTTCAAAAGGGCGCCGCTAAATTTCTAATTTTAAAATTTGTATTTAAATAAAAGGCCCCAAAAATAAATTAGCCAAGGGCGTCAAATAAACCCAGTTACGCCTCTGTACAATAGTATGTTAACATATTTATACATTTACTTTCCTAACTTTCATAATAGAAACATCGTGTATTACGCTATCAAGATTAAAATTATTTTTTAAAATCTTGTCCTATGGACAGTATTGCCAGATTTTGTTGTCTTAAATCGCTCATTGTGGAAAGAAAATAATTTTTATCAACTTCAGTTTGAAGAAGCTCCTTTCACAACTAGCGACACTGATAGCAATAGTTGAAAATATTCATAGCAAAATGACAATGTTGGGTACAGAATTTTCAAATCAATACTGTTGAATAAATTTTAATAGATCAATGGGGCCTTTTCCCTCGTTTTTCTAACATAATACCTCTTCTTGTAGTGTAGGTACAGCCATAAAAACATGGATCCTTTTTCTTTCCATATTGAACTGTCAATGTCAATAAAGTAATTTATCTGATGTTCAAATGCTTCATTTAGTAGGTTACATGCCAAGCCTCTGAGACGGTCGTACACCTGGTGACGTCTTGCCCGGCGCTTGATATAGCCGGGGAGGTGAGGGAGGCGGAAGAGTCCCATGTAAAGACAATGTTGTATGGCAATGCTCAACAGATGGAGCAGATTGCCCAGGTACTAGCCAAGGCCTTAAGAGATTAGTCTCAAGCCTACAGAATATGTGTTTAGTTTAGTAGGTTACATGGTATTATATACGAATATTTTCTTGCAAGGAAATGCAACTCATCAAAGCGTTCTTTTCTTTTCTTTTATAATTCCATCCATGGATAAAAACATTTCTCGTTGTACTCTAAAGATAGAAACACGTCTTCTGAATTTTCCCTACTCGTATTTTTCTCCTTCAGTTCAATTGATATATCCATCTCTTCAGAAATTGTTTGGCTGATATAACAATATTTTGTATTAGCACATCTCTTTGTTCCATGCAATGACTTTGCATTAATTTTTTTTAAATGACGGGTTCCCATAAATTAAGATAACATAGAAGAGAAAAAGATTGCATAGAATTGAGTAAAACTGAAGCTTCTGATCTCGTTTTCCTAGTTACTTCTTCAGATGTCAATTTTCCCAAGACGCTTGAAAGTTTAAAGTATGTCTTTTTCGAAATTATTATGCCTATTGTGGTGTTTATTAACAGAGAAATTTGAATCTTTACATATTCTTGTCATAAATCTTAATAATTTTCCATAAAATCGATGAATTCAAATTATTAATTATAATTATTTACACATTAATTTAATTGGACGGCAGTTGCAGAGAGTTGTGTAGTTCGCACTGTGTTGTGCGGTCAGACCGGTCAGGGCAGACCGGGGAGCTGCAGGGTTGCAGTAACACAGAGTTGAGTTTAACGTCGCCCAGAAGCGGTCGGGTCGGACCGAGGGGACTTAGAAACTTTGTGTATTTACGTAGATCTGAAGAGGACTTGAGCATGGGCCCAGGAGCGGTCAAGTCGGACCGGGGGCATGCTTGAGCATACAGCCAGTTATATATAGATGTATTTGATGTCAAGGCAAGACAGCCAGTTTGTACAGTTGTTTATAGCAGAATAAACATTGCATTGTTTACACAGACTTGTGTCATCTCTTGTGTGTTGTGTGTAGCGGAGAGCAAGGCACGATCCACTAAACATCGAGACCTAACAAGGTGTAAACAGCATTTTAATGAAAGACACAAATTATGCGTGCTACTTTAATGCAATAAAAACAAAATAAATTTAATTTTTAATAACTTACCTTACAATAATTTAATGAAAATTGAAACGGTAATATAAATTACTACTTGCAAGTTAAACACAATATTTGAACCACCATGCCTTGTATGTACTTGTTCGCGCATCATTCTGCGAAGTCGAAATTTCACGAAAAAAATGTCGTGGCGATATTAATAGCACACATTATTCGGCCCGGCCGTGTTGAGTTTTTTTGGGTAGTTTTCTTATAAACGTTTCATCTGTGACTTATACCGCTTAGTTTTCCAACCAAATGGATACGTTTTTGAGGTATTTAAAATTTTTGAACGGTTTTGCGTTAGCTATAATATCCACTATGTAATCAAACAAATGTTGTGCGAATCCGTTAATTAAGATTCGAGATTACGAATATTTTTGTTTCACCTTGGTTTTCCCCATTCAAAAGAAAAAGCACGGTTGTTGGAAATGGTTTTTACTTTTCAAATGCCCACAAATGCCGCCCCTAAATGAGTGCCGCCCGGGGCGGACCCGCCCCCACCGCCCCCCTAGCTACGCCACTGGCTGGCTGAGGTACAAATGATGAATTTTTGTCAACATGTTTTGAATTTTTGAATTTCCGGTAATTTCACATACTTATCTTATCTTATCTTATCTGTTTACAGACGCGTTCTTGACGAGTTCGATTAGTTGAATGAATCAATGTGTGAGTACATATCAATGATGATTTTAATTTTCTTTGAGACTTTAAGCTTTTATTATGGAGACTAAAATGAAACACTTCGAATGCCTCAGATAAATACCTGGGGAAAACCCGATTTTTGTATTACAAAACATGTGCTTACGGCAAAGACAATAATTCTTTACAAGTATTTTGATAAACTTGAATATAGAATATAGAACATACTCCAATCGGGTAGAGCAAATGAAATTCATAGTTGGCTTTTGAAAAAAGTAAAATTTGCATTAAGAAAAGTCTCTGTTCATTTCTCCGATACTAGTCTGGTAGAAATTGTTGAAATCTAAATGTAACTATAGAAAAATCTTATATCTTTTTATGACATCTTAATGCTTTTTACAAAATTTAAATGGAATTCGACCTGGAAAATTTCAAACATTTTAAAGAAGTTTAATGACCCCTTGAACCATCTGAGATCGACCTGGCCCACCCCACCTCTTAATCTTCCTGAAATGGTACAAATTCGCTGCCTGGTCAATTGCCTGATTTCTCGACTAGCCGTTATGACGTCATCGTCGTGATGATTGACCTCAACATGTAACTAGGCCCCACATACATTGTTCAACAGTCACAAATATTTAACTAAAATAACCTTCAGTAACCTTCCAATGACCTTCCAATGACCTAGGTGATTGCCCAGACAACCATGTTGACGGAGACTCGTGGGGACTGCCCGGATGTCAAGTTTGTGATTGTTACGATGGCTACTACGGTTGCTATGGGTAGGTTAGTACGTGTGTCCCTCAGTCTGCGTGCATGTGTGAGTGCATGTTTGTGTGAGACAATGTGTGTGTGAGACAATGTGTGTGTGAATGCATATGTGTGTGAATGCCTGTGTGTGTGTGTGAGTGCACGTGTGTGTGAGTGCATGTATGTGTGAGAATATGTGTGTGTGAGTGCATGTATATGTGAGTGCATGTGTGTGAGTGCATGTGTGTGAGTGCATGTGTGTACGAGTGCATGTGTATGTGTGAGTGCAAGTGTATGTGAGTGCGTGTGTGTGAGTGCATATGTGGGAGTGCATGTAAGTGTGAATGCATGTGTGTACATGTATGTGTGAGTGCATGTGTGTGTGAGTGCATTTGTGTGAATGCATGTGTGTGTGTGAATGCATGTATGTGTGAATGCATGTGTGATTCCATGTGTGTTTTAATGCATGTTTGCTCGAGTTTTAGTGTGTGTGGGTGTATTTTTGTGTGAGTGCATGTATGTGAGTGCATGCGTGTGTGTGTGTGCATGTGTATGTGTGCATGTGTGTTGGTGCATATGTGTGTGGATGCATGTGTGTGCATGTTTGTGTGAGTGCTTGTCGCTCACAGAGCTGAATTGGTTTGTGGTGCGCTTCTGGTCTTTGTTTTGGGTCTGGTACTTTTTTGTACTGTATACAAGCCCACTTCTTCTACTGCTCTACCAACAACTTCATCAACGACATCTGTCGCTGTGCCTACACCACCATCTACTGCTCTACCAACAACTTCATCAATGACATCTGTCGCTGTGCCTACACCACCATCTACTGCTCTACCAACAACTTCATCAACGACACCTGTCGCTGTGCCTACACCACCATCAGGCAGATCACCTCAATATCCGTCAATACTTAAAAATTATTATGTGCTCTTGTTCTTGCTCGTATTGATTATTGCAATTCTCTTCTGTCAGGTGTGCCAAACAATGCATTGAAAAACTTCAGAAAGTTCAAAATTTAGCTGATAGACTAGCTCTTAAGGGGGAAAAAAAAACAAAAAAAAACCTTATTACTCCGCTACTTTTCTCACGTCATTGGCTACCTTTACAAGGCCGAATTGATAATAAACTGTACGTTCTTTGTCACAACTTATGTTCTGACTTTTCTGGTGTGATGGCTTACCAATTACAATACTTAATCCCATAGATGTGGTGTCATGGCTTTCGAATACGACAGGAAAGAATGCTACCTCCAAGAAAACCCCGACAAGAGCTACCCCAAATGCTGCATGCCACTACTCAAGTGCAGAGGTGACGATGGATTTGATGAGTCACAACTACGACCAGAGGCGGATCAGGCCAGGGAGCCACCCTTCGTCATAGATTACATCAACCCCAGTGACGAGCCAGTCTACGTCCTGGACCCGGTATTCACCCAAGAACCAGTTCCCGTGACAGACGAGCAGTTATTCTTTGTGGACCCTCATCCTGATCCCATTGCCATGCACAAACCCCCTGCTCCTGAGACCGGTGTGGATCCAGTTTACACGGAAGAACCTGCTTCAGAGGAACCTGTTCCCAATGCTTCATAGGAACCTGTTCCCAATGTTCCAGAATAAAGTTGTATTTTGGATATAACAGCCAACACTCAATGAGATTGTAATAAATAAAATACTCGTAAATAAAAACAAACACAAATATTCCATTGTTTATTAGACTTTAAGTATTCTTAAGTTTACAGTTTTTTTTTAAATTCACCATATGTTTTAGCTTATTGACTCCATATTCTAGTTATTTCAAATAATTTGATAAAATGTCAACGTAATGTAAACTGATAAAAAACTTGATAAGGGGAAACTACTAATGTTATACGCTAAAGAACCAAATAAACGTCACTACTTGATTTCAACGTCGAGATTTTCCAAACGTTTGTGTCAGTCAAGAATGACAGTGTCAGTGTCGTTTCGTGACATTGACGAAATTTGATTTTATAGCTTTGATTTAAACCGACAAAAAAGACCCTAAAAATTTATTTGAAAAGAAACCCCATTAAAAATGAGAATTGGTTGATACCAGATCCTGTTAAATGAAAATACATTACAGTAATTAAATAATAAGTAAAATGTCAGTTACTGCTACAACACAAACTAATTTGTCTTGCTAAACACTTTCCTTCAAAAAAGATAATGTTAGTTTTCTTGTCAATTTTCACAATATTACTTCCCTTTGTCATTCACACTTGAAAGTCATTGTGGCAGAAGTCAGTGACCATTCAGTTAGTAGTTCAGCAGAGGCGTCGCTAGGGTTGGTGTCACCCGGTGCTGTACGTCATGGTGTCACCCCTTCACGACTGAAGGTTGCCGATTTTTACCCCACCCTCCCCCAGCGTCATAATTTGTCACAAAAACTTAGACCCCCACCCATTCTTTTACGATATGACGTCACAAAGCCTTGTCATCTCCAAAGCCATTCATTTACTCAGTAGCTAACGCATAAACTAATTTTTATATATCTTATATAAGCAAAAAAAGACATTAAGGGCCCCGGGGGCCCATTCAGTGAAAGATTTTAAGTTCAAACCCCCTGTTTATTTCAATTTGTATAATAATGGATACATGTGTCATTATTTGTCAAGATTGTTAATGACTGAATGGTGAATAAAATCTTAAACGTTTAAGAAATGTGAATTTTTGGGCCCCCAGCCCCAAAGGAATGGATATTAGCATTTTAGTGCCCTTTAGTATTTGAATATTGGCTATCAAATTGTCATATACAAAGTTTGGATAAGATCCAACAATTTACACAGTAGCTAGCACTTAAACTAATTTTATATAGCTCATGTAAACAACAAATGACATTATGGGCCCCCGGTGCCCCAAGAGTGTTAAATTTAGAAAACAAAGTTGCCAGTTACCATCCCAGGTGGGTACTCAACAGTCTCCAAAAATTTCAGGACAATCGGATGCATGGTTTAGTCAGCTATAAAGGACATGCACACACACACACACACACACACACACACACAGACATACTTTGATTTATATATAATAGATATAAGAAAAAAAAGACATTTAGGGCACTGGGCCCATTTGGTGATAGATGTAAATTTCAAAAACCTTTTCATTTAATCAAGTTTCCTCATAGATATATTCCTCAAGATCGTGAAAAATTGAATGGTGGAAAATACATTAAACATATACGAAGAAAAGACCCCGAAGGAATGGACATTTGAAGTTATGTGCCCTAAAGTATTTTAATATGGGCTACCAAGTTCTTGCATTCAAATTTTGGTTTAGATCCATTCATTTACTCAGTAGCTAACGCATAAACTAATTTTTATATATCTTATATAAGCAAAAAAGACATTAAGGGCCCCCAGCCCCAAAGGAATGACTATTTGCAGTTCAGTGCTCTATAGTATATTAATATTGGCTATCAAGTTGTCATATACAAAGTTTGGTTAAGATCCAACAATTTACACAGTAGCTAGCGCTTAAACTAATTTTTATACAGCTCATATAAGCAAAAAATGACATTATGGGCCCCCGGTGCCCCATGAGTGTTACATTTAGAAAACAAAGTTGCCAGTTACCATCCCGGGTAGGTACTTAACAGTCTCCAAAAATTTCATGACGATCGGATGAATGGTTTAGTCAGCTATAAAGGACATGCACACACACACACAGACATACTTTGATTTTTATATATATAGATATAAATACTAGTGTATTACCCGTCAAAAATGACGGAAGTTTTCAAAATGGATATATTTCAGTTTTTGAAATTGTCCCTTTTGCCTGAAAGCCGCATAGTAAATAATCAGAAAATGTAGAGACCAAGAGAGAAAAATTAAATATCTTTTCCATATTGAACAATTTTCTGCGGGCGTTTGAAAATAGCGTTTTAATTTTTATTTTTTTATTTATTTTTTTAATATTTTTTTTTCAGCGCTATTTTTTTAGCGGTGCACTTTCTAATATCTAGCGTTACGAACGGACATAGCAGAGTATATATTTTGATTATATATACGAATTTATGTGCTATGAGAAAATCTCCAAGCTTAGGCTTCGCGTTATATAAGTTTGCATGAATAATAAATAATATAAAAGCCCAAGTCACTCCCTGTTGCGAAGGATGTGGAATGTGGAACTCTGAGGAACGATGTACAACAGTCTATAGCAGTTGAAAAATCGTGTGTTGATTAGCACTGTAAAAATATTTAATATGACGTCATTGTTTGATCTTATATTTTAAAATACAAGGTGTGCATCGGTGCGCATGATGATTATAAATTAAAGATGTAAAATACTTTGTGTAAATTCCAGGAAGTTTAATATTTCGTATTTATCAAACAAGGATAAGTTACTTGGGCTTTTGACAAAAAACAAAGTGTGCGCCGTAGGCGCCCTACAACCCCTATTATTAAATACTTTGCGTACATTTCAGAAAGTTTAATATTTCGTATTTAACAAAAAAGGACAAGTTAGTTGGGCTTTTGAAAAAGGTTGGCGCCATAGGCGCCCTAAAAAAAGTAGGCGCCGCAGGCGCCACGGTGCCCTGGCACAATCTAGTCATATATATATTTACGCTCAGTTATCGCTGACGCCTAACGCTAAGGGACATCACTCTGCCTTTAAAAAAATTTGTGTTGTAAACAGTGCTGATTGACTCAAATAGTTATTTTTTGGTGCAGTAATTTGGTTCGCTGATTTCTAAGATTAGTTAAAAAAATCGTGTGGTGATTAGCACTGTAAAAATTATTATATAAATACTTTGCTTAATTTTCAGGAATATTTCGTATATATCATACAAGGATAAGTTACTTGGGCTTTTGACATAAAAAATAAAAAAAATTAAAAAAAACTATTATAAAATACTTTTTGTACATTAAAGAAATTTTAATATTACGTATTTATCACACAAGGACAAGTTAGTTGGGCTTTTGAAAAAGGTGGGCGCCGTAGGCACCCTTAAAAAAAGGGGGGGGCGCGCCGCAGGCGCCACGGCGCCCCAGCACAATCTAGTTATGATATAATCATGATAATAGTAAATGCTTAGTGAATTACACACAGCAAAAGGTGATACTACAGCAGAGAAGTTTGAAGTTCGAAGTATTAAAAATATTGCTGAGGAGTCAGCTGGACGTTAACTTGCGGCATTGAAAAGTGCGCACCAAATAATTAGTGCACCAATATTACAGCACAGGGCCTTAAAAATAAATTATGTGACTATTCATTTTGAATGAAACGTAGTAAGCAAAGTTTGTCACAGGATAACATAAAAGATTAAATTATCAACTGTTAATCATATTTACAATTTATTATAAACGTGTTATTAATTCACATAAACATTTTTATTATTGTCAAGTCAGCACCTTTTCAAGATCTATTATGACTTGTCAGTTTATGCGCCCATCGGTCCATACATTATTACCTTTACATTATCAAAAACATGAAAATAAAAAATTGTACCTATTTACAAATATGAATAACAATGAACTATTTATTTTGCATGAAACCTTTGAAGTAAAGTTAATCACTGGATAAAAGAAAATATTACATTATCTTCAGGTAATCGTATATAAAATTTAATAAGCACGTTTTAGGAATTCTAATAAACGTTTTCATTATTGTCAAGTCAGCACTCTTTCCAGTTCTATATTAAAAGCAAAGATTTTTCATTCCAAATTAGTCTAAGACGCATTAAAATATTACATGTAAATAACAATAAAAAAAACTATTGTGGGGAGGAGTCCGATTTTTAAATATGTTATTTTTTTAAACATACAAATATGCAATCTCAAAGTGTATAAAAGAAAAACAAACGCTAAACTAAAGCATAAGTTGGCAAATTTCATTTGCAGTAATAAATAATGGCTTTGTAGTTCAAAACGCATCGAAACTTTGACAACCAAACGACAACCAATTGTAAATTTCATGAACAGAAAAACGAATGTTATATATTAATATAGAAAATTAAATTTATAATTAAGTACGTAATATTGACATCGACACATACACAAAAAATGGACATTTAATACAAAAAAAAATAATATTTATCAAATAAAACATGGCTCTTTTTAAATCCTTTATATTAACTCGTGGTGTCTGCGGCGGACCTTGCTTGCTTGCTTGCTTGCTTGCTTGCTTGTCGCCAAAACTTTTGATCGATTTTTAACCCACTTGCTCGCAAGATAGCGAGCTGAAATTTTGCAGGCAGTTTCGTACCGATGATAAAAACAATGTATCAAAATTTCAGATCGATCGCATGTACCGTAATTAAATTATTGATTTTTTAGATTATTTTATTTATTCCTATGTATCATGCTATTTTTTGAGATAGAGCGTCGCGGTGCGTATTATATTGAACAACCTTTCTGTCGCGCAATAAGGTGCGTATTTTATTGACAGCTCTTTTTATAAACATATTCCTGATCGGTGCGTATTATATTAAACATGTTTTACGACACAACTTCAATTTTGTATTTCTGGATGGTCTGGCGCTGCGTATTATAATGAACATTCTTTTAGTTACTTCTCGTACATAAAGGATTTATAGTCAAAAACTTGATTTTTTACGGGTTTTTCTTATTACTTCGTTCCCTTCACAAATTAATAAAAGCTCAAATAATGACGCAACGTCACAATATTTTATGGCTAGAAAGACATTTTGTTAATCTCGAACGCAACATATTTACTCCTATATTTTCGTTTTTTTATCGGGAGTTACCTCGCATAGCGTCACGGACAGACGTGACATTGCAAATTATATTGTTATATATATATATATATATATATATATATATATATATATATATATATATATATGTCATATCATATCATAATCATATCACTATTCATAATTTGCAATCTCTGTCACGTCTGTCTGTCATGCATGTCTGTCTGTCCGTGACGCTACTAATTTTAGAAAGCAGCGCACCAAATTACTGCACCAATGCATCAAAAGGTGTGCAAATTAAAGATGCGCTGTTAAGAAAGTATATGACGTCATTGTTTTAGCTCATATTTTAATTTTGGAAAAGAGAACAATGTAAAAAGAGTATTTGATTATGGTTAATTATAGAATCAAAAAACAAAGGATCGCCATAGGCGCCCTACAAGCCCTATTATAAAATACTTTGTGTAAATTTCAGAAATTTTCATATTTCGTATTTATCAAACAAGGACATGTTAGTTGGGCTTTTGAAAAAGGTCGGCGCCATAGGCGCCCTAAAAAAGTGCATTTTAAAAAAATAAATAGATTTCAGCTGAAAACTTCCGTCATTTTTGACTGGTGATACGCTAGTGTATATATATATATATATATATATATATATATATATATATATATATATATATATATATATATATATATATATATATATATATACATACATACTACATGTAATACTATTTCCCATTATATGTAATATTATTGCATATTACCTATCATCCTATTGCCTATTAGCTACTAGGGCTGTTTAATTTAAATTTAATCGTAAACTTTTGGAAAATTAACGATTAATCAATCGTAAATTTCGATTAAAGCCAAAAATTTAAATTGATGATGTCAAAAGTAACACTTATTAAACGTTCTTGTTGAAAATCTAAATAACACTGGAATGTATCCTTTATATGTCATCTTTAAACTAACTACGCAAAAAGACAAGTGTTTTGACATTATTTGGTTCAAGTGATGAGCGGGTCTAATTGACAATATCACCAGCCAAGCTGAACAATCATTCAAATGGAACTGAGGTAACTGGTATGCACAAAAGGTCGTTGCAAGGAATGTCATTATTGGATATCAGTTTTCATAAAGTTTCCACCACAGTAGAGGGTTAATGGATTCTGGAACTTTCATCTCCATTTTGTAACGCAGTAATTTATCAGAAGAGCTGTCGTCATTTTCTGTCTCTGAGTTCGACTCCATTACTGCCATTAGCTTAATACGCATTTCATTTGGTTTGATAAGTAGGTGAAGTGTTAAAACCTTGGTAGGCAAACTTTATCAACATTTTGAACATTCCCGTCTGTCAATAGTTTAAAATCAAAATGTTCGTGTAATCTTCAGAAAATTAGTTTTTATTTATCGGCCGCTATTTTACTTCTTGACTTCCAATAATTTGTAAATGATGGGTCGATTAATTGTTACAAAATAATTTAATCATTAAAATTTTTAAAGGATTAATCGAGGAATTTATCTTTAATTTCCGCAGCCCTACCTATTACCTGTAATATAATTTCCTATTACCTGTAGTAATATTGTAGAAAGGTATGTTATTTCTTTCATGTAAAGCGCTGTGAGCCCAGTTCCTTACTGGGATAGAGCACTATATAAATAATCAATTTATTTATTTATTGCCTCTTACCTCTAATATTAATACCTATTACCTGTAGGCTAATGTTATTGCCTAATACCTGTAATGTTATTGCCTAATACATGTAATGTTATTGCCTAATACCTTTAATGTTATTGCCTAATACATGTAATGTTATTGCCTAATATCTGTAATGTTATTGCCTAATACCTGTAATGTTATTGTCTAATACATGTAATGTTATTGCCTAATACCTGTAATGTTATTGCCTAATACCTGTAATGTTATTGCCTAATACCTGTAATGTTATTGCCTAATACCTGTAATGTTATTGCCTAATACCTGTAATGTTATTGCCTAATACCTGTAATGTTATTGCCTAATACATGTAATGTTATTGCCTAATACCTGTAATGTTATTGCCTAATAACTGTAATGTTATTGCCTAATACCTGTAATGTTATTGCCTAATACCTGTAATGTTATTGCCTAATACCTTTAATATATCGCATATTAACTGTAATAGTATTTAATATTACATGATACATAGCGGTTCTGCCCCATTCTGTTTACATTTACATCTTCTACATCCGGTCATCTAACAGACCTGACCCACGAAATGCCCATCGGGTCATCTGCCAGACCTGACCCACGAAATGCCCATCGGGTCATCTGCCAGACCTGACCCACCAAATGCCCATCGGGTCATCTGCCATACCTGACCCACCAAATGCCCATCGGGTCATCTGCCAGACCTGACCCACGAAATGCCCAACCGGTCATCTGCCAGACCTGACCCACGAAATGCCCATCCGGTCATCTGCCAGACCTGACCCACGAAATGCCCATCCGGTCATCTGCCAGACCTGACCCACCAAATGCCCATCCAGTCATCTGGCAGACCTGACCCACGAAATGCCCATCCGGTCATCTGCCAGACCTGACTTACGAAATGCCCATCCGGTCATCTGCCAGACCTGACCCACGAAATGCCCATCCGGTCATCTGGCAGACCTGACCTACGAAATGCCCATCCAGTCATCTGGCAGACCTGACCCACGAAATGCCCATCCAGTCATCTGCCAGACCTGACCCACGAAATGTCCAACCGGTCATCTGCCAGACCTGACCCACGAAATGCCCAACCGGTCATCTGCCAGACCTGACCCACGAAATGCCCAACCGGTCATCTGCCAGACCTGACCCACGAAATGCCCAACCGGTCATCTGCCAGACCTGACCCACGAAATGCCCAACCGGTCATCTGCCAGACCTGACCCACGAAATGCCCAACCGGTCATCTGCCAGACCTGACCCACGAAATGCCCAACCGGTCATCTGCCAGACCTGACCCACGAAATGCCCAACCGGTCATCTGCCAGACCTGACCCACGAAATGCCCATCCGGTCATCTGCCAACCTGACCCACCAAATGCCCAACCGGTCATCTGCCAACCTGACCCACCAAATGCCCAACCGGTCATCTGCCAACCTGACCCACCAAATGCCCATCGGGTCATCTGCCAACCTGACCCACCAAATGCCCATCCGGTCATCTGCCAGACCTGACCCACCAAATGCCCATCCGGTCATCTGCCAGATCTGACCCACCAAATGCCCAGGGAGAAATGAATCTGTCATAGTTTTGACATCTAAATTATTTCATTTTACAGCAGGGGCGTCCAAACTTTTTGCATGGCGACCATTTTCCTTGATATGCGGGGGTCGGATTAAAAAAATAAACAAATGACATAGGTTGAGAAGATATTGCTAAATTTTAATGTGAAGGGTGGAATTGAAATCTTGAATGCATTAAACAGGGGAGGTCAGGCTCAATGCCTCTGTATATACTCATTGAAGATTCTCTCTGAACAACTTATCTTGTTCCCTGTAGTGAAGGGAATGTGTGGTATTAGGCTGCATTTAAAACAGTTGCCTTTGAAAAAGTTGCAGCTTGTTCACAGAGGCCTTGATATGTGAATATAATTGGCTTACTACAGCATTGTGCCCTCGCAGATTTGTGTTAAGAACGTTTAGATTTCTCGTCAAATCAACTAAGAATTTAAAAAAATCTGCCAGCCAAGCAGTATCCGATAGTTCTGGAATTGGTTGTTCCTTATCTTCCATGAATTTCATTTTTAAGTGAGTAGAAGCGATGACGTGCAGTCCCCCGACTGAGCCATCTGATGACGTGCAGTCCCCCGACTGAGCCATCTGATGACGTGCAGTCCCCCGACTGAGCCATCTGATGACGTGCAGTCCCCCGACTGAGCCATCTGATGACGTGCAGTCCCCCGACTGAGCCATCTGATGACGTGCAGTCCCCCGACTGAGCCATCTGATGACGTGCAGTCCCCCGACTGAGCCATCTTACATCATTGTGACACACAACATCTCCGTCTTCTCTGAGGATGTCAAGAAGAAACTGCTGAAACGGCTGAAACTGGCTTTGAAGAAGGGGTTTAGAGCGTAAAGAATTGATAGCTTTTATCACATTAATGACATGATCACATCTAAGATGTTTGGCACAAAGAATTTGTTGGTTAATGATACAGTGAAGTTTAAAAGCTTTGCCCCCCTCTCCACCGACTTTGTTACAGACTAGTGTTGCTTGTGCACTTTGTTCACCAATCATGGCAGGAGCACCATCAGTAATAATTCCAGTTATTTTTTGTCCATGGTAGTTCAATGTTATTGACAGCAGAACAAACGGAAGCAAATAAATCATTTCCCCTTGTTTGGTCTTTAAGACTCCGAAGGTCAAGTAATTCTTCACTCACACACATGTCATCGTTAACTCCTCTAAAAAATAAAAAGTTGTTCAGTGTCAGGTGCATCAGCGCTTTCATCACAGCCTATCGAAAAAAAGTCAATTTTTACTGCGTTTGCCTCCAATTGTATCTGAACGTCAAATGAGATTTCTCCAATTAAGCGAGCCAAAGTGTTGCGTGACAGGCAAACATTGGCAAACTCCTGCTTTTTCTCGAAACAGATATTTTCAACAATTTTTATCAAGAATTGTTGTACAAACTGGCCATCAGTAAATGATTTGCTATGTTTTGTTAATAATGTATATAAATGACGTCATCGATTTTTACCGCATGACGTCAATGAACTTCGTAGACTTAACAACAGCAACAACTGCGATAAAAGGAAAATTGGACAACGACTGTTTTCATCACTGTTTGTTCTCTGAGTCACTTGGCAGGAAACTTCTGTCAGATGAGGACCTTTATAGCCCCAGGTGATGTCCAGGAAACTTCTGTCAGGTGAGGACCTTTATAGCCCCAGGTGATGTCCAGGAAACTTCTGTCAGATGAGGACCTTTATAGCCCCAGGTGATGTCCAGGAAACTTCTGTCAGATGAGGACCTTTATAGCCCCAGGTGATGTCCAGGAAACTTCTGTCAGGTGAGGACCTTTATAGCCCCAGGTGATGTCCAGGAAACTTCTGTCAGGTGAGGACCTTTATAGCCCCAGGTGATGTCCAGGAAACTTCTGTCAGATGAGGACCTTTATAGCCCCAGGTGATGTCCAGGAAACATCTGTCAGATGAGGACCTTTATAGCCCCAGATGGACTTACAGGGACAGATGTCTATAATAGCTGTAGCATTATTTCAAAATGTTGATTTTGTTTCAGACGATTTTCAGAGTGGATAATTGCAGTCGGTCTCCATGGAGACGGTCAACGACAGCCATGATGGATAATAATATACGAGTATGTGGGTCAAATTAACGACTTACATAATAATATACGAGTATGTGGGTCAAATGAACCGCTTACATAAAAAGGAAAAGACGAAAAACACGTCACGTTTTGTTTTCTTTTTAAATCCCTTATATTAACTCTCTCTCTCTCTCTCTCTCTCTCTGTCTCTCTCTCTCTGTGTCTGTCTCTCTCTCTCTGTCTGTCTGTCTCTCTCTCTCTCGTGGCCCGCGGAAAAACAAAAGTAAAAAATGACCCACTTTCTGTTATCATAAACTAAAGCAATAACAAGCAAACATAATCTATAGCAACAACAAACAAACATAAACTATAGCAATAACAAACAAACATAAACTATAGCAACAACAAACAAACATAAACTATAGCAACAACAAACAAACATAAACTCTAGCAACAACAAGCAAACATAAACTATAGCAACAACAAGCAAACATAAACTATAGCAACAACAAGCAAACAAAACTATAGCAACAACAAACAAACATAAACTATAACAACAACAAGCAAACATAAACTATAGCAACAACAAACAAACATAAACTATAGCAACAACAAGCAAACATAAACTATAGCAACAACAAGCAAACATAAACTATAGCAACAACAAACAAACATAAACTATAGCAACAACAAGCAAACAAACTATAGCAACAACAAACAAACATAAACTATAGCAACAACAAGCAAACATAAACTATAGCAACAACAAGCAAACATAAACTATAGCAACAACAAGCAAACATAAACTATAGCAACAACAAGCAAACATAAACTATAGCAACAACAAACAAACATAAACTATAGCAACAACAAGCAAACATAAACTATAGCAACAACAAACAAACATAAACTATAGCAACAACAAACAAACATAAACTATAGCAACAACAAACAAACATAAACTATAGCAACAACAAGCAAACATAAACTATAGCAACAACAAGCAAACATAAACTATAGCAACAACAAGCAAACATAAACTATAGCAACAACAAACAAACATAAACTATAGCAACAACAAACAAACATAAACTATAGCAACAACAAGCAAACATAAACTATAGCAACAACAAGCAAACATAAACTATAGCAACAACAAACAAACATAAACTATAGCAACAACAAGCAAACATAAACTATAGCAACAACAAGCAAACATAAACTATAGCAACAACAAACAAACATAAACTATAGCAACAACAAGCAAACATAAACTATAGCAACAACAAGCAAACATAAACTATAGCAACAACAAGCAAACATAAACTATAGCAACAACAAACAAACAAACATAAACTATAGCAACAACAAGCAAACATAAACTATAGCAACAAAAAGCAAACATAAACTATAGGAACAACAAACAAACATAAACTATAGCAACAACAAGCAAACATAAACTATAGCAACAACAAGCAAACATAAACTATAGCAACAACAAACAACCATAATCTATAGCAACAACAAGCAAACATAAACTATAGCAACAACAAGCAAACATAAATTATAGCAACAACAAGCAAACATAAACTATAGCAACAACAAACAAACAAACATAAACTATAGCAACAACAAAAAAACATAAACTATAGCAACAACAAGCAAACAAACATTAACTATAGCAACAACAAACAAACATAAACTATAGCAACAACAAACAAACATATTAAACTATAGCAACAACAAGCAAACATAAACTATACCAACAACAAACAAACATAAACTATAGCAACAACAAGCAAACAAACATAAACTATAGCAACAACAAACAAACATAAACTATAGCAACAACAAACAAACATAAACTATAGCAACAAAAAACAAACAAACATAAACTATAGCAACAACAAACAAACATAAACTATAGCAACAACAAACAAACATAAACCATAGCAACAACAAACAAACATAAATTATAGCAACAACAAACAAACAAACATAAACTATAGCAACAACAAGCAAACAAACATAAACTATAGCAACAACAAGCAAACATAAACTATAGCAACAACAAACACACATATTAAACTATAGCAACAACAAGCAAACAAACATAAACTATAGCAACAACAAGCAAACATAAACTATAGCAACAACAAACACACATATTAAACTATAGCAACAACAAGCAAACAAACATAAACTATAGCAACAACAAGCAAACATAAACTATAGCAACAACAAACACACATAAACTATAGCAACAACAAACAAACATAAACTATAGCAACAACAAACAAACAATAACTATAGCAACAACAAACAAACATAAACTATAGCAACAACAAAAAAACATAAACTCTAGCAACAACAAACAAACATAAACTATAGCAACAACAAGCAAACATAAACTATAGCAACAACAAGCAAACAAACTATAGCAACAACAAACAAACATAAACTATAACAACAACAAGCAAACATAAACTATAGCAACAACAAACAAACATAAACTATAGCAACAACAAGCAAACATAAAATATAGCAACAAGAAGCAAACATAAACTATAGCAACAACAAACAAACATAAACTATAGCAACAACAAGCAAACAAACTATAGCAACAACAAACAAACATAAACTATAACAACAACAAGCAAACATAAACTATAGCAACAACAAACAAACATAAACTATAGCAACAACAAGCAAACATAAAATATAGCAACAAGAAGCAAACATAAACTATAGCAACAACAAACAAACATAAACTAGAGCAACAACAAGCAAACAAACTATAGCAACAACAAACAAACATAAACTATAGCAACAACAAACAAACATAAACTATAGCAACAACAAACAAACATAAACTATAGCAACAACAAGCAAACATAAACTATAGCAACAACAAGCAAACATAAACTATAGCACCAACAAACAAACATAAACTATAGCAACAACAAACAAACATAAAATATAGCAACAACAACCAAACATAAACTATAGCATCAACAAGCAAACATAAACTATAGCAACAAGAAGCAAACATAAACTATAGCAATAACAAGCAAACATAAACTATAGCAACATCAAGCAAACATAAACTATAGCAACAAAAAGCAAACATAAACTATAGGAACAACAAACAAACATAAACTATAGCAACAACAAGCAAACATAAACTATAGCAACAACAAGCAAACATAAACTATAGCAACAACAAACAAACATAATCTATAGCAACAACAAGCAAACATAAACTATAGCAACAACAAGCAAACATAAATTATAGCAACAACAAGCAAACATAAACTATAGCAACAACAAACAAACAAACATAAACTATAGCAACAAAAAAAAACATAAACTATAGCAACAACAAGCAAACAAACATTAACTATAGCAACAACAAACAAACATAAACTATAGCAACAACAAACAAACATATTAAACTATAGCAACAACAAGCAAACATAAACTATACCAACAACAAACAAACATAAACTATAGCAACAACAAGCAAACAAACATAAACTATAGCAACAACAAACAAACATAAACTATAGCAACAAAAACAAACAAACATAAACTATAGCAACAACAAACAAACATAAACTATAGCAACAACAAACAAACATAAACCATAGCAACAACAAACAAACATAAATTATAGCAACAACAAACAAACAAACATAAACTATAGCAACAACAAGCAAACAAACATAAACTATAGCAACAACAAGCAAACATAAACTATAGCAACAACAAACACACATATTAAACTATAGCAACAACAAGCAAACAAACATAAACTATAGCAACAACAAGCAAACATAAACTATAGCAACAACAAACACACATATTAAACTATAGCAACAACAAGCAAACAAACATTAACTATAGCAACAACAAGCAAACATAAACTATAGCAACAACAAACACACATAAACTATAGCAACAACAAACAAACATAAACTATAGCAACAACAAACAAACAATAACTATAGCAACAACAAACAAACATAAACTATAGCAACAACAAACAAACATAAACCATAGCAACAACAAACAAACATAAATTATAGCAACAACAAACAAACATAAACTATAGCAACAACAAACAAACATAAACTATTGCAACAACAAACAAACAAACATAAAGTATAGCAACAACAAGCAAACATTAACTAAGCCAACAACAAGCAAGCATAAACTATAGCAACAACAAGCAAACATAAACTATGCAACAACAAACACACAAACTATAGCAACAACAAACAAACATAAACTATAGCAACAACAAGCAAACAAACAATAACTATAGCAACAACAAACAAACATAAACTATAGCAACAACAAACAAACATAAACTATAGCAACAACAAACAAACAAACTATAGCAACAACAAACAAACATAAACTATAGCAACAACAACAAACATAAACTATAGCAACAACAAGCAAACAAACATTAACTATAGCAACAACAAACAAACATAAACTATATCAACAACAAACAAACATATTAAACTATAGCAACAACAAGCAAACATAAACTATACCAACAACAAACAAACATAAACTATAGCAACAACAAGCAAACAAACATAAACTATAGCAACAACAAACAAACATAAACTATAGCAACAACAAACAAACATACATAAACTATAGCAACAACAAACAAACATAAACTATAGCAACAAAAAACAAACAAACATAAACTATAGCAACAACAAACAAACATAAACTATAGCAACAACAAACAAACATAAACATAGCAACAACAAACAAACATAAACTATAGCAACAACAAACAAACAAACATAAACTATAGCAACAACAAGCAAACAAACATAAACTATAGCAACATCAAGCAAACATTAACTAAGCCAACAACAAACAAACATAAACTATAGCAACAACAAGCAAACATAAACTATAGCAATAACAAGCAAACATAAACTATTGCAACAACAAACAAAAAAATGTAAACTATAGCAACAACAAACAAACATAAACTATAGCAACAACAAACAAACATAAACTATAGCAACAACAAACAAACATAAACTATAGCAACAACAAACAAACATAAAATATAGCAACAACAAACAAACATAAACTATAGCAACAACAAACAAACATAAACTATAGCAACAACAAACACACATATTAAACTATAGCAACAACAAACACACATATAAACTATAGCAACAACAAGCAAACAAACATAAACTATAGCAACAACAAGCAAACATAAACTAAGCCAACAACAAGCAAGCATAAACTATAGCAACAATAAACAAACATAAACTATAGCAACAACAAACAAACATAAACTATAGCAACAACAAACAAACATAAACTATAGCAACAACAAACAAACATAAACTATAGCAACAACAAACAAACATAAACTATAGCAACAACAAGCAAACATAAACTATAGCAACAACAAGCAAACATAAACTATAGCAACAACAAGCAAACATAAACTATAGCAACAACAAGCAAACATAAACTATAGCAACAACAAACAAACATAAACTATAGCAACAACAAGCAAACATAAACTATAGCAACAACAAACAAACATAAACTATAGCAACAACAAAGCAAACATAAACTATAGCAACAACAAACAAACATAAACTATAGCAACAACAAGCAAACATAAACTATAGCAACAACAAGCAAACATAAACTATAGCAACAACAAGCAAACATAAACTATAGCAACAACAAGCAAACATAAACTATAGCAACAACAAGCAAACATAAACTATAGCAACAACAAGCAAACATAAACTATAGCAACAACAAGCAAACATAAACTATAGCAACAACAAACAAACATAAACTATAGCAACAACAAACAAACATAAACTAAAGCAATAACAAACAAACATAAACTAAAGCAATAACAAACGAACTATAGTCTCAACTCTGTATATTCATAATTTACGTTCATCTTCAATTAATATAATTTTCCATGTGTGCGTGTACTTGAATTTTAAAAAATTACATCAAAATCACGATTTTATTCAATAATGTCTTTGTCTTTATTGCTTACTCCAAGACTACTTTTCGTGACCCACTGTGACTTTCTATGACCTCTATGACCTGCTGTGACCTACTTTGAAGTCCTAAAGTCCCTGTTTAGGCTCTTTTTAGTTTGGACGCATCAAAACCCTCTTGTCCCTTACAGAACAATGTCGGGATACAGCATACGGGGAAATCAGCGTCAGTATTGTTCCTGAGGTAGCAGTTAGTTTGGTCATACTCATACTCCAGGAACATACATCTGTATGATACAATAAAACAAACTCATACTCAAAAAAAAATCTGTAAGATACAATAAAACAAACTCATTCTCCAGAAACATACATCTGTATGATACAATAAAACAAACTAATACTCCAGAAACATATATCTGTATGATACAATAAAACAAACTCATACTCCAGAAACATATATCTGTATGATACAATAAAACAAACTCATACTCCAGGAAACAACATCTGTATGATACAATAAAACAAACTCATACTCCAGAAACATACATCTGTATGATACAATAAAACAAACTCATACTCCAGAAACATACATCTGTAAGATACAATAAAACAAACTCATACTCCAGAAACATACATCTGTATGATACAATAAAACAAACTCATACTCCAGAAACATACATCTGTATGATACAATAAAACAAACTCATACTCCAGAAACATACATCTGTATGATACAATAAAACAAACTCATACTCCAGAAACATACATCTTTAAGATACAATAAAACAAACAGTTGTTAGAAATATCAATAAAAATCCTGATGATTTGTTTACAAAAATAGATTGAGTCGTGTGTCAAGTACAATTGAGACTAAATTTAGTCAAGGCCAAGGTCAGATAATCTGAGTGACAGCTTGGAGTCATATTGTCTGAGTTACCTCTATTCTGTGACATTGTTACTTCTTACCTGTCACATTGTTGGCTCTTACCTGTAGCATTGTTGACTCTTACCTGTAGCATTGTTGACTCTTACCTGTAGCATTGTTGGCTCTTACCTGTAGCATTGTTGGCTCTTACATGTAGCATTGTTGGCTATTACCTGTAGCATTGTTGGCTCTTACCTGTAGCATTGTTGACTCTTACCTGTAGCATTGTTGGCTCTTACCTGTAGCATTGTTGACTCTTACCTGTAGCATTGTTGGCTCTTACCTGTAGCATTGTTGACTCTTACCTGTAGCATTGTTGGCTCTTACCTGTAGCATTGTTGGCTCTTACCTGTAGCATTGTTGACTCTTACCTGTAGCATTGTTGGCTCTTACCTGTAGCATTGTTGACTCTTACCTGTAGCATTGTTGGCTCTTACCTGTAGCATTGTTGGCTCTTACCTGTAGCATTGTTGGCTCTTACCTGTAGCATTGTTGACTCTTACCTGTAGCATTGTTGGCTCTTACTTGTAGCATTGTTGGCTCTTACCTGTAGCATTGTTGACTCTTACCTGTAGCATTGTTGGCTCTTACCTGTAGCATTGTTGGCTCTTACCTGTAGCATTGTTGGCTCTTACCTGTAGCATTGTTGGCTCTTACCTGTAGCATTGTTGGCTCTTACCTGTAGCATTGTTGGTTCTTACCTGTAGCATTGTTGACTCTTACCTGTAGCATTGTTGGCTCTTACCTGTAGCATTGTTGGTTCTTACCTGTAGCATTGTTGACTCTTACCTGTAGCATTGTTGGCTCTTACCTGTAGCATTGTTGGCTCTTACCTGTAGCATTGTTGGCTCTTACCTGTAGCATTGTTGACTCTTACCTGTAGCATTGTTGGCTCTTACCTGTGACATTCTTGCCTCTAACCTGTGACATTCTTGCCTCTTACCTGTGATATTGTTGCCTCTTACCTGTGACATTGTTGCCTCTTACATGTAGCATTGTTGACTCTTACCTGTAGCATTGTTGCCTCTTACCTGTGACATTCTTGCCTCTAACCTGTGACATTCTTGCCTCTTACCTGTGATATTGTTGCCTCTTACCTGTGACATTGTTGCCTCTTACCTGTGACATTGTTGACTCTTAAATGTAGCATTGTTGGCTCTTACCTGTAGCATTGTTGGCTCTTACCTGTGATATTGTTGCCTCTCACCTGTAACATTGCTCTCCTGAAGCAGTACATTGACATTTTCTACATCCGGGCTGCTGCCAGGTTTGGCCCACCAGATGTCCATCAGCACAGTGACCTTAAAGAAAAGCTGAGGCCAATGATTAGTTCAAAGGTTTCAGTTTTACATTTTTTGTGCAAACAGAAAATGTCTACAAATTTTTGTGTTTAAGTGTTCAGCAAGGTGTTTAATTATTAATAATTAATAAACAATATAATTTAATAAAGTGTTTTATAATGTGTTGCCTTGCTTAAAATGTTTTCATTTGTTTAGTAAGAATTGGTTAATATGGTGTTAAATTGCTAAGTATGTTTTTTATTGTTTTGTATGTTGCTTAATTGTTTCGTAAGAAGTTTCACACTCTAGTAATGTGTAAACTGTTGTTGTTGTTTTTTGTTTTTTGACTTACCATTCTTAGGCGCTGCTATAATGTTAACAACAGCAACAACTGCGATAAAAAGAAAAGTTGAGAACAACGTTATCATCGTTGTTTGTTCTCTGAGCTTCTTACAATTTGATGATGTCAATGAAACTTCTCTCAGATGAGGACTTTTATAGCCCCAGGTGGACTAAGTGGACATGATGAGGACTTTTATAGCCCCAGGTAGACGAAGTGGGCATTTGTCAACAATCGCTGTATTTGTATTTCTAATTGTGACTCTAGTTTAAGACAATACCCTTTTATGTTCAAAGCTTATAATTGACCATATCAATATCAGTGGATAATTGCAGACGACTCCGTATGGATAATTACAGTCGGCTTCCATGGATAAAATCAACAATAGCTCTCATGTATAATAATATATTTGGTTTAACTTAACATGAATTATGAAGACAAAAAAAACAACATGTGTTATTGTTTTCTTATTTTAAAATATTTCCCACAACACTACACCTGTCATGCCAGGGACCAGAACTCGAACCTGACCTTGGCGCACTGCATTACCTCCCTGTTTTTCTCTTACAATTACGGAGACGTTACCTCCCCCTCCCCCCACCCAACACTCACACACTTCATCGCCCCTTTCTCTATGTCTCCGTCAACTCCGTGTCTTTGTTTACATTTTCCCATCGGAGGTTAATTTATTGAATTTTCTGGGGACCAACACCGTCATTTTGACCACGGTAATTCACGGTAACCCGCTTCATTAATTGAGTTTATGGAAGTCAAATATAATAAAGTCTCAATGGAGACCTGGTGTGAACGTGACGTCATCTCATTTTGTCAACAATAATTAATGGTATGGAGAAAGTTTTTGAGCGATCAGGACGATAGATGTCTAGAGGGCAATTAACGATAGACGTCAGGACGATAGATGTCTAGAGGGCAATTAACGATAGACGTCAGGACGATAGATGTCTAGAGGGCAATTAACGATAGACGTCAGGACGATAGATGTCTAGAGGGCAATTAACGATAGACGTCAGGACGATAGATGTCTAGAGGGCAATTAACGATAGACGTCAGGACGATAGATCTTATTTTATCTGTTTCAGACGCTCCTTCTATACAGAAGATTATTGCGTCCTACGCTTATCTATGGTTTGTGTTTAGTCCTGCATTCTTATTAGAGTTTTAAATGTTGATAAAGTGTTGGCTTTCCTGGTTTCTTCAGGCAACCCATTCCACGCACGAATTCCGGACGGGAAGAACGAATATTTGTATGAGTTTGTTCTCGCATTCGGAATAAGAAAGGTGTTTTTATCCTTATGTCTATCTGAGGGTTGTATTAAGTTATCTTTGTGTTGTATTTCTAAATTAGAGTTAATTGCTTTATGTATGATTACTACTTTACTCTTGGTTCTTCTATCCTGTAGTGTTTCAAGGTTTAATGATTTAACTAATGGTGTTATTCTAGTCAGTTTTGAATATTCTCCAGTGATGAATCTGGCAGCTCTTTTTTGAATTTGTTCTAGTTTATCAATGTTTTCTTTGGTGAATGGGTCCCATACAGAAGATGCATATTCTAGTACAGGTCTCACCAAAGTGAAATAGCATTTTAGTTTTATATCTTTATTACATTTGTAAAGGTTTCTTTTTATAAAGCCTAAGGTTTTGTTTGATTTTTTAATAACTTCATTGACATGGGGATTCCATGATAATTTCTCATTTATTATGACTCATAAGTATTTTGCATCTTTAGTTTGGGTTAGTTCCTTTCCATTAATGAAATATTTTGAATTTATTTGTTTCTTTTTCTTTTTCTCTAGATGTCTAGAGGGCAATTAATGATAGACGTCAGGACGATAGATGTCTAGTTGCAATCAATTATCCATAGACGTCAAACATGGCAGCCACCGATGTCACAGATGGACGTTAAACATATGCCAAAGATGGACGTTAAACAGATGCCAAAGATGGACGTTAAACATATGTCAAAGATGGACGTTAAACAGATGCCAAAGATGGACGTTAAACATATGTCAAAGATGGACGTTAAACAGATGCCAAAGATGGACGTTAAACATATGTCAAAGATGGACGTTAAACAGATGCCAAAGATGGACGTTAAACATATGTCAAAGATGGACGTTAAACAGATGCCAAAGATGGACGTTAAACATATGTCAAAGATGGACGTTAAACAGATGCCAAAGATGGACGTTAAACATATGTCAAAGATGGACGTTAAACATATGTCAAAGATGGACGTTAAACAGATGCCAAAGATGGACGTTAAACATATGTCAAAGATGGACGTTAAACATATGTCAAAGATGGACGTTAAACATATGCCAAAGATGGACGTTAAACATATGTCAAAGACGGACGTTAAACAGATGCCAAAGATGGACGTTAAACAGATGCCAAAGATGGACGTTAAACATATGCCTAAGATGGACGTTAAACAGATGCCAAAGATGGACGTTAAACAGATGCCAAAGATGGACGTTAAACAGATGTCAAAGATTGACGTTAAACAGATGTCAAAGATGGACGTTAAACAGATGCCAAAGATGGACGTTAAACATATGTCAAAGATGGACGTTAAACAGATGCCAAAGATGGACGTTAAACAGATGCCAAACATGGACGTTAAACAGATGCCAAAGATGGACGTTAAACATATGTCAAAGATGGACGTTAAACAGATGTAACAGATGGACGTTAAACAGATGTCAAAGATGGACGTTAAACAGATGTAACAGATGGACGTTAAACAGATGTCAAAGATGGATGTTAAACAGATGTCAAAGATTGACGTTAAACAGATGTCAAAGATGGACGTTAAACAGATGTCAAAGATTGACGTTAAACAGATGTCAAAGATGGACGTTAAACAGATGTCAAAGATTGACGTTAAACATATGCCAAAGATGGACGTTAAACAGATGTCAAAGATGGACGTTAAACAGATGTCAAAGATTGACGTTAAACAGATGTCAAAGATGGACGTTAAACAGATGTCAAAGATTGACGTTAAACAGATGTCAAAGATGGACGTTAAACAGATGTCAAAGATTGACGTTAAACAGATGTCAAAGATGGACGTTAAACAGATGCCAAAGATGGACGTTAAACAGATGCCAAAGATGGACGTTAAACATATGCCAAATATGGACGTGAAACAGATGCCAAAGATGGACGTTAAACATATGCCAAAGATGGACGTGAAACAGATGCCAAAGAAGGACGTTAAACAGATGTCAAAGAAGGACGTTAAACAGATGTCAAAGATGGACGTTAAACAGATGTCAAAGATGGACGTTAAACAGATACCAAAGATGGACGTTAAACAGATGCCAAAGATGGACGTTAAACAGATGTCAAAGAAGGACGTTAAACAGATGTCAAAGATGGACGTTAAACAGATGTCAAAGATGGACGTTAAACAGATACCAAAGATGGACGTTAAACAGATGCCAAAGATGGACGTTAAACAGATGTCAAAGATTGACGTTAAACATATGACAAAGATGGACGTTAAACAGATGTCAAAGATGGACGTTAAACAGATGCCAAAGATGGACGTTAAACAGATGCCAAAGATGGACGTTAAACAGATGTCAAAGATGGACGTTAAACAGATGTCAAAGATGGACGTTAAACAGATGCCAAAGATGGACGTTAAACAGATGTCAAAGATGGCGTTAAACAGATGCCAAAGATGGAAGTTAAACAGATGTCAAAGATTGACGTTAAACAGATGTCAAAGATGGACGTTAAACAGATACCAAAGATGGACGTTAAACATATGCCAAAGATGGACGTTAAACAGATGTCAAAGATGGAAGTTAAACAGATGCCAAAGATGGACGTTAAACAGATGTCAAAGATGGACGTTAAACAGATGCCAAAGATGGAAGTTAAACAGATGCCAAAGATGGACGTTAAACAGATGTCAAAGATGGACGTTAAACAGATGTCAAAGATTGACGTTAAACAGATGTCAAAGATTGACGTTAAACAGATGTCAAAGATGGACGTTAAACAGATGTCAAAGATGGACGTTAAACAGATGTCAAAGATGGACGTTAACCAATGAAGTCAGCCAGCAGATTTTCTTTGATACACAGGTTAAAATAAAATATTGATTTTACTTTGCCATGGCATTAAATATATTTCTAATGATTGAGGTGAAAGTTTGATGATTGCGTCACAGAGGACGTGTGATTGGAACTAAGAGACGGTCATAAGTATCAACAAATGTTTGGTCCACTTCAATAGACTGACAGATTTGTTATTATTGGTGAGACTACAGTACATTGTGGTGAGACTACAGTACATTGTGGTGAGACTACAGTACATTGTGGTGAGACTACAGTACATTGTGGTGAGACTACAGTACATTGTGGTGAGACTACAGTACATTGGCTAACGACTGGGATAAAATTGATTAGTGACATTTTTCTACTTCGGCTTACAATAAAACAAAACCCGTAAAAAACCAAGTTTTTGACTATAAATCCTTTACGTATTCAAAAGTGTTCATTATAATACGCAGCGCAAGACCATCCAACAATACAAAATTGTAGTTGTGTCGTAAAACATGTTTAATATAATGCGCACCGATCAGGAATATGTTTATAAAAAGTGTTGTCAATAAAATACGCACCTTATTGCGCGACAGAAAGGTTGTTCAATATAATACGCACCGCGACACTCTATCTCAAAAAATAACATGATACATAGGAATAAATAAAATAATCTAAAAAATCAATAATTTAATTACGGTACATGCGATCGATCTGAAATTTTGATACATGTTTTTATCATCGCACGAAACTGCCTGCAAAATTTCAGCTCGCTAGCTTACGAGGAAGTGGGTTAAAAATCGATCCAAAGTTTTGGCGACGACAAGCAATCAAGGGTTCAACCAGACACCACGAGTTAATATAAAGGATTTAAATTTAAAAAAACGTAAAAAACCAAGTTTTTGACTATAAATCCTTTATGTACGAGACGTAACTAAAAGAATGTTCATTATAATACGCAGCGCCAGACCATCCAAAAATACAAAATTGCAGTTGTGTCGTAAAACATGTTTAATATAATGCGCACCGATCAGGAATATGTTTATAAAAAGTGTTGTCAATAAAATACGCACCTTATTGCGCGACAGAAAGGTTGTTCAATATAATACGCACCGCGACACTCTATCTCAAAAAATAACATGATACATAGGAATAAATAAAATAATCTAAAAATTCAATAATTTAATTACAGTACATGCGATCGATCTGAAATTTTGATACATAGTTTTTATCATCGCCACGAAACTGCGTGCTAAAATTTCAGCAGCTCGCTAGCTTACGAGTAAGTGGGTTAAAAATCGATCCAAAGTTTTGGCGATAAGCAAGGGTGCAGACACCACGAGTTAATATAAAGGATTTAATTTTTTTTAAAACGTAAAAAAACCAAGTTTTTGACTATAAATCCTTTATGTACGAGAAGTAACTAAAAGAATGTTCATGATAATACGCAGCGCAAGACCATCCAAAAATACAAAATTGCAGTTGTGTCGTAAAACATGTTTAACATAAGGCGCACCGATCAGGAATATGTTTATAAAAAGTGTTGTCAATAAAATACGCACCTTATTAGGCGACTGAAAGGTTGTTTAATGTAATACGCACCGCGACACTCTATCTCAAAAAATAACATGATACATAGGAATAAATAAAATAATCTAAAAATTCAATAATTTAATTACAGTACATGCGATCGATCTGAAATTTTGACACTTAGTTTTTATCATCGCTACGAAACTGCGTGCTAAATTTCAGCAGCTTGCTAGCTTACGAGAAAGTGGGTTAACAATCGATCCAAAGTTTTGGCGACCGACAAGCAAGCAATCAAGCAACCAGGCACCACGAGTTAATATAAAGGATTTAAAAAAGGGAAACAATTTAGTGAGACAGCAGTAGAATTGACTAAATTGGTTTTGATGGTCTACCAATGACCACATCTTTGTCCTGCACAAGTTTGCAGGTCAGCGTCTATAGGAAACAAAACTCATTGAGAATGAAAGGGTGATAAGTCTGACCACATTAAAGGGGATTTAATTTTGTAAAATGATTCTTTGCGCACCTAAATGCAGACGATGAATAGGTGCGTCGTTATCCTTAGCAGACATCTGATTGAAATGTAGAGCCCAAATATCATGCAAGCTAATACCATCTAAAATATCTTAAACACCTCTCATTAAAAAAATCTACGCGAATTTTAAAACAATGAAATATCTTGACAAATAAACATGTTTCAGAATTAGTCATTAGTATGAGAACCCTTGCAGATGCCTGGGCATTATCCACAATCCATGGCGGTGACTGGATATTATCCACAACCCATGGTGGTGACTGGATATTATCCACAACTCATGGTTGCGACTGGATATTATCCACAACTCATGTTGGTGACTGGATGTTATCCAAAAATTATGGTAGTGACTGGATATTATCCACAACCCATAGTGGTGACTGGATGTTATCCACAACCCATAGTGGTATCTGGATAGTATCCACAACCCATGGTGGTGACTGGATGTTATCCACAAATTATGGTGGTGACTGGATGTTATCCACAAATTATGGTGGCGACTGGATATTATCCACAACCCTTGGTGGTGACTGGATATTATCCACAAGTCTTTGTGGTGACTGGATATTATCCACAACCCTTGCAGCAGTTGCCATTAAATTAGTTTGACGTCACATCCGTCCCCCCCCCCACTGACATGTCAAACATTTAATGTTTTATTTCTCTTACGTTAATAATAATTGTTGGGATCTCTACTCACAGACTGTGTCATTATCCTGGCGTCATCACAACGTTTTACTTACATAGCACCACGCACTTATGGACCTGTGAATGTCGGGACTCACTAATGGACCTGTGAATGTCGGGACTCACTAATGGACCTGTGAATGTCGGGACTCAATAATGGACCTGTGAATGTCGGGACTCAATAATGGACCTGTGAATGTCAGGACTCAATAATGGACCTGTGAATGTCGGGACTCAATAATGGACCTGTGAATGTCGGGACTCAATAATGGACCTGTGAATGTCAGGACTCAATAATGGACCTGTGAATGTCGGGACTCACTAATGGACCTGTGAATGTCGGGACTCAATAATGGACCTGTGAATGTCGGGACTCAATAATGGACCTGTGAATGTCAGGACTCAATAATGGACCTGTGAATGTCGGGACTCAATAATGGACCTGTGAATGTCAGGACTCAATAATGGACCTGTGAATGTCAGGACTCAATAATGGACCTGTGAATGTCAGGACTCAATAATGGACCTGTGAATGTCGGGACTCAATAATGGACCTGTGAATGTCAGGACTCAATAATGGACCTGTGAATGTCGGGACTCAATAATGGACCTGTGAATGTCAGGACTCAATAATGGACCTGTGAATGTCGGGACTCAATAATGGACCTGTGAATGTCAGGACTCAATAATGGACCTGTGAATGTCAGGACTCAATAATGGACCTGTGAATGTCGGGACTCAATAATGGACCTGTGAATGTCAGGACTCAATAATGGACCTGTGAATGTCGGGACTCAATAATGGACCTGTGAATGTCGGGACTCAATAATGGACCTGTGAATGTCAGGACTCAATAATGGACCTGTGAATGTCGGGACTCACTAATGGACCTGTGAATGTCGGGACTCAATAATGGACCTGTGAATGTCGGGACTCAATAATGGACCTGTGAATGTCGGGACTCAATAATGGACCTGTGAATGTCGGGACTCAATAATGGACCTGTGAATGTCAGGACTCAATAATGGACCTGTGAATGTCGGGACTCACTAATGGACCTGTGAATGTCGGGACTCAATAATGGACCTGTGAATGTCGGGACTCAATAATGGACCTGTGAATGTCGGGACTCAATAATGGACCTGTGAATGTCGGGACTCAATAATGGACCTGTGAATGTCAGGACTCAATAATGGACCTGTGAATGTCGGGACTCAATAATGGACCTGTGAATGTCGGGACTCAATAATGGACCTGTGAATGTCGGGACTCAATAATGGACCTGTGAATGTCGGGACTCAATAATGGACCTGTGAATGTCGGGACTCACTAATGGACCTGTGAATGTCGGGACTCACTAATGGACCTGTGAATGTCAGGACTCAATAATGGACCTGTGAATGTCGGGACTCAATAATGGACCTGTGAATGTCGGGACTCAATAATGGACCTGTGAATGTCGGGACTCAATAATGGACCTGTGAATGTCGGGACTCAATAATGGACCTGTGAATGTCAGGACTCAATAATGGACCTGTGAATGTCGGGACTCAATAATGGACCTGTGAATGTCGGGACTCACTAATGGACCTGTGAATGTCGGGACTCAATAATGGACCTGTGAATGTCGGGACTCACTAATGGACCTGTGAATGTCGGGACTCAATAATGGACCTGTGAATGTCGGGACTCACTAATGGACCTGTGAATGTCGGGACTCAATAATGGACCTGTGAATGTCGGGACTCACTAATGGACCTGTGAATGTCGGGACTCAATAATGGACCTGTGAATGTCGGGACTCAATAATGGACCTGTGAATGTCAGGACTCAATAATGGACCTGTGAATGTCAGGACTCAATAATGGACCTGTGAATGTCGGGACTCAATAATGGACCTGTGAATGTCGGGACTCAATAATGGACCTGTGAATGTCGGGACTCAATAATGGACCTGTGAATGTCGGGACTCAATAATGGACCTGTGAATGTCGGGACTCAATAATGGACCTGTGAATGTCGGGACTCACTAATGGACCTGTGAATGTCGGGACTCAATAATGGACCTGTGAATGTCGGGACTCACTAATGGACCTGTGAATGTCGGGACTCACTAATGGACCTGTGAATGTCGGGACTCAATAATGGACCTGTGAATGTCGGGACTCACTAATGGACCTGTGAATGTCGGGACTCACTAATGGACCTGTGAATGTCGGGACTCAATAATGGACCTGTGAATGTCGGGACTCAATAATGGACCTGTGAATGTCAGGACTCAATAATGGACCTGTGAATGTCGGGACTCACTAATGGACCTGTGAATGTCGGGACTCAATAATGGACCTGTGAATGTCAGGACTCAATAATGGACCTGTGAATGTCAGGACTCAATAATGGACCTGTGAATGTCGGGACTCAATAATGGACCTGTGAATGTCGGGACTCAATAATGGACCTGTGAATGTCAGGACTCAATAATGGACCTGTGAATGTCAGGACTCAATAATGGACCTGTGAATGTCAGGACTCACTAATGGACCTGTGAATGTCGGGACTCAATAATGGACCTGTGAATGTCAGGACTCACTAATGGACCTGTGAATGTCGGGACTCAATAATGGACCTGTGAATGTCAGGACTCAATAATGGACCTGTGAATGTCAGGACTCACTAATGGACCTGTGAATGTCAGGACTCAATAATGGACCTGTGAATGTCAGGACTCACTAATGGACCTGTGAATGTCGGGACTCAATAATGGACCTGTGAATGTCAGGACTCACTAATGGACCTGTGAATGTCAGGACTCAATAATGGACCTGTGAATGTCAGGACTCACTAATGGACCTGTGAATGTCAGGACTCAATAATGGACCTGTGAATGTCAGGACTCACTAATGGACCTGTGAATGTCAGGACTCAATAATGGACCTGTGAATGTCAGGACTCACTAATGGACCTGTGAATGTCAGGACTCAATAATGGACCTGTGAATGTCAGGACTCACTAATGGACCTGTGAATGTCGGGACTCAATAATGGACCTGTGAATGTCAGGACTCAATAATGGACCTGTGAATGTCGGGACTCACTAATGGACCCTGTGAATGTCGGGACTCATTAATGGACCATAAAAGACAACATATTTTGAAAAGAAATTCTGTGAGAGCCACACAATATGTTTTAAAACAAAAAATTCCAGTAAATGTGCGCATTTTGTGTAATTTCAAGACTAAATGAACAGTTCAATAATTATGAATACCGTATATACTCGTTCGCAAGCCAATCTTTTTTGGACAAAATCTGGGAGAAAACGTTTTGTCATTAACGTATTTCTGCATGGATGTTGAATATCGGTGTTGTCATTGTAGATCATCAAAAAAAATTCTACATTCTACAAGATTCGACAGCTCTACCAGAAGCTATAATATATAATTAAATATCTTCCGTTACCTTATTAAAACATTGTATTTATTGTTTTGAACGTTTTGATCAATTGTTTTACAAATTTTGTTTTCAACAACAAAGTTCAATGTGCGCACTTTCGTCACTGTTTACCAACGAATTTTTATTTAAATGCCGGTAACTCTTGCCTAACAAAGACCACAAAGACAAAGATAGGCAGTACAAAATAAACAATCACAATGACCGATTTAGCTTATAGTTTAAAAGAAAATGTGTACCATTTTTTTTTAAGATGTCCTATTTTGTCCGGGGGTTCGGCTTGCGAGCGGGTCATACACTTTTAATACTTTTCACTTCCAAAAGTGTGTTTGGGGGTGGTCAGATTATGAACGAACGGGCTATAAAACGAGTTTATACGGTATGTATCATAATTCTTTTTAATACTATTGTTATGCTGTGTGTTTATATGCAATTCAGCCTGCAGATCAAACGAGTCTAAATTTAAATAATTTAAATAATCAGTAATTTGTATGAGAGCCAGATGCAGCCATCATTAGAGCCATTTTTCCCGACCTCTGCATCAGAAGAGTTCCATGGCCAGATACAGCCATCAATAAAGCCATGTTTCCCGACCTCTGCATTAGAAGAGTTCCATGGCCAGATGCAGCCGTCAATAGAGCCATGTTCCATGGCCAGATGCAGCCATCAATAGAGCCATGTTCCATGGCCAGATTCAGCCAACAATAGAGCCATGTTTCCCGACCTCTCCATTATAAGAGTTCCATGGCCAGATGCAGCCCTCAATAGAGCCATGTTCAATGACCAGATGGAGCCATCAATAGAGCCATGTTCCATGGCCAGATGCAGCCATCAAAAGAGCCATGTTTCATGACAAGATGCAGCCATCAATAGAGCCATGTTCCATGGCCAGATGCAGCCATCAATGGAGCCATGTTCCATGGCCAGATGCAGCCATCAATAGAGCCATGTTCCATGGCCAGATGGAGCCATCAATAGAGCCATGTTCCATGGCCAGATGGAGCCATCAATAGAGCCATGTTCCATGGGCAGATGGAGCCATCAATAGAGCCATGTTCCATGGCCAGATGCAGCCATCAATAGAGCCATGTTCCATGGCCAGATGGAGCCATCAATAGAGCCATGTTCCATGGCCAGATGGAGCCATCAATAGAGCCATGTTCCATGGCCAGATGGAGCCATCAATAGAGACATGTTCCATGGCCAGATGGAGCCATCAATAGAGCCATGTTTCATGTTGGGTACTTCACCATCAAGCAACCCTTTCGTTAAACAGACCACCCCCACCCCACCCACTCACCCACCCCCACTCCCACCCCCACTCCCACCCCCTCCCCCACCACCACCCCTCCCCTCTCCTCATTTACCTGCAAGAACGAGGGTAAACCTCAATACAGTCTCATCCTTGTCTAAATCTGGACAAGACTTTCGAATGACAAATTTAGACTACAACATTAGAAACAGTCTTGTTTATTTTATCATGACTTTGAACTTTGAACCTCATATTTTTGAATGATGTAGTTGTATGAGATCTAAATTTATCCTCTTGTTTGTTCGCTAAAAGACTTTTTGCTGAAAAATTCGATTTTTTTGGTGTTTTGTTTGGTCAACATTAAAGGTTTTCTGATTTCTCGCTTTATCACAACATCTCTAGGGATATCTGGGATATCTAGGGATATCTGGGATATCTGGGATATCTGGGATATCTGGGATATCTAGGGATATCTAGGGATATCTGGGATTTCTGGGATATTTAGGGATATCTGTGATATCTGGGATATCTGGGATATATATCGATATCTTGGATATCTAGGGATATCTGGGATATCTGGGATATCTAGGGATATCTGGGATATCTAGGATATCTGGGATATCTAGGGATATCTGGGATATATGGGATATCTAGTGATATCTGGGATATCTGGGATATCTAGGATATCTGGGATATCTGGGATATCTGGGACATCTAGGATATCTGGGATATCTGGGATATCTAGGATATCTAGGGATATCTAGGGATATCTAGGGGTATCTTCTTTAATTTTGAACCATCACAGTAACCCTTGATGGCTCTGCTGGCAAAGTGGGGCCCTAACTACAGATGTGTCCTGCAAAACGTGATGGCTTTGACAAAGACTGATGAAACTGAGTCCTTACAAAATCATTTTTATTTGTACTGTAAAAATTACTTTTTACAAATGTGTGATTAAATGTCCTGACATATGGTCACAGATATATGTGGTCCAAGGTTAGTATTGCCGGGGGTGGGAGTGGGAAATAAGCACCCACTCCTCTCGAAATATCCCCATAGCTTGCGTCTCATAATAGCCTCTGCTAACCAAAGTCCAACTCCTGGCCTTCTCGTATGACTTGTAACGAAGTCTGGCGGATCACGTTTCAACTGACAGGAGAAGGGGTGAAGGCGGGCCGCTGGCGCCTTAAAACCAGCCGCTTCGGGCAGATGGGGCTCGTTAACCTTGATAGGTAGCTCATCTAGGAGAGGGAAACTCCAATCTCAAACCTCCGTTGTCTCGCGGCCACACCTGTTCACGGAGAGACTAAGGGAGTAAACCCTAACAGAAAATCAGGAGACGGAGTCCCTTAGGCAGTTTTATTGCGATGCGCTATATCTCTGGCAACTCCTGCGATGCAGATGGCACCTTGTTGTATCAGCTAAGCTGTTCCCCTGGAATCACCATCTGTGTGGAGAGAGAGGGCCTGCTGCCTGGGCAACAGCTGGTCTTTCTAAAGCTCTGCTTAGGCTATCGTAGCCTCCTGTGACATATGGTCACAGATATATATATATATATATATATATAATATATATATATATATATATATATATATATATATATATATATGATTTTTTACTCATATACATTAACATACACACTCAGTTATTAAATTTCCACTAAAAATATATAAAATGTAAATAACAATGATGCACTAACCACCCGTGGTATTTATAGAGCGTTCCAGACTCAGTCAGTCAAGAATGAGGGTGATGTGTGGCGTTCCAGACTCAGTCAGTCAAGAATGAGGGTGATGTGTGGCGTTCCAGACTCAGTCAGTCAAAAATGAGGGTGATGTGTGGCGTTCCAGACTCAGTCAGTAAAGAATGAGGGTGATGTGTGGCGTTCCAGACTCAGCCAGTCAATAATGATGGTGATGTGTGGCGTTCCAGACTCAGCCAGTCAAGAATGAGGGTGATGCGTGGCGTTCCAGACTCAGCCATTCAAGAATGAGGGTGATGTGTGGCGTGATGTGTGTTATAACAAACAGTGAGAGAAGCACGCGCGCTGTGTCCCAAACGACACAATCTGTGTTGACCCAAATATGAAGCCATTAATTGCAAACTTATGTAATAATTACTTCTCTATTAATTGATCTTTAAAGTTTTGTATTTTGTTTAGGACTTGTACTGATTAAAAAAAATGTGTTCGATTAATCTGGAAAGATTATTCGATTAATCCATTAAATTTCGATTAATTGTACTTTATATAACGCATATATAGATTCTGTTAAGTCGCGATTCATTATTTCGCGAAATAGGTTAGGTCGTGGTAATTCCATGGCTCCCAAACTTTGTGAAGTAACACAGTAAATTCGATTTGCTATGCAAGAAATAAGGAATAAACACCGTTTTCTTTACGCATGCACGTCTTAATATATAATAATGATACGAGGGACTAGTGTGTAAGTAACAAAAAATATCTAATAATTAATACATTGAAAAATTTTTTATAAACATTTGCTTAAATTTTAATATAATTTTAATCGATTAAATTTTTAACGATTAATCGATTGATTAATCGTTAATTTCAGCAGCCCTAATTTGTACTTAAACGTTCTTTTGTTGTTGTTATTTTTTATATATTTTTTTTCTAATGTATATTGTTATCTGAGAAGCCCGGGTAATTAGCTCGTACATCAACAACTCGATGTTTGCCTTTAACTTGTCGGAGGCCTGTAGAAATCAGCTAATCAACAGATTATCTCGTAAAACAGAAATCTATAATGACATATGTTTAGGATTTGTTGTTCCAAAGTCCAGTCAGTAGTGGACAGCTGTAGGTTCAACCAATTGCTCCGTGATAGTTATATTGACAGCATCTTAGCTTGGACGACAAATGCAAGTAGGCAGACACGATGATAGATCACGTCATTAGACTCTTTGCCACGCTGACTCTGGTCGTGACTCCTGTCACATGTGCCAAGACCTGGG